>OZ038379.1:184044896-184415941 GCA_964036045.1 Eutreptiella sp. 'Long Island Sound 2002' | reverse complement strand
CTATACGCCCTCTATGCGCCCTCTATGCGCCCTCTATGCGCCCTCTATGCGCCCTCTATACGCCCTCTATACGCCCTCTATACGCCCTCTATACGCCCTCTATGCGCCCTCTATGCGCCCTCTATACGCCCTCTATACGCCCTCTATGCGCCCTCTATGCGCCCTCTATACGCCCTCTATACGCCCTCTATGCGCCCACTATGCGCCCTCTATACGCCCTCTATACGCCCTCTATACGCCCTCTATACGCCCTCTATACGCCCTCTATACGCCCTCTATACGCCCTCTATGCGCCCTCTATGCGCCCTCTATACGCCCTCTATACGCCCTCTATACGCCCGCTATGCGCCCTCTATACGCCCTCTATACGCCCTCTATACGCCCTCTATACGTCCTCTATACGCCCTCTATACGCCCTCTATACGCCCTCTATGCGCCCTCTATGCGCCCTCTATACGCCCTCTATACGCCCTCTATGCGCCCTCTATACGCCCTCTATACGCCCTCTATACGCCCTCTATACGCCCTCTATGCGCCCTCTATGCGCCCTCTATGCGCCCTCTATGCGCCCTCTATACGCCCTCTATACGCCCTCTATACGCCCTCTATACGCCCTCTATACGCCCTCTATACGCCCTCTATACGCCCTCTATGCGCCCTCTATGCGCCCTCTATACGCCCTCTATACGCCCTCTATGCGCCCTCTATACGCCCTCTATACGCCCTCTATACGCCCTCTATACGCCCTCTATACGCCCTCTATGCGCCCTCTATGCGCCCTCTATGCGCCCTCTATACGCCCTCTATACGCCCACTATGCGCCCTCTATGCGCCCTCTATACGCCCTCTATACGCCCTCTATGCGCCCACTATGCGCCCTCTATACGCCCTCTATACGCCCTCTATACGCCCTCTATACGCCCTCTATACGCCCTCTATACGCCCTCTATACGCCCTCTATGCGCCCTCTATGCGCCCTCTATACGCCCTCTATACGCCCTCTATACGCCCTCTATGCGCCCTCTATACGCCCTCTATACGCCCTCTATACGCCCTCTATACGCCCTCTATACGCCCTCTATACGCCCTCTATGCGCCCTCTATGCGCCCTCTATACGCCCTCTATACGCCCTCTATGCGCCCTCTATACGCCCTCTATACGCCCTCTATACGCCCTCTATACGCCCTCTATGCGCCCTCTATGCGCCCTCTATGCGCCCTCTATGCGCCCTCTATACACCCTCTATACGCCCTCTATACGCCCTCTATACGCCCTCTATACGCCCTCTATGCGCCCTCTATGCGCCCTCTATACGCCCTCTATACGCCCTCTATGCGCCCTCTATACGCCCTCTATGCGCCCTCTATGCGCCCTCTATACGCCCTCTATACGCCCTCTATACGCCCTCTATACGCCCTCTATACGCCCTCTATGCGCCCTCTATACGCCCTCTATGCGCCCTCTATGCGCCCTCTATACGCCCTCTATACGCCCTCTATACGCCCTCTATACGCCCTCTATGCGCCCTCTATACGCCCTCTATGCGCCCTCTATACGCCCTCTATGCGCCCTCTATGCGCCCTCTATACACCCTCTATACGCCCTCTATACGCCCTCTATACGCCCGCTATACGCCCTCTATGCGCCCTCTATGCGCCCTCTATACGCCCTCTATACGCCCTCTATGCGCCCTCTATGCGCCCTCTATACGCCCTCTATACGCCCTCTATACGCCCTCTATACGCCCTCTATACGCCCTCTATGCGCCCTCTATACGCCCTCTATACGCCCTCTATGCGCCCTCTATGCGCCCTCTATACGCCCTCTATACGCCCTCTATACGCCCTCTATACACCCTCTATACGCCCTCTATACGCCCTCTATACGCCCTCTATACGCCCTCTATACGCCCTCTATGCGCCCTCTATGCGCCCTCTATACGCCCTCTATACGCCCTCTATACGCCCTCTATACGCCCTCTATGCGCCCTCTATACGCCCTCTATACGCCCTCTATACGCCCTCTATACGCCCTCTATGCGCCCTCTATGCGCCCTCTATACGCCCTCTATGCGCCCTCTATACGCCCTCTACGCGCCCTCTGTACGCCCTCTATACGCCCTCTTTGCGCCCTCTATACGCCCTCTATACGCCCTCTATACGCCCTCTATGTGCCCTCTATACGCCCTCTATGCACCCTCTATGCGCCCACTATGCGCCCTCTATACGCCCTCTATGTGCCCTCTATACGCCCTCTATACGCCCTCTATACGCCCTCTATGCGCCCACTATGCGCCCTCTATGAGCCCTCTATGCGCCCTCTATGCGCCCTCTATACGCCCTCTATACGCCCTCTATACGCCCTCTATACGCCCTCTATACGCCCTCTATACGCCCTCTATACGCCCTCTATACGCCCTCTATACGCCCTCTATACGCCCTCTATACGCCCTCTATACGCCCTCTATACGCCCTCTATGCGCCCTCCAGGCGCCCTCTATGCGCCCTCTATACGCCCTCTATACGCCCTCTATACGCCCTCTATACGCCCTCTATACGCCCTCTATGCGCCCTCTATGCGCCCTCTATACGCCCTCTATACGCCCTCTATGCGCCCTCTATGCACCCTCTATACGCCCTCTATACGCCCTCTATGCGCCCACTATGCGCCCTCTATACGCCCTCTATACGCCCTCTATACGCCCTCTATACGCCCTCTATACGCCCTCTATACGCCCTCTATGCGCCCTCTATGCGCCCTCTATACGCCCTCTATACGCCCTCTATACGCCCTCTATACGCCCTCTATGCGCCCTCTATACGCCCTCTATACGCCCTCTATACGCCCTCTATACGCCCTCTATACGCCCTCTATACGCCCTCTATACGCCCTCTATACGCCCTCTATACGCCCTCTATACGCCCTCTATGCGCCCTCTATGTGCCCTCTATGCGCCCTCTATACGCCCTCTATACGCCCTCTATGCGCCCTCTATGCGCCCTCTATACGCCCTCTATACGCCCTCTATACGCCCTCTATGCGCCCTCTATGCGCCCTCTATACGCCCTCTATACGCCCTCTATACGCCCTCTATACGCCCTCTATACGCCCTCTATACGCCCTCTATGCGCCCTCTATGCGCCCTCTATACGCCCTCTATACGCCCTCTATGCGCCCTCTATACGCCCTCTATGCGCCCTCTATACGCCCTCTATACGCCCTCTATACGCCCTCTATACGCCCTCTATACGCCCTCTACGCGCCCTCTATACGCCCTCTATACGCCCTCTATGCGCCCTCTATGCGCCCTCTATGCGCCCTCTATACGCCCTCTATACGCCCTCTATACGCCCTCTATACGCCCTCTATGCGCCCTCTATACGCCCTCTATACGCCCTCTATACGCCCTCTATGTGCCCTCTATATGCCCTCTATACGCCCTCTATACGCCCTCTATACGCCCTCTATACGCCCTCTATGCGCCCTCTATGCGCCCTCTATGCGCCCTCTATACGCCCTCTATACGCCCTCTATACGCCCTCTATACGCCCTCTATGCGCCCTCTATACGCCCTCTATACGCCCTCTATACGCCCTCTATGTGCCCGGTCCGCAACCGCGGGCAAATCGGGGAGGAGACAGCCCCCTCCCTTCGCCCCGTCGTCCCCTTGCGCGTCCGCACCCGCGTCAGCCACACAGTTCCTCGCCGTTCCCCCCATCCACCCACCGTCCCCCAATTCCCTCGTTTTCCTCCGGTCTTTCCCCCGGTTTCCCCCGCCCCCCCCCCCTCCCCCCGTTCCCTCCCGTTTGTCCGCATTTCCCCCCGTTGCCCCCACTTTTCCCTCACTTTTGGCGACAAACGCGGCCTTGGCGTCGGCGACCACGGACCCCTTGTGGCGGCCCCTCACCCCCTGTCCCCGTTGCCGCTGCGTCCGCCCCGCGATGGCTGCCATCACCCCCCCAACCCTCTGTACCTCATCGGCCCGTCCCAGTCCATCGCCCCCGTTCTGTCCAGGCACCCCCGTCCCGGCCATGCGCCCTGGCCCTTGGTCATGTGTTCGGTACCCTGCGGCACCCCAACTGCACGTCCCACGCCGCACTTCTGTTTTTCCGGCAGTCGAACGCTCGCAGGGCTGTCCTTAGGAACGCAGTTGTTTTATTTGTTAAGGACAGCCCTGAAGGACAGCCCCAGGGACCACCAACCGCCAACCGCCAACCGCCAACAACCGCCAACCGCCAACCGCCAACCGCCAACAACCGCCAACCGCCAGCCGCCAACCGCCAGCCTTTGAAGTAGAGAACGTCCCATGGCCATGAAGCAGAGAGCGCCCCCGTGAACGTTCGTTTCTGTTGGCGGTACGAACCCTTCTTCCCCCCCCCCCCCGCCCCCCGTAAGCACAGCCCCGAATGCCCGTCGTCACGCGGAGAAGCGCCACCCCCCCTCCCCCCCGCGTGTCCTCAGAAGCCTCCCCGATGCTGCTGCCCGATGGCAGGCTGCAGGCCCAGCGGGCGCTGCTGCGGCACGCCATGTCGCTGGTGGCGCACCTGCACGCCCAGCCCTTGTCCGAGCACCGCCTGACCGAGGCAGTGCCTCTGGCCTCACTGGCCCCCTTGTCCCTTCCGGAGTTCCTGGAGACGATGCGCAAGGCCCTGCTGGCGCCGCTGCCGAGGCCGATGGTGCAGCAGCTGTGGCGGCTGTTCTCGAGTAAGGCCCAGGGACAAGAGACCATCGGTATGAGTGCACTGCAGGAGCGGCCCTTCGGAAGCCCCCCGTCCCCCGCAGGCCCGCGGGCACCCCTCCGCATGCCGTGCCCCTCCCGCCCTCGGGCAGTAGGGGGGTGGGGGGGGGCCAACTACTGGGCGCCACTGACACGCAAACGGCACACCATGCCACATTCAGCACAGTCCCAACACGCCAACTACTGGGCTCCGCGAACGCGGAAACGACACCAGCAGGAGCACCGGCCGCAGCGGCCGACAGAACGCAGCGACCCGACGCAACATGCGAAGGGAAGAACGGGTGACCGTCCAGGGCGCCGTAAAGGAACAACAACCCGACGGAATGTCACACAGGGGGGCGTATGGGGTAGGCCAAGGCGCGCGGGTGGGGCGGGCCAAAGCGCGCGCGCGTACCCCGGTGTGGATTGGCCACAGCGCGCGCGCCGGCCGTGGCGCATCGGGCGCCCGGGATGTCGCCATCCGCTCCATGTCCCACTTCCCTCTGGCGGGTCCTTTGTGTGTCTTGGGCTGGTCCATGAGCCTTTGTCCCATCACAAAGCGCCGGCGGTGTCCGGCCCGGGGGGGGAGGGGGGTGGCACAAGGCCTTGGCGGCCCGGGGGCGGGGGGTTCGTTTTTCAGATCGGTGCCGACATTTTGTCCCCGAATTTTTTTTCTGGCGCAACCTGCGCCGTTCTGTGCTGCCTGGGTCGGCAGCTCACATTTTTCTTCTGGCGGGAGGTCCTGGTTGCCGTGTATTGGATGTCCGGATCCGTCTGCATGCCGGTGCGGATGCCCAAAGACTTTTTTTCTTGTGCACCCGGCGCATCCCGTGCATACCCCAAAATATTCTGTCGTGTATCCGCTGTCCCAAGGGCTGTCGTCCCCGCAACTGTACGCAAGGCACCAAAGTTTGGGGGTACCGAAATTCACCCCGCGGAAGTCTCCCCCCCATGTACGGCGGTGGCTTTTCTCAGTGCCCCTGGTGGCGCGGTCTGGGAGAATGCCTTGCCCGCAGCGCGCCCGCAGTGCAAAGGTTTGTATGTCGCCAAATCCTCAAATCCTAGGTCTGGCCCTTTTCCACGAGTTTGTTGTTCCGTAACTGGGTTTTCAAGCTTCTTGTGCATTCGGAATGTGCCATATTTTACCCGTCACCCATTTTCACCAATTTCCCGCCATTTTGAGCCCCTTGAGTTGGGGCTACGGACTCTCAACCCACGCTCTGTTGTGTGGCCCTGCGCGAGGCGTGTGGGGCTCCCCAGGGATGGGTCCCGTCCCATTGCGTGCACCCTTGTCTTGCCCAACACCGCGGCGTATGCGCGCGGCTGCAGCGCGTCCCGGGCCCCTTGACGCGTGGCCGTAGGGCCCATCGATCATCCGGGCCAACACCTGGAAATCCCTCGTAAGTCCTGTTGCTTGCCCCTCTTCACTTTGGAACCGGACCACTCCGCCCCCCCGCCGGCAATGTCATCGTGCACGGTTTCGCCGCCGATGGCTTGCCAACCCGGAATAACGGGGGTGCTGTTGGAAGGAAACTCTATGCGCCCACTATGCGCCCTGCGCCCTCTGTGCGCCCTCTATGCGCCCACTATGCGCCCTGCGCCCTCTGTGCGCCCACTATGCGCCCTCTATGCGCCCTCTATGGGCCCACTATGCGCCCTCTATGTGCCCTCTATACGCCCTCTACACGCCCTCTATGCGCCCTCTATGTGCCCTCTATACGTCCTCTATGCACCCTCTATACGCCCTCTATACGCCCTCTATGCGCCCTCTATGCGCCCTCTATGCGCCCACTATGCGCCCTCTATGCGCCCACTATGCGCCCACTATACGCCCTCTATACGCCCTCTATGCGCCCTCTATACGCCCTCTATGCGCCCTCTATACGCCCTCTATGTGCCCTCTATGTGCCCTCTATATGCCCTCTACACGCCCTCTATGTGCCCTCTATACGCCCTCTATACGCCCTCTATGCGCCCTCTATACGCCCTCTATGCGCCCACTATGCGCCCTCTATGCGCCCACTATGCGCCCACTATACGCCCTCTATACGCCCTCTATGCGCCCTCTATGCGCCCTCTATGCGCCCTCTATGCACCCTCTATGCGCCCTCTATGCGCCCTCTATACGCCCTCTATACGCCCTCTATGCGCCCTCTATGCGCACCCATTAATTAAATGCTGGCCGGGTCGTGGGCCGAATGGCAAATTTACGCGTAAATGCGTAAATTTTACGAAAACGGCCACTTTTTGGGCCACCGCAGTGTTTACAGGTGTAAATTCGGTGTAAATTGGTGTAAATTGCTATTTTTGCACTATTTCATGATGGAATTGACCTTCTTTGTCTTGCAAGTTGCGTGGTTTTTGTCATTTTGTTCACGTTGTTGCCATTTGTACATGGTTGTCAAGGCAAGTTTCCCGTGCATGGTGAGGTAGGGTAATCTATGCATAGGAGATTGGTTAAGAGCAAAGCTTGGGGGTAGAAGAGGGTTGGTGACAGGGGTGGCCTCCTCCCCAAACTTGGTGGCACAACAACGTTGGTATCAACGGGTGGGGTAGACTAATGAAAAATGCATGTGAAGAAGAGACGAATAATTGTAGAGTCGAAAAATGTCGGTGGTAGGGGCGGCCTCCTCCCCAAAATTGGGGGCACAACAAGGTTGCTTACAAGAGTGTCCTTCTTTCCCCTGCGTTGTCATTGCACCCCCCCTCCCCCTCTTTCTTTTGATTATTCTGGACATGGGTTCTGACATATGGGTGTGGGCGCTTGGGCCCATTGCGCCCCAACGTGTCGCTTGGATGCATTTCGCCAACGTTGCTGAGGCCCTCCGCTATCTACGCTCGGCGCACGGAGGGTCTCTGCGCATCCAGCACACCCAAGTCGCGCGGGCCGCCAAAGCCAACGCCAGTTGGGACGGGTACGCCTTCACCTTCGAGGAACCATCATCCCTCGTGGTGGCTTCCCCCCCCGCGCTCGCAGCGCACACCGGCGGCACCCGCGCCCAATTTGTCAACGTTCGGTTTCAGGAGCGTCCGATGTGCTTGCTGCGGTGCAAACTTTTGCGGCACCAAGCACACATGCAGCAGGTGCCAACGGGTTGTTGATGAGGCATGCATGCAACTTGTGGAAAGACTGGTACAATGTTTTTCATGTACTTGTCGTGCATGTAGGAACGAGTTGGCATCCCACACTGTTGAATGTCATGCATGTCATTTCCGTGTGCATCCCACTTGCACCACTGATGGTGTTTGTACGTGGTATGCCGCGAGGGAGCCCGTGTCGCCTTACCTTATTCCTAAGCCACGTAAGTTCTCCCCTGCATGGCGGCTGACCCGCCCATGGTTGCGGTACGATCCCGTGTGTGTGCTCATGTGGTGCGAGGTGTGCCGTGCCCATCCACAGCTTGGGAGCTCCGTGCCTTTCGTGCAAGGAACTTCCAACTTCAAATTGTACACTATTAAGGAACACGAGAACTCGGGCACCCACAATGTGTCCGTGGCCTTGTGACAGTCCGGTGGGCGCGTCACCTCCGTGATGCGTGCTTTGCCATTCAAACTGCAGGATGGGATCATGGCACTTTTCCGTACTGTGTACAGAATCGTGCAATGATATGCTCCCCTAACACATCTGGAAGGGGATGCCGACCCCATTCCCCTTACAGGAGGCACCATCATCCCCAGCTATCACTCCCCCCCCCGCAGGTAAAGACATTTTGCGCTTCATTGCGGAGCCGTTCCGTGCCGCTCAGGGTAACACTGTTAAAAATTGTGAGTTTTTTGCAATTGCCTCTGATTCCTGTACGGACCGTGCATCTAAGAAGGAGGAGCTTTTTTACGTGCGGACGATGGTGGATTCAATGATGGTAACCAACTTTTTTTCATGTCAACCCCTCCCCTCCGGCACGGCTCAAGGTATTGCCACCGCACTGAAGCAGTGATGTTCATGTGACAATCCGGAATCAACAGCACACGTCCAGAGTTGGAAAAAAACAGCATTCAAGCAGAGTGGTGTTAGTGGTGTCTAGGTCATATGCATGAATGACTAATTGTGTCTTATGAAGCATTTGGAGAATGGGTAGGAAGAAGGAAGCATGAAACAGGTAAAAAGGTAGAATTTTTTTTGGGTTTGTCTCAAAAAAAGGTGGAGTTTACAACAAAATTTACAACAATTTACAGTCTACCGGCCGCTGGCCCAAAAGCCTCGGGCCAGTGTTTATTTTGAGGGTGTCTATGCGCCCACTATGCGCCCTCTATGCGCCCTCTAAATGCCCACTATGCGCCCTCTATGCGCCCTCTATGCGCCCTCTATACGCCCTCTATGTGCCCTCTATGCGCCCTCTATACGCCCTCTATGCGCCCTCTATACGCCCTCTATGCGCCCTCTATGCGCCCTCTAAATGCCCACTGTGCGCCCTCTATACGCCCTCTATGGGCCCTCTATGCGCCCTCTATGCGTCCTCTATGCGCCCTCTATGCGCCCTCTATGCACCCTCTATGTGCCCTCTATTCGCCCTCTATACGCCCTCTATGCGCCCTGTATGCGCCCTCTATGCGCCCTCTATGCACCCTCTATGCACCCTCTATGCGCCCTCTATACGCCCTCTATGCGCCCTCTATGCGCCCTCTATGCGCCCTCTATGCGCCACCCCATTGGGGACCAATGTTGACCAGAGGGGAACACCTTGGCACGCCTTCCGTGGAGGGAAGGGCACTGCCCAAAGGGACCGAGCGGTTCAAAGGGCTTGCTTCAAAATGTTGACGACCCGTTGTCTGTGATTGGAGGCAGCGAACGACACGCAAGCCGGTGGTTCAGCACCGGCAGCTCCCTCGATTGTGGGTGTTCCTTTTGAGTAGTGTGCCACATGGCGGTGTGGCATACCATGAGATGCGCCAAGACTGGCTGCCCATAAAATCGTAGGGGAGAGGGGGGGGGAGCTGTGGCTTAGAGGGTTGGTTTTGACGGCCTGCCAGCGAGGCATCAAACCATCGAACTCATGGTTTCGCTGATGACCGTAGGAGTGTTGAACCTCGTGATTGGAGCATGATTTGACAGCTTTGGGCAGCACATACATAGGACGCGCCGCCCGTGGCCAGGCCATTGCTGAGGGACCCCAGGGGTGGGGGGGTGCTGGTTGGGGCCACGGCCGACCGACACACCCACCCACCCACCCATTCCGGTGGAGAAAAATGAAATTTATCTAAGGGGCGGGAAATTTGAGGCCAACTTTAGGTGCACAAAACTTTTTTGGCCTCTGACCCACCCGGGGGGGGGGGGGGTTCTTCTTAAGAAGCAAAGAAGCAATAGCCTGCCCGTGGCACAGTCCGGTTTGCACGTGTGTTCCGGTGACCACCCCGTTGCTCCGCCCATACTGGGCACAGCCCTTACGGGCCATTTCCTTGCCCTGCCCCCCCCCCCTCTTTCTTCACACACACGCACACACCCCATTTTCATGCAGATTACTGTCATCTGGTGGAGATCTGCAGGCCGATGCTGCACAAGACGTCTGCCGAGCAGGTGCACGAGCTCTTGCAAGAGGTCGATGAAGAAATGTACGGGCCTGTTTCGTTCGAGAAGGTGCTGCCCCTGCCAACCTGCGCCGCTGGGGTGCTCATGTGCCCGGGGGCTAATGAGGTCCGGCTGCCATGAGCGTGAGGTCCTTTGTGCAGCTGCGCGGCAGCGCTGACCCTCCGGGACACGCCGGGCAATCCATCTCCGGGAAGAGGCAACGGTCACCCCGGCCTCATGTTGATGCTGATGACCACAACGCACAACAACGACCATAGACGCAACCACTGCCACGAACACAAAAAACGGAGGGGATGGGCAGAGCACGAGCACGAGCACAAGCGCAAGCACAAGAAGAAGAATGAGCATGCCAGGGAGGACGAGCCCAGGCCTTTGCTTAGTGGGGGCGGGGGCTGGGGGGTGACTGCCTGCCCTGGTGAGGGAATCTCAGTAGGATCCAGCCCCACATGCCGGTCACCTCAGTAGGAAGGAGCCCCGCCCTATGGGCAACTGAGTAGGACCCAGCGCCCTCAACAGGGCTCCTCACCAGGAGCCCGCCCTGACCCCCCCCCCCCTCTAAGCAAAGGCCTGTCAGTCAGTGACCAGCTCGTGGCGTACCGGGGGGGGGGGGGTGATTATGTAAGTTAGAGTGCAATTCAAATTCTGTACGAAATTGTTGTACGCAAAAATTTGTTCAGTGCTTTTAAGGATTTGTGTACGTTAGGCATTGCAAGCGCCCACTGTTTCTCATGAGCAGTTGGTTATTGGGAACCATACATATATTTTAAGAAGTGGCACAGATTTTGTCGCGCCTGAATTTGTGAATTCATGTTTTCCCCCGCACGGAAACCCCCCCCCCCCGCTGGCTGGTCGATGCGCTGGACTTCCTGACGCCAGATGTGATGTGTGATTTCGGGTCGAGGGGCACGTTTGGCCACTACGAGGCGCCGCACATGCCACATGGGCAGGAGGACTGCCAGCACTAGCCCAGCGGGGTCCAAGCGACCGTGTCAGGGCCAGTGGCGGATGTACCCAAATACGGTATACCTCCCCGTACATCATGGGCCACGGGAAACATGGGAAACGGTGGGGAACGGGGGGGAAATGGGAGAACGGGGGGGGGGGGGGGGAACGGTGGGGAACGGGGGGGAAATGGGAGAACGGCGGGGGGGGCGGGGAAACGGGGGGAGGGGGGGGGGGGCGGGGGGGAAACGGTGGGGAACGGGGGGGAAATGGGAGAACAGGGGGGGGGACGGGGAAACGGGGGGGGGGGCGAGGGAAAACCGGGGGAAAATGAAGCAAAACGGGGGCTGAAACGAGGGGGGAGCGCGGGAAAACGCGGGGGGGAACGGGGCCACGTAGGTCTGTGTGCAGCACCGGGTGCACCATGCGGATTTTGACGGGGTACATCCCATAGCACTGGTAGGGGCTCGTATTGGTCTGGGATGGCAGGGCGTGGGGTGTGCTGGGTGTGACCGTGCTGAAGCATGTATGGGTACGGCTCCGTGCTTGCGGGGACGGTTGTGGGGTGCTCACTCGCAGACATCCTTGTGTATGTGCCTGTGCCTGTGGGTGTGCTTGTAAGTGCGCTTGCTCACAAACACACAGACGAACATGCATACAGGCATCACAAGCACACATCCAAACAGAAGCACACATACCGGCACATGTACAACCACGAGCGCAAGTGCACGTGCGCTGCAGTGCGCTTGCAGTGCATGTGAAGCGTGCAAAAAGCATTCTCCGGGCCCGCTGGACGTTGTGAAAGCACAGTTTTCAGTTTTTTTTGATGCATGGGGGTTGCCCCCCGGCGAGCATTACTCAAAGCGGCCTAACCACGGGCAAGAGCGTTCATGGCGAGCCGAAGTCCAGAGCAAGAAAAAGTATATACAACAATTAGTATAGTAGTATAGTACAGTTTTCAGTTGGACCCAAACATTACTCTACGTGTGAGCTCAAATGCTGGGAGACCGAGGTTGCACCTCCGGATGCGCTGCTGAAAGTACAGGTTCTGTGGCAGTTGATCGAACCAGAGACGGATGTGTGGTAGGTTTCCGCTGCATTGGTCATGAGAGTCATAAGAGGTGTATATCTTGAGTGCTTTGAATCGGGAAAGCACGGGCCTGCTTCCATGTTATGGGGTGCATCTGTCTCTCTCGATGACTCTCGATGACCAAAGCGGCACAGTGGCCAGAGAGCGGTATCTGCGGACGGGGACAAGGGATGGGGATCTTGCATTCCGAGTGGCCCTTTCCAGCGCTGCTCCCCAAGAGATACATCCAGGCACCCACTCAACACACTAAACAAAGGAGGCTTCAGACAGCCCAAGCCGGAACCTCCTCCTTGTGGCCGCAGGTGCTGCATCTATTTTCGCGGCTTCATCGCCGCCATTATTTCCTGGAGAAGCTGGAGCGGGCGTTCTGTCTTTTCTGTGGGGACACCGATTTCGTTGCCGGCATCACGTCGCCCCTCAGCCCGCGCACTGCGGGTGTCACTGCGCGCACCCTCCGCAGGGTGCTGAGGGACTTTGGGTACGATTCAAGTGAGGAGGCGGTGCAGAGCATGATCTGCGAGGCCGATGCGGACGGCGATGGTGTCGTTGGTTTCCATGAGTTCATCACGGCTGTCTGCTGTCTGTAGTGGGCGTCAGCGTCTGCCACTGGTGCTGGGGCTGGTGTTTGAGGGATGGACGTGACAAGTGGACCGCCCCGCCCGTTGGTGCCTGCTGACCGTGTACTCGCTGTACTGCAGAAAGGCGCCTAGCCGCATGCTTTTCCACTCCTTCTTCTACTATCTTACGGCCTGGCCAGATTCGTTAGCGACCAGTGCAGTGCTCTGTTTGTCACGCCTGTTCGTCTCGTTTCAATCGCGTGTGAGCACTGGCAACTGGAAGCAATTGGGTCCGCATTGGATCAGGATTTCCCTCCACAGAAGACATTCCCCTCCGCACAATGGACCCAGGACGCTGCGGATCTTTCCCGCCGTTTACTCTTGGGCATCTGCTGCTCTCATGATTGTTGGTGTGGAAGCTGGCACGGGCAGGTGCAGGGGCCGGCGCAGAAGCAGAGGCAAAGGCAGGGGCAGAGGCAGGGGCAGTCTGATGTCGCTACATGTCAGCGTTATGAGCCAATGTCGGTATCACTGATCTTAGCAGCGGGGCACTGGAGGAGAAACTGTCGACTCCTCTGTTCCAGAGATCAATGTCGGGGTCAGGATTCAGGGCGGCAGTGTTGGCATTCACAACCATCGGCGCTGGCCAGAAAATCGGCTGATGTCGGCCAGTCCCGAAATTCCCATCTTTCCAGTCGGCTCGTTCGGCTGGCAAAATTCATCAAAGGACCTTGAGGGAAAGGTGGCGAGGTTGTTGGACAGTGGGAAAAATGGGACTGGGAAAAATGGGACATTTGTCCCAAATTGGGCCACTTTTCTCCGATTTTTCTCCCGTTTCCTACCATTTTCACACATTTTTTCTACACTCCCCACAACGTATTTTTGGCAATTTCCCACAATTCCCCATTTCCCCGCCTTTCCCCCCCCTTTCCCCCCATTTTTCCATTTTTCCCATTTTTCCTCCCTTCTGCGGCTGGTTGGCTAGTTCGGCTGCGGCTAACGCCGATGCCTGTATTCAGCACAGTGGGATGGGGACAGCGGCACAGGAGCACGGGCAGGCGGCAGAGGCAGGGTCAGAGGCAGGAGCAGAGGCAGGGGTGGGTGCGGGGTCCGGGGCACAGGCAGGGGCACGGGCATGTGCGGGCGTTATGGCAGAGGCAGAGGCAGAGGAGCCAGGCAGGGGCTGAGGTTCAGGCCCGCGGCAGGAGCACCACCGTTGATTCATGCTTGATAACCGCGGCGCATCTGATTGCGGTGGCAATGGGCTTTGTACTCCAAACGCGGGCGCTTTGGCGGAAGCTGCTTGCGGGATGATCACGCTCTATGGAGCAATGCGTCATGAATTACATTCCATCGTCACTTAGAAATATGATGCGAGGGCTACGCCTCCTCGTCACAACCGCTACGCTCATTTTGAAGGGGCCGCTCGGGATCACTACTAAATTGCGTGGGCAAAAAGGGGAGCGGAAAGGCCTGCGGGATGGTGGTGACAGGGCTTAATACGTCGTTTGGGCTATGAATTGTGGGGTTGATGGGTCCCAGGGCCACAAGTACATGAGAGCCATGATGGTACTGGAGGGCGGGACCAGACCAGTGTACCAGGTTGGATTCCTGTTTGCCCGATCCCTTTGTAGTGCCCTGGAGCATAATGGACGGTATTGCCCTCTTTTCGGGTGGCCTGTGAATTGATGACTCGAACTGGAACACTAACCACCAGAACACACCACTGCATCCGGTGGGGGGCCAGGCGCCCGGCTCTGGCATGCCCTGGGCGTGCCTAGTCTGGCGCACTGCTGTCTTGCCCTGTGAAGGGTTGCATCAGAAGGCAAAGAACCTCAAAGGCGGTGCCAGAAGCGGTTGGATAGGCGGTTGGAGGAGGTTGTCAAAGCAATTGGGGGGCGGTTACTGGCAGTTACAAATACCATTGAAGTAGGCACCTGCCGCCAGGGAGACAGTGGTTGGGCATAGGCAGGGCACCCTAGAGGGGCGGTACCCTCCCCCCCTTCCAATGCATCCCTGGCCCCCTCTCTCCAAAGGAGGAATGCAGGCTGTTCATCTGGGATCAGTCCCCGAAGGGTGCATTCGGCATGTATGGCAGAGGAGATTAGCCTAGGTGGGTGCCACTGTCAAGAATGACCAGGAAATGACCTTGTGGTTTTGTGCTTTCAAACGAAACTGCCACTCACCATCGAATGTGCTGCCGCAGTGCGGAACTGCTCAGGGCTGTGTTGTGCTATATTTTGCATTATTTTCAACAACAATTCGAAAAAGCCATCAAACAGGTTGCATATTTTCACGAACTTGACAGAAATATCAAAGAAGTACCATGATTTGTGCAAAGGAACAGAAAGAAAGAAAAACAAGGATGATTTATTTATGGTGAAAATCTACTGGTACCATGGATTTTTTAAAAAAAACGTGACGCAGGAAAGGAGATCATATTGTGAAGGGTGCTATTGTGCCTTGTCGCATTCTTGTGTCCCGAAGTTTAGTGCAGAAAAGCCCCTCAACACATTGGTAGCAGAGGTGTAGGGACGCTCTGCACACCCCGCACCCACATTGTGCCCTGCATCTGCCCGATTCTTTGTTCATTTGGTCTATTTTGTGAACCATGCTGCAACACGGTGACTGTTGTTTGTGCTAGCCTGTGAAACCAATTGAAAGAAGGTACAATCCACACTCTTGTTGGGTGGGTACAATTATTGGTACAAGTAAGGTAACAATGCGGTGAATTTTTTTGGAAAACAAAAGCTTCACTCCGGTTTGACACTGAGTGAAAATGTCTTTGAACTGAGCTTTACCACATCCTATGACTGACAAAACAAACGGAACATATTTTAAGCCAATCCCAAGGCTGCTGCGCAACCCCACCCCATATCTCCAAAGGCAGATTTCATCTATAAGCGTGTGGTTTTTGATTTCTCATAGAAGAACATACGCGCCCCAAAAATGTCCAACAAAAGCACATATGTGCAGGATGCTTTGGCCTTGGTGGGTGTCACTGTCAAGAATGACCAAGAAATGACCTTATTGCTTTGTGCTCTCAAACGAAACTGCCACTCACCATCGAATGTGATGCCGCAGTGCGGGACTGCTGAGGGCTATGTTGTGCTATATTTTGCATTATTTTCAAAAACAACTCGAAAAAACCTTCAAACAAGTTGCATATTTTCACCAGTTGAGTCAAATCTAATGGCAAATTAGGATTTTTATGCATTAAAAAAGCAACCATGACTTTGAATTGTAGCTTGGGTGCACGTGGCCGTGTGTACATAAAGAAAATGCTTTTGTGAGGTCGGGTATGCAAGGCCTTGGGTACTCGGCTCTTTCAATGTGAGTATCGTGCTCATGTATTGCCGAAACAAACATTCCCGGGCACCTTGACGTTCCCAATAGAGTTGTGTTTGCTTTGGCTGCCAAAGGTCTCACACAATAGGTTCTTCTAAAGCGCATCCTAATATTCATTAAGTTTCTTGTAGTAGACGGCGCACCTTGCCCACGCCATTGGTTTTACTCAGTCGGTGAAAATTCTTTGTTGCCTCCGCTTTTTAGCCTGACCTTAGGCTGCGGCATGGCCCCCCCTCTCGGGTGGTGCACCTGATGGTGGCAAATGTCTACTAGCCCCCACAAGTCATTCATGACAGGCCTTGCCGCGAGAGACCCGACTTGTCATCCCCCTCTACGGGGCCTAGTGTCTCTACCCCAAATGCACCTTGCTAGTGGTGCATGGCACTTCGACTTCCTCGAGCACATTGAAGTTGTGTGAGAAGGCAACCCAAGTATACTCAACTGGTTGAAGTTGCAATCAAAAAGGTGTAACAAGGCAAGTGAGAAACTTAATCGTGCAAGACAAAGTAAGGGCAAGAAAAGAAGTCGATTCCTTCACAAAAATGGAGATATGCTTTTTCTACATTTGTCTGGGTAGCAAACAAAAAAAGTTGCATAACAACTATCGTTGACCCTCCAAATTTACCGCATGTAAAGCCCCAAACTGTAATGTAGCTGATTGACCTTCTTCAGAGTAAGTACGGGATGTGGCACACAACTGCCTACGATTACAACTGATTGAATTAATGCAAATCATGCATCCAAAATGTCAAGCGCCCCGCCCCCCTACGGTCGCAACGGTGCCCCTTAGAGCCGATGGGGGGGGTCCGTTTTCCAAAGTTACGGTCCAAAAGGGTGCTCCCGAGGAGCACCCCAGGGTCGGAGCTCCTCAGGAGCCAGGGTCGGTGCTCCTAAGGAGCAAGAGCCAGGGGCGGCTCCTGTCAAGAGCGGCCATCTCCCACCACCCCAATCTTTGGTGTGACCTCTTGATCCTCCGGGTGCCAAAATAAGCACTCTGTGGGTGATTTTGGGACATATAGAGTAAGAAAAAGTCACTGCCATGTCTTTCTTGGGGGGCTTGATCCAGGCCAAGCCCCCCTTAAAACCCTTTTGTTGATGCTAAGACAAACCTAGGTGTTTTTATCTCTCTTTCGATGCCTAAAGTACACTTTCTCAAAGTAACTAGGGTTGTGACCCTAGCCCCCCATGAAGTTCACCCCTACCACTCAACTGAGCGGAGGTACCTTCCTTCATGGAGGATATACCGAAAAAAATAGGCATTTCATGCTTTAGGCCTTGGAGGTTAAGCCTAGTGGTCTCCCACCCCAAGACCCCTATACTCAATTGTTTCTACCACTTATTGTGCTCCTACTTTGTAACTGTTTCTGAATTCATTTGCTTGGCCAAGTCATTTTCTGTGTTGGCCTGACATCTATGCCCCACATTCCTAACCAGCACCATTTCGCCCAAAGGAGTGCACATGAAGTGCCTAATGCTATCTTGGAGGCCAGAGTCAGTCCAATTTTCATATAAAATCTTTTGTATTATCCATTTGTGATTGAATCTTTGTGTATAAACATGCATTGTCTATCTGCAGCCCTTCTGTGTTACACTCGATTCCAAAACCAATCATTGATTCGATCCACATCTTGTTCTTGCTCTACTTGCTGCTTTGGTTTGGGTGTTCAACTACAAAACCTGCAGGATTTCATCAAAATATCTAGGGCATAAATCAAGGACATCTTTCCGGTAGCAGAGACAGTCCCTTGTGACCTTTTCAACCGACGCTGAGAAGAAGTGCAGCACACAAAGCTCAACAACAAGTTCATCATGTCCACGCCAAGCGTCAGGACCTGGCCCATCAGAACTGTCCAAGTGCAAATGGGCAGCATGGCCCACCCAATGAGTGAACCACCTTACCGAGCTCCACAACATCTCAGTGGCGCATCTGGGTCCCAAGGAGATCCAGAACGCAGAAGGGCGGAAGAAAATAAAGGCCTTACCACCGAGGCCTTAGCGGCCCACGGTGGAGACAGCCTCAGTCATCTACACAGACGCGTAGCAGCCTCAGTATCCCGATCCAATTGTCCGGCTTCATCCTCAACAGCGATTGAAGGCCCTGAGGAGTATGAGGAACTGAGGAAGAAAATGGATGAATACATCCTCCATGAGGAGTACTACAAATCCATTCGTGGAGAAGATGGAGAGGAGCCATTGGCAGTACATGGATCCAGACCACGTACAGACCTAGGGTCCTACACGCACTCTGGCCCGCCGTCCGACAGAGCCGAGACGGCATCCCTGCCAAGACGACCGAGACCTGAGTATCCAAGAGCATGTTGTCCGACCCCAAGGGCTCCCGAAGTGGGCCCGACTCGAGTTGAGGAACAACATCATCCAAGGCCAACCTACGGTGCCCTGGATCATACGGCCGAACTGCTGGCCAAACTTCTGTCTGGATCAGAAGATCCAGATGTGACTGCCCTATCGGAGGCCATTAAGGCAAAACTGGGTATTGCAGAACCCTTACCCAAGCCAGACTTGTCCTCCCTCTCTCCCGGACTGAGTACCCTGGCCGAAGATCTTAAGAGATCAAGGGTCTCAAGGCTGTTGCCTAAGGTCACCTGCCCCAGCCCCTTTCACCCCCGTGCCAGGACAGTGCCCATGGCTGAACTACAGGACGTGCCTGTCACAGAGATTGAGAAAAGAGGGCTGTCAGCCCTGGCACCTCTTGCCGGCGTGTCGCCTTCAGGCCTAACTCCGGGGGGTGGGAAGACGGGCAGACCTATTGCCCAGGCGAACATCCAGCTGGAACTGCCGGAGTTCGACCCCAAAAATCTGCCCGAATGGGCAGAAGAATTTGCTGGGTTCCTTTTACTGACTGGCCAATCCCATGTGGATGTGGCCACTAAATGCTCACTGCTGAAACGCTCATGCAAAAAAAAAAAATATGCAAAAACAGGTGAAACAGATTGTGAAAACCTGTTCCACCTGGGCAGAGGTACTCCTGAGGTTGGAGAAAACATTCCCAGTCTATGAGACTGGCCTCAGTGAGCGCACACAGATAGAGGAGCTACCTATGCTCCATGAGTTTCCTTCCGCTGCGCGAATTTCTGAATATGTGTGCGACTTGGAGTACCTGTTTTCGAGGATGAATGTGGGCTCCTACGGAGCCACTGAGCCCTACCTGTGGCTCATGAGTAAGATCCCCCAACGCACGTGGGATGATTGCCGCTCCACCTCTGAGAGGAAGAGCAGGACCCACTCGTACGATGAACTGGTGGACCTCTTGACTGAGCTGGCTCTTGAGAGAGAGAATGACTCCCACATGGAGAAATTCCTCAAGAAGCACTTGGGTCGAGGGGGTAGCCCTACCCCCGAACGTGGCGAAGAAAAAGGGCCTAAAAATCCCACTAACACCAACCAGGGAGGTGGTAAAGGGAGGGGTAGCCTACGTGCCATGAATGAGGTTAAACCTGATGCAGGTACGCCCCCCCCTGTTCTACTGCAAACCTGTCAATGACAAGGGGGGACCTTGTCATGCCTCTGACTGCGATCTCCGCAGTGGCTGTATGCTGCAGATGAAACGTCAGCAGCATACCAAAGATGGGAAACCTGTGACCCATCAGGACCATTTCAGGTGTACCATCACCTGTGGTTACTGTGGCAAACGTCGTCACTACGAGGACGAATGCCACATGAAGAAACGCGAGAGTGACAAACTCAAGCGTCAGGAGGCGGAACGCCAGAAGACCCAAACGCCCGCCAGAAATCCCCCGAACGGGGATAAAGGTGGTAAAGGAGGTGGCAAGGGGGGTGGCAAAAATGGACCCCCTAACCCCCAGAGGCGCTCATCAGCGCCCGTTGCTACACCCACTCCTGCTGCTACACCCGCTCCTGCCGCAGGTGACCCCAACAAGCGCCCTGAAGGGGATAACGCTACCCCTGAGGGGAATAATTCCAAGAAGAGGCGCTTGGCCTGGATGGCCAGGTCCCTCATTGCTGCAGGGGTGGATGTCAAGTTCCCTGATGAGGAGTAGGGGGGCGGCTCCGAAGAGGAGGACTTGGTTTTCTGGATCCTCGTGAAAATCGGGGATCAGGTTTTTCGAGCGGTGCTTGACACCGGTGCAACACTTTCCATAGTGGCCCGGCGCCTGTTAAAGACTTTCAAGAAAACTAAGACCGTCGCCATAAAAGTAGGGGATGGGCGTACCATCCATTCCTTGGGGGGGGTCGATGTGACTATATGTCTGGGCGACAAAACCGTGACCCAACACTGCAGAGTGCTGGACACCGACGCCTTTGACATCGTCATTGGCACCGACTTCCTACGAAAGAAACCCCCAGGTAAAAATGCTGTCCCTCCAGCGCCCCTATTCTTTGCACTGCGACTTTGGCAGTGGGCTATTCTCCGTACTTTTGGAGCTGTCACGACGAAAAGAGTCTGGGCTGCGCTACGCATCCAAGACTAACTATCGTACTGAAAACTACCAATTGGCCCGTCACGTTCTTGAAAATGGACTGGCGGCCCTTCAGGTAAACCTCGATGAGATCCAGGTGGAATTGTTTGCGAGCCAACAACAGCACATCATGCAGTTGTACTGCTCGAAACAACTGAACAATGCTTTCCGTTTCTTCTGGAAAGCAATGGGCCTAGCGTATGCTAACCCTCCCTTCTCCCTGCTCGCGAAGGTTCTAACCAAAATCGCTTATGAGGGAGGAAGGGTTGTTATGTGCACCCCTGACTGGGGCTGCTCTGGTGAACATGCTTACTGGCGCCGTATGCTAGATCGAATGACCGTGGGAAGAGTGCAACTCCCCGACGGCCCCATCTATGTGCCTGAGGACTCAGACACAGCTATGCAGGCCCCTGAGTGGGCCAGTCTCCTGTCCATCGTCGATGGATCTCTCAATCCTGTACCCCTGTGTGACCTAGACCAGGTGCTGATGAAAGAGGTCATGGCCGAAAATCGTGGCCTGACCCTTTATGATCTCAAAAATCGATCTCCTGAGCACCTATCTGCCACACTTACAGGGTGTGAGTATCCTGATGACTATCTGGAACCTGCAGCTGTAAAAGAGGATGCTGACGACCAACTGTCTAAGATCGCCAGCACTATTCCTTCTGTTGATCCCAGCTGTGTTGACCTAAAACATAGTGCCTTCCTAGCCCAGCTGTTGCTAGAGGAGGTAGATCTAGAGTCAACCTCTGAACCCGCTTCCCCTGTTGGGAAGCCAGTGCTACACATGCAGCCTGTGCACACAGGTGAACCCGTGGCCCGGAGTGCTGATGCTCTGGCGCGGCCTGCTGCTAATAACATGCCATTGTCTGAGCATGACACTCAGGAACTCCGGCGGCTGTTGTACCTGAAGGCCGAAGGTATTGAGCGCCAAGAGCGGCTGCAATACCTCAGACAGACCTGGAAATCCTCCATCTGGTCTGAGGAGGACGATCAGTCCTATACGCTGCCTGATCCTGAGATACCTCTAGTGTATTCTCTGCACTATGGGCAGCAATGTCCCCCTGAGTGGGACGATGGTTCTGTGCCTGCCGAAACTGCTGATCGGCAGAAAAAGAAAGAACATAGAAAAAGCAACCTCCATGGTGAGGAGGATTTCCTTCAGAAACTCGAGAGTCTTAACCTTGACCCCCGCCTGAAGAAACTGCTGTTAACCTATGACTTAGCCCACGCAAACTGCACCCCCTTTTTTTCACCTAGGCACCTAGATTTTGTCACCGAATAAATAGTTTTTTTTGCCATCTTGAAAATACTGTTTTTCAAACCCTCCCAAAAAATGCATTGTTCATCAGGTTTGCCCATTTTTTGCTGTTTTTAGGGGGGTCAAATAACCATTCTTTAGTCCAAAATCAGAGGGCTTACCGGTCATTTTTCCCGAAAAAAAATTTGTTGGCTAATTTGAAGAATACCAATTTTTGGATTGTCTACAAAAATATTAAAGATGGGCGCTGTTCACACATCCTGTACATGTCCACATGAAAAAATAGTTATTATGGGAGGCTGAGTGCTCGAGGCCTCGCGCACTCAGCCAGCTGGAGTGAGATTTTCAGGCTTTTTTGAGATCACTTTTTGACATCGGAAGTGGCATGAAGCAAGGATGGAGCGAAAGCAAATCTGCAAGATTCAATATGGGTTAAAGACTTGCACAGCGGAACACTCAGTGTGCGAGCGCTCGCGCACTCAACATGCTAGAAGCATGGGTTTTTGAATACCCCTGACTACTTGCATTCTGCCGATAGCCTCCAAAAGGCTTTTTGAGATTCCTCTCTTTTGGAATCCTGTGAAAACAGTGAGCTCAAGAGTAGCGATTAGACTATCCTCCTCTAGAGCACTTGCTTCATACGTCCTGTGACCTAGCGCTTCTGACAAATTGTTGTACAGCCCCAAAAGATGGGAGGCCGGGCACCTCATTTGTAGGTAAACTAACTGAAAATCGTATGTTTAGCAAGGACTGAAGGCAACCCACCTTTTTAGATCTATTACACCTTACATAGTGCATGGCGTGTACAAAACGTCCATTGATTGACCACTCTTGCTGCTGACATGACCCGAAAGGTACACCATGAGGCACCCATAAAGACATCAGAGCCTCATTTGGCATGGAATACTGTTTATTCAGGACCATCCGGAAATACACATTCTGCATAATTGAGTGCGCGACGCCTCGCGCACTCAACATGCCAAAAAAAACGGTTTTTTCATACCTCTGACTACTTGCATTCCGCTGATAGCCTAAAAATATATATTTGAGATTCCTCCGTTTTTTAATTCTCAGTTTTCAGGTGGAAACACGCGGAAACTGCGCGTCTTTTTTTTTCACACGAATGCCACCCTTGAGGTGAAAAACAGGGTGCAGTTTGCGTGGGCTAAGTATGAGGAGGTGTTCGGCGCCTTGCCACCTCCCCTTTCTTGTAAAAAACTGGTCCAGATGGACCTGAAATTGAAACCTGAATTTGAAAAGACGCGAGTGAGGCGTCGTCCCTATCCCGCTCCACAGGAACAGGTTGAAGAAATCGAGCGCCAGATCCAGGAATGCATTGATGCTGGCCTCGTTGAAGAGTATAAGCACGGGGACTATCCCCATCACTGCAGTCCCTGTTTCCTTGTTGCCAAACCAGGGTCGACTGCCCTACGTCTGGTTGTAGACTATGGTGAGGTCAACAAGAAAGCCCAGAACCACTCAGGGAGTATTCCTAACATGGAAAACACCCTGGAGCGTATTGCCAAATGCAGGTACAAGACCAAAATGGACAAACACTCTGGTTTCTGGCAGGTGGACCTAACCGCCGCAGCTCAGGAGCTGGCTTTTATAACCCCTAAGGGTCGTGTCTTCAAGTGGAAGGTTATGCCTTTCGGGGTGGCTAATGCCCCAGCGCTCTTCCAGGAGCTTATGAACAAAATTTTGTACATACTGAGGCGGAGGCCTCTAGTACAAGAGTTGATCTCTCGGGGTGCAGAAATGGAGGCTCACATCGACGACGTGAGTTTGGGTACTAATACCAAAGAGGACCATGTCCTTCTCCTCCGTGAATTTTTCATTGTCTGTCAAGAAAAGCATCTCCGAATCAAACTTGAAAAATGAGAGTTTATGAAAGAGGAGATGGAGTATTTGGGCTTCGACGTGGGGTATGGCTGGTGGAAACCAGCCGCATCTAAGATGCAGCCCCTACAGGACATGCAGATTCGCGATGACCCTAAGAAGGGTCTACACGATGTGAGGAGTTTTGTGGGCGCCTGTAATTTCTATCGGCGTCACATCCACAATTTTACGTACTCTTCTGCCCCCCTCACTGACCTAATCAAGAAAACTACTCCCTGGAGGTGGACCGCCGGAGAGGAGGAGTGTTTCCAGGAGTTGAAGAAGAAGATTGCCTCCTCCAACTGCCTGGGAGTACCCCGCCCTGAGGGCGAGATAGTCCTGATCACTGATACCAGTGATGTAAGGGGGGGGGGGGGTACGATCTACCAATGGCAGGAGCTTAACCCCGCTGAACTAACCCACTGCCATTATCGTACTACTGGACTGAACCGTGATGGTTCGTTGAAACATGACTATCCTACCAGTGAGTGGCAACTGGTGCCACTGGGACACTGGAATTGGAAATGGAACCAAGCGCGTTCCAATTACAGCACCTATGACCAGGAACTCCTGGCCGGTATGTTGGTGCTATCGTCACAATCCCGACTCCTGGGATCTAACCCTATTGTCTGGCTGTGTGACCAGGAGCCTGTGAAGTCTTTTCAGAAGGGCCCACCACCAGAGAAAGCAAAGCTAAAACGGTGGTGGACTTACCTGACCCAGTTCAGGCTGACAGTGCATCATATCCCAGGGATGAAGAATGAACTGTCTGACTATATATCGCGCAACAACTTCGATGCGCTTATTGGTGAGAGCTCTGAGGCGCCCGCCAGAGAGGCTTTCCAGCGTATGCATGTCCAGCTTGACCTGTCCATGCGCACTGCTGGAATCCTGGAGGGTTGGAGTCTAACCGACTATCAGTCAGAGTATGAAGAAATTCTCCAAACCCTCAGCACTGGTCTCGAACCCCGTGTCACTGACGGGCACCAGTGGTATAAAAACAATCAGTACCTCTTCTACGAGGACCGAGTCGTGGTGCCTGAGGCACGACTGGATGCGTGCCTACAGTGGTCCCATCTCAGTTCTGGTCACACTGGCGCTAATCGCTCAGTGGACTTCTTCCGTGACTGTTTCTACTCTGGTCTAACCCTGACCGAACTGAGGTCGCGTATGCAGACCATTGTGGATGCTTGTGGCTGTCATGCCAGCAAGCAGAGCGACAGTAGGGATAGGGGCCTGATCTCCAGCTTACCCATACCCTATTGTGCTAACTCTCTTCTCTACGTGGATTTCATCCACGGCCTACCACGCTTCGGCGGCTATGATAGTTGCCTAGTGGTCACCTGTGGCCTATC
Source organism: Eutreptiella sp. 'Long Island Sound 2002' (assembly GCA_964036045.1). NCBI lineage: Eukaryota > Euglenozoa > Euglenophyceae > Eutreptiales > Eutreptiaceae > Eutreptiella > Eutreptiella sp. 'Long Island Sound 2002'. Next base: position 184,390,829 of record OZ038379.1, on the reverse strand, counting down.
TCGCTTCACCCGTGTGTTCCCTTGCAATAAGAAAATCACAGGTGAGCAGACTGTGAAAATGTTGGTCGAACAATGGTTCGAACCCTATGGAGCACCTAAGCAGGTGCACTCTGATGAGGTTGTACGCATCCGCAGTGACACTTGGTGGTACAAACGAGTGCTAAATGCCCTCAACGTGGATGTAACCACAGGTGTGCCCTATACCCACACGTCTAACCGTCTCTGTGAGAGACAGAACCGTGTGGTGGAGCAAAATTTAAGAATCCTGATGAAACAGGAGCGTACCAAGGACTGGGTACGCCTAATGCCCTGGGTAGTGCTGACCATGAACTCACAGCGGAGCTCCTCTACGGGTTTCACCCCCCGCGAACTGTTCCATGGAGGACGACCTGCTTGGTTCTTCAAAACCCCCTTTACTGAGGACTTCAAGAGCCCTGTGGGAGATTGGCTAGAACACAAGCAGTCTCTGGCTAACCAGGCTGGGACTAACCTGAGACACGTTTGTGACCGTGAACTGAGCTGACGGAACCGCCTACGGCGACCTGCCAGCTTCAGGGTTGGTGACCTTGTCTTGGTACACCATTCACGCCTACCCTCCTGGCCACGTAACTGCCTACAGGACCCTTACTTTGGACCCTATCGTATCATCAGGATAGATGGATCCAGGATCCATGTCAGGTGCAGTCCACGTCTAGGTGGTGAACTGCTGTGTGCACCTAAGCAGTTGAGGCACTATCACTCCCCTGACGACTTGTCTTGGGATGAGTGGCGCCTCAGCGACAGTGAGGTCAAGCGTATAGACCTAGAGAACGCTGCCAGTCCGGAGGAGGCAGACGAACTCGAAGAGATGACTACCGATGAAATGGCAGTCGATGGTTACTACGTGGTTGCAGGTATTGCTCGCCACGAGTATAAACAGGGCTGGAAATTTCTAACCCTGTGGGATGGCTATGGGTTATCTGAGGCGACCTGGGAACCTATGTCAGCCTTCATACAACCAGATGGGAGTATCAACCCCATCTTCCGCACTTACCTCGTTGAGAACAACGAGGGGCAGCTCCTAACCCGTGCTGAGACTATGTCCCAGCGTAAGAAGCGAAACTAATTTCCCTGTGTCAGTCTACTGACAGGTGCAGTGAGCACTCTTCTGCAGACGTGCCTGTGTATGGGTGTAAGAGCAGTTGTCACAGTTGCCCCGCATTGCATCGCAGGACAGGACCGTTAGCCCCCCGTGACAACCACTCCCTGGCCAAAGGCCATTGGTTTTTTTCACAGACCACTGCTTACTGAGCACTGCACTGACCCTGTCTGTGCCCTGCAGACCCATGCCTATGGTTTCCAGCGTGGGCCAGGTGGCCGCTTATCAGGATTGCAGCCACCCAGCGAGTGTATGCCTTGTTGACCATGTGTTGCATGGGGACTGCCCTGATGTAATGACCTTGGGGAGCCAACGAAGAACGGTGGCTTACTACACCAGGGGGGAATGACAAGCAAGGTGTTATGAGGCAAGTTGTGTCTTCCCTCCTTGGGGACAAGCGAGCCCGCAGTTAGGACCCCTGACTGGTCCAGACCCATGGGGTTCTACCCTTCCATACAGGGTTTACCATACCCCTATGTGTGCTGCGTATGTTCTGTGTGTCTCTCACTTCTCTCCCCGGCGTGGCTCCCGGAGACCGGGCTTCGCTGACGTCGCACCGAAGGTCGTAATCAGGTACTATTACCACTCCTATGGCGCCCAATTTCTGTGCTGGCGCCTATCCTTGGGGGAAGACGGCAAAAGCCCTACCTACTAGAGAGGAGGGGTGGCCAAGTGTGCTAAGGGCATACAAAACGCCCATTTTTGCTAAGGGCCAAAAGCTAACGCACTCCCCTGCCCACGAGGAAAAGCACGCGGGACAGGAGACACCACTACACTACACTCACTAACGCCAGCACCGGCCTTCGAAGGCAGGCTGAGCACTCATCACTTGCACTCAACTCCTGCCAGGCCTGCTGACCCTAACCCCTACACACGCTACTGGGTGTTGCTGTCAAAGATGTCTCGGGTCCTAATGACCCACCTGTGAACAAGACAAGAGAACACAGCGCTGCTGAGCAACTGTGACCTAACAGGGACGTCACGACACGTTTCCCTGCTAGGGCTTGGAGGGAAGGGGTGCTCTTGTTGTGTGCACAGCGCGGATGTCGATGAAGTCGAACTGCCCTCGCCACTCCTGGCTGAGGCACAGTCAATTGATTTGTGAGCAGTGCCCCTGTTTTACTGGGGCAGAAAAATTGGTAGCCGCCGAAGGCAGCTGCTGCGTGCACCAATCACCCTGAACCTCTCCCACCTGTACAACAGAGGCAAATGAAGGGGTGTTTGCGGCGGAGGAACCAAGCCACACTCCACGTATTATACGCTTCTCAGTGTGACCTATAATACACTGTCCGCAAACACGCCCTGTCAAGCAAGCAAGCGTTAAGAGACTCCTCGGGTTCTCTTGAGGACCGTACCGAGGAGCCCCTGGCCAAGCTAAACAAGGTTTACCGTGCGCAATTCGCGTGGCCTACCCTTTAATGCATCATGTGCACGCAGGGAAGGGAGGCAGGACCATTTCCACACTGACTCAACCAGGAGGTGAGCTCCTCCTGGGCTCACCTACCTTACTCACCATGCATCGTGTGAATGCCGAAGTGAAGCGAACACAAAACAAGCCTAAGCGTTTTAAGCAACCCTACTTTAACGCTACGGCTACACACGAACAAACACTTTGTTTACTTACCTGTGAAGAAAAAACAAGGGTGAATTGGGGTACAGGGAAACCGTCACAGCGTGTGAATGCCTCGATTAGGCACATGCATCGCGAGCACAGTGCATATTCTAACCCTACGTGCGCGCTGCGTGCCCCATTCGCATCGCATACCTTTTATTCCTGTTTTGACCTGTGCAGAGCACGAGAGAGGAACACCCGAACCCCCAACGAACACAGCGTTGACAACCCTAACGTTTTGACGAAGCAACCAACACAAACGCAATGCATGCGTGTGAGATGACACTGACATACCTGAGAGGTGGGTTGTTGACCTGCTCTGTGGTGTGGGTTGAATTTGAATACTTTTCTCTGAAGTTGATAAAAATTTTGATGCAACTGTGCAAAAATTTCCTTTACAACTTTAAAAACTACGGCTCATACCTTCTTTTCCAAAAGCCGTTTACGCTTGCGCAACCTTGTTTTTGAAGTCCGCTTCCTTTGCGGTTGTCTGCGACTTTGAGTTATGTGTAAAAATGATGATTTCCCGTGTGGTTTCGTCGATTTTTAACGATTTCACTTGCTAAATCGCAACCCCTTCCGCTAAACCGCAGGAATCACTCCCTGTTGGTTACATTTTCTATTTTTTCCAGCTCCTGGAGATTTGTGTCCTCCATTGGGAGTATTGCTCCGCCCTGGCCCTTGGTCAGGACGTTTACCAAAACGCTGTTTATACAGCGATAGCCTTCCGCGTTAGAGCGTTCGACTGTACCCTAGTGGGCAAACATATGTGCTCTAGGGAGGGAGTCCTGGGTTCAAACCCCACTACCCCCAAACTTTTTCCAAAAGTTTTCGTCGCACGCTGGCGACTTTTGAGGAATGCCCCATCGAAGGGACATCATTCACGGTACATTACACTGTTTTTCAAGGGTACCTACAGTGTGATAGGCTTCTATGAACTGATGAGGCTGTTTTTGGTAAGTTTAATGCATTTTCTGAGGTAATTTTGGGAATATTTGAGCCTTTTTCCTTGGTCCTACTAGCTTAGCTAACTAGTACTCCAGGGGGGAGTAAGAAAAAGTCACTGCCATGTCTTTCTTGGAGGGCTTGATCCAGGCCAAGCCCCCCTTAAAACCCTTTTGTTGATGCTAAGACAAACCTAAGTGTTTTTATCTCTCTTTGGATGCCTAAAGTACACTTTCTCAAAGTAACTAGGGTTGTGACCCTAGCCCCCCATGAAGTTCACCCCTACCACTCAACTGAGCGGAGGTACCTTCCTTCATGGAGGATATACCGAAATAAAATAGGCATTTCATGCTTTAGGCCTTGGAGGTTAAGCCTAGTGGTCTCCCACCCCAAGACCCCTATACTCAATTGTTTCTACCACTTATTGTGGTCGTACTTTGTAACTGTTTCTGAATTCAGTTGCTTGGCCACGTCATTTTCTGTGTTGGCCTGACATCTATGCCCCACATTCCTAACCAGCGCCATTTCACCCAAAGGAGTGCACATGAAGTGCCTAATGCTATCTTGGAGGCCAGAGTCAGTCCAATTTTCATATAAAATCTTTTGTATTATCCATTTGTGATTGAATCTTTGTGTATAAACCTGCATTGTCTATCTGCAGCCCTTCTGTGTTACACTGGATTCCAAAACCAATCATTGATTCGATCCACATCCTGTTCTTGCTCTACTTGCTGCTTTGGTTTGGGTTTTCAACTACAAAACCTGCAGGATTTCATCAAATTTTCTAGGGCATAAATCAAGGACATCTTTCTTATAGTGTGGAGACTCCTAAGCAAAGGAAGAAAGATGTCCTTGATTAGTGCCCTAATGATTTTGAAGAAATCCTGCAGGTTTTGATGTTGAAAACCCAAACGAAAGCAGCAAGTAGAGCAAGAACAGGATATGGATCGAATCAATGAATAGTTTTGAAATCCAGTGTAACACAGAAGTGCTGCAGATAGACAAAGCAGATATAAACACAAAGATTCAATCACAAATGGATAATACAAAAGATTTTATATGAAAACTGGACTGACTCTAGCCTCCAAGATAGCATCAAGCACTTCATGTGCACTCGTTTGGGTGAAATAGCGCTGGTTAGGAATGTGGGGCATAGGTGTCAGGCCAACACAGAAAATGACTTGGCCAAGCAACTGAATTCAGAAACAGTTAAAAGGTAGAACCACAATAAGTGGTAGAAACAATTGAGTATAGGGGTCTTGGGGTGGGAGACCACTAGGCTTAACCTCCAAGGCCTAAAGCATGAAATGCCTATTTTTTTTCGGTATATCCTCCATGAAGGAAGGTACCTCCGCTCAGTTGAGTGGTAGGGGTGAACTTCATGGGGGGCTAGGGTCACAACGCTAGTTACTTTGAGAAAGTGTACTTTTGGCTTCAAAAGAGAGATAAAAATACTTAAGTTAGTCTTAGCATCAACAAAAGGGTTTTAAAGGGGGCTTGGCCTGGATCAAGCCCTCCAAGAAAAACATGGCAGTGACTTTTTCTTACTCCCCCCTGGAGTACTAGTTAGCTAAGCTAGTAGGACCAAGGAAAAAGGCTCAAATATTCCCAAAATTACCTCAGAAAATGCATGAAACTTACCAAAAACATCCTCATCAGTTCAGAGAATCCTATCATACTGTAGGTACCCTCGAAAAACAGTGTAATGTACCGTGAATGATGTCCCTTCGATGGGGCATTCCTCAAAAGTCGCCAGCGTGCGACGAAAACTTTTGGTAAAAATTTGGGGGTAGTGGGGTTTGAACCCAGGACTCCCTCCCTAGAGCACATATGTTTGCCCACTAGGGTACAGTCGAACGCTCTAACGCGGAAGGCTATCGCTGTATAAACAGCGTTTTGGTAAACGTCCTGACCAAGGGCCAGGGCGGAGCAATACTCCCAATGGAGGACACAAATCTCCAGGAGCTGAAAAAAAATAGAAAATATAACCAGCAGGGAGTGATTCCTGCGGTTTAGCGAAAGGTGTAGCGATTTAACAAGTCAAATCGCTAAAAATCGACGAAATCACGCCAGAAATCGTCATTTTTACACCAAAACTCAAAGTCGCAGAGAACCGCAACGGAAGCGGACTTCAAAAACAAGGTTGCGCAAGCGTAAACGGCTTTTGAAAAAGAAGGTATGAGCCGTAGTTTTTTAAAGTTCTAAAGGAAATTTTTGCACAGTTGCATCAAAATGTTTTTAAACTTTAGGGAAAAGTATTCAAACTCAACCCACACCACAGAGCAGGTGGACAACCCACCTCTCAGGTATGCTAGTGTCATTTCACACGCATGCATTGCGTTCGTGGTGGTTGCTGCGTTAAAACGCTAGGGTTGTCAACGCTGTGTTCGTTGGGGGTTCGGGTTCTCTTCTCTCCTGCTCTGCACAGGTCAAAACAGGAATGAAAGGTATGCGATGCGAATGGAGCGCGCAGCCCGCACGTAGGGTTAGAATATGCGCTGTGCTCGCGATGCATGTGCCTAATCGAGGCATTCACACGCTGTGGCGCCTTCCCTGTACTCCAATTCACCCTTGTTCTGTCTTCACAGGTAAGAAAAGAAAGTGCTTGCTCGTGTGTAGCCGTAGCGCTAAAGTAGGGTTGCTTAAAGTGCTTAGGCTTGTTTTGCGCTGTGCAGTGCACCACTTTCTCCCTCTTTTCTGCAGGAAACAAGACAAAGGAAGCGTGCATGACACACAGTGCATTAATCGCTTAGGGTTGTTTATAATTCGCCGTAGGTTTGTTGAAGCGCGTAGGGTTGTTTTGCGCACGTATTTTCCTCGGCATTCACATGATGCGTGGTGAGTAAGGTAGGTAAGCCCAGGAGGAGCTCACCTCCTGGTTGAGTCACGCCTGTGATTGGTTATGTTGGGTTAAATTAGGTAAAAACAACAGAAAATGGCGTGATGGTGCATAGCTGTGCATGCATATGACGCATCAAAGGGTAGTCTACGCGAAGTGCGCACGGTAAACCTTGTTTAGGTTACCCAGGGGCTCCTCGGTACGTTCTTTAAGAGAACCTGAGGAGTCTCTTAACGCTTGCTTGCTTGACAGGGGTGTTTGAGGACAGCCTATTATAGGTCACATTGAGAAGCGTATAGTATGTGGAGTGTGGCTTGGTTCCTCAGCCGCAAACATCCCTTCATTGGCCTTTGCTTTACAGGTGGGCAGGTAGGGTGATTGGTGCAGTCCCTTTGAGCAGCGCTAAAATATGCTGCGCAGATCACACAAACAACAAACTGCAACTCAGCCAGGAGTGGCGAGTGCAGTCCGACTTCATCGACATACACGCTGTGCACGCATACTGAGCACTCCTTCCCTCCAAGCCCTGACAGGGAAATGCGTAGTGGCGTCCCTGTTAGGCCACAGCCGCTTAGTAGCGCTGTGTTCTCTTGCTCTTTCACAGGGGGGTCAATAGGACCCGAGACCTCATTGACAGCGACACCAAGTAGCGTGTGTAGGTGTTAGGGTCAGCAGGCCTGGCAGGAGTTGAGTGCAGGTGATGAGTGCTCACCCTGCCTTCAAAGGCCGGTGCTGGCGTTCGTGAGTGTAGTGTAGTGGTGTCTCCTGTCCCGCGCGCTTTTCCTCGTGGGCAGGGGAGTGTGTTAGCTTTTGGCCTTTAGCAAAAATGGGCGTTTTGTATGCCCTTAGCACACTTGGCCACCCCTCCCCTCTAGTAGGTAGGGCTTTTGCCGTCTGCCCCCAAGGATAGGCGCCAGCACAGAAATTGGGCGCCATAGGAGTGGTAATAGTACCTGATTACGACCTTCGGTGCGACGTCAGCGAAGCCCGGTCTCCGGGAGCCACGCCGGGGAGAGAAGTGAGAGACACACAGACATACGTAGCACACATAGGGGCATGGTACACCCTGTAAGGAAGGGTAGAACCCCATGGGTCTGGACCAGCCAGGGGTCCTAACTGTGGGCTCGCTTGTCCCCAAGGAGGGAAGACACACCTTGCCTCATAACACCTTGCTTGTCATTCCCCCCTGGTGTAGTAAGCCACCGTTCTTCGTTGGCTCCCCAAGGTCATTACATCAGGGCAGTCCCCATGCATCACATGGTCAACAAGGCATACACTCGCTGGGTGGCTGCAAACCTGATAAGCGGCCACCTGGTCGACGTTGGAAACCATAGGCATGGGTCTGCAGGGCACAGACAGGGTCAGCGCAGTGCTCAGTAAGCAGTGGTCTGTGAAAAACCAATGGCCTTTGGCCAGGGAGTGGTTGTCACGGGGGGCTAACGGTCCTGTCCTGCGATGCAATGCGGGGCAACTGTGACAACTGCTCTTACACCCATACACAGGCACGTCTGCACAAGAGTGCTCGCTGCACCTGTGAGGTTAGAACACAGTCAGTAGACTGACACAGGGAAATTAGTTTCGCTTTTTACGCTGGGACATAGTCTCAGCACGGGTTAGGAGCTGCCCCTCGTTGTTCTCAACGAGGTAGGAACGGAAAATAGGGTTGATACTCCCATCTGGTTGTATGAAGGCTGACATAGGTTCCAAGGTCGCCTCAGATAACCCATAGCCATCCCACAGGGTTAGGAATTTCCAACCCTGTTTATACTCGTGGCGAGCAATACCCGCAACCACGTAGTAACCATCGACTGCCATCTCTGCGGCAGTCATCTCTTCGAGTTCGTCTGCCTCCTCTGGGCTGGCAGCGTCCTCTAGGTCTATACCCTCGACCTCACTGTCGCTGAGGCGCCACTCATCCGGGGACAAATCGTCAGGGGAGTGATAGTGCCTCAACTGTTTAGGTGCACACAGCAGTTCACCACGTAGACATGGACTGCACCCGACATGGATCCTGGATCCATCTATCCTGATGATACGATAGGGTGCAAAATAAGGGTCCTGTAGGCAGTTACCTGGCCAGGAGGGTAGGCGTGAATGGTGAACCAAAACAAGGTCACCAACCTTGAAGCTGGCAGGTCGCCGTAGGCGGTTCCGTCGGCTCAGTTCACGGTCACGAAAGTGTCTCAGGTTAGTTCCAGCCTGGTTAGCCAGAGACTGCTTGTGTTCCAGCCAATCTCCCACAGGGCTCTTGAAGTCCTCAGGAAAGGGGGTTTTGATGAAACATGCAGGTCGTCCTCCATGGAACAGTTCGTGGGGGGTGAAACCCGTAGAGGAGCTCCGCTGTGAGTTCATGGTCAGCACTGCCCAGGGCATTAGGCGTACCCAGTCCTTGGTACGCTCCTGTTTCATCAGGATTCTTAACTTTTGCTCCACCACACGGTTCTGTCTCTCACAGAGAGGGTTAGACGTGTGGGTATAGGGCACACCTGTGGTTACCTCCACGTTGAGGGCAATTAGCACTCGTTTGTACCACCCAGTGTCACTGCGGATGCGTACACCCTCATCAGAGTGCACCTGCTTAGGTGCTCCATAGGGTTCGAACCATTGTTCGACCAACATTTTGTCAGTCTGCTCACCTGTGACTTTCTTATTGCAAGGGAACACACGGGTGAAGCGAGATAGGCCACAGGTGACCACTAGGCAACTATCATAGCCGTTGAAGCGTGGTAGGCCGTGGATGAAATCCACGTAGAGAAGAGAGTTAGCACAATAGGGTATGGGTAAGCTGGAGATCAGGCCCCTATCCCTACTGTCGCTCTGCTTGCTGGCATGACAGCCACAAGCATCCACAATGGTCTGCATACGCGACCTCAGTTCAGTCAGGGTTAGACTAGAGTAGAAACACTCAGGGAAGAAGTCCACTGAGCGATTAGCGCCAGTGTGACCAGAACTGAGATGGGACCACTGTAGGCACCCAACCAATCGTTCCTCAGGCACCACGACTCGGTCCTCGTAGAAGAGGTACTGATTGTTTTTATACCACTGGTGCCCGTCAATGACACGGGGCTCGAGACCAGTGCTGAGGGTTTGGAGAATTTCTTTATACTCTGACTGATAGTCGGTTAGACTCCAACCCTCCAGGATTCCAGCAGTGCGCATGGACAGGTCAAGCTGGACATGCATACGCTGGAAAGCCTCTCTGGCGAGTGCCTCAGAGCTCTCACCTATAAGCGCATCGAAGTTGTTGCGCGATATATAGTCAGACGGTTCATTCTTTATTCCGGGGATATGATGAACTGTCAGCCTGAACTGACTCAAGTAAGTCCACCACCGCTTTAGCTTTTCTTTCTGTGGTGGTGGGCCCTTCTGAAAAGACTTCACAGGTTCCTGGTCACACAGCCAGACAATAGGGTTAGATCCCAGGAGTCCGGATTGTGACGAAAGCACCAACATACCGGCCAGGAGTTCCTGGTCATAGGTGCTGTAATTGGAACGCGCTTGGTTCCATTTCCAATTCCAGTGTCCCAGTGGCACCAGCCGCCACTCACTGGTAGGATAGTCATGTTTCAACGAACCATCACCGTTCAGTCCAGTAGTACGATAATGGCAGTGGGTTAGTTCAGCGGGGTTAAGCTCCTGCCATTTGTAGATTGTACCACCCCCCCCTACATCACTGGCATCAGTGATCAGGACTATCTCGCCCTTAGGGCGGGGTACTCCCAGGCAGTTGGAGGAGGCAATCTTCTTCTTCAACTCCTGGAAACACTCCTCCTCTCCGGCGGTCCACCTCCAGGGAGTAGTTTTCTTGATTAGGTCAGTGAGGGGGGCAGAGGAGTAAGTAAAATTGTGGATGTGACGCCGATAGAAATTACAGGCGACCACAAAACTCCTCACGTCGTGTAGACCCTTCTTAGGGTCATCGCGAATCTGCATGTCCTCTAGGGGCCGCATCTTAGACGCGGCTGGTTTCCACCAACCATACCCCACGTCGAAACCCAAATATTCCATCTCCTCTTTCATAAACTCACATTTTTCGAGTTTGATTCGGAGATGATCTTCTTGACAAACAATGAAAAATTCACGGAGGAGAAGGACATGGTCCTCTTTGGTATTAGTACGCAAACTCACGTCGTCGATATGGGCCTCCATTTCTGCACACCGAGAAATCAACTCCTGTACTAGAGGCCTGCGCCTCAGTATGTACAAAATTTTGTTCATTAGCTCTAGGAAAAGCGCTGGGGCATTAGCCACCCCAAAAGCCATAACCTTCCACTTAAAGACACGGCCCTTAGGGGTTATAAAAGCCAGCAGCTCCTGAGCTGCGGCGGTTAGGTCCACCTGCCAGAAACCAGAGCGTTTGTCAATTTTGGTCTTGTACCTGCATTTGGCAATACGCTCCAGGGTATTTTCCATGTTAGGAATACTCCCTGAGTGGTTCTGGGCTTTCTTGTTGACCTCACCATAGTCAACAAGCAGTCGTAGGGCAGTCGACCCTGGTTTGGCAACCAGGAAACAGGGACTGCAGTGATGGGGGTAGTCCCCCTTCTTATATTCTTCAACGAGGCAACCATCAATACATTCCTGGATCTGGCGCTCGATCTCTTCAACCTGTTCCTGTGGAGCGGGATAGGGACGACGCCTCACTCGCGTCTTTTCAAATTCAGGTTTCAGTTTCAGGTCCATCTGGACCAGTTTTTTACAAGAGAGGGGGGGCGGCAAGGCGCCGAATACCTCCTAATAGGTTATCAGCAGTTTCTTCATTCGGGGGTCAAGGTTAAGACTGTCAAGTTTCTGCAGGAAATCCTCCTCAGCATGGAGGTTGCTCTTTCCATGTTCTTTCTTTTTCTGCCGATCAGCAGTTTCGGCAGGCACAGAACCATCGTCCCACTCAGGGGGACATTGCTGCCCATAGTGCAGAGAATACACTAGCGGTATCTCAGGATCAGGCAGCGTATAGGAATCATCGTCCTCCTCAGACCAGATGGAGGATTTCCAGGTCTGTCTGAGGTATTGCAGCCGCTCTTGGCGCTCAATACCTTCGGCCTTCAGGTACAACAGCCGCCGGAGTTCCTGAGTGTCATGCTCAGACAATGGCATGTTATTAGCAGCAGGCCGCGCCAGAGCATCAGCAATCCGGGCCACGGGTTCACCTGTGTGCATAGGCTGCATGTGTAGCACTGACTTCCCAACAGGGAAAGCGGGCTCAGAGGTTGACTCTAGATCTACCTCCTCCAGCAACAGCTGGGCTAGGAATCAACTGTGTTTTAGGTCAACACAGCTGGGATCAACAGCAGGAATAGTGCTGGCGATCTCAGACAGTTGGTCGTCAGCATCCTCCTTTACAGCTGCAGGTTCCAGATAGCCATCAGGAGACTCACACCCTGTAAGTGTGGCAGATAGGTGCTCAGGAGATCGATTTTTGAGCTCAGAAAGGGTCAGGCCACGATTTTCGGCCATGACCTCTTTCAGTAGCACCTGGTCTAGGTCACACAGGGGTACAGGATTGAGAAAACCATCAACGATGGACAGGAGACTGGCCCACTCAGGGGCCTGCATAGCTGTGTCTGAGTCCTCAGGCACATAGATGGGGCGTCGGGGAGTTGCACTCTTCCCACGGTCATTTGATCTAGCATACGGCGCCAGTAAGCATGTTCACCAGAGCAGCCCCAGTCAGGGGTGCACATGACAACCCTTCCTCCCTCATAAGCGATTTTGATTAGAACCTTCGCGAGCAGGGAGAAGGGAGGGTTAGCATACGCTAGGCCCATTGCTTTCCAGAAGAAACAGAAAGCATTGTTGAATTGTTTCGAGCAGTACAACTGCATGATGTGCTGTTGTTGGCTGGCAAACAATTCCACCTGGATCTCATCCAGGTTTACCTGAAGGGCCACCAGTCCATTTTCAAGAACGTGACAGGCCAATTGGTAGTTTTCAGTACGATAGTTAGTCTTGGATACGTAGCTTAGCCCAGACTCTATTCGTCCTGACAGCTCCAAAGGTACGGAGAACAGCCCACTGCCAAAGTCGCAGTGCAAAGAATAGGGGCGCTGGAGAAACAGCATTTTTACCTGGGGGTTTCTTCGTAGGAAGTCTGTACCAATGACGAGGTCAAAGGCGTCGGTGTCCAGCACTCTGCAGTGTTTGGTCACAGTTTCGTCGCCCAGGCATATAGTCACATCGACCCCCCCCAAAGAATGGATGGTACGCCCATCCCCTACTCTTATGGCCACGGTCTTAGTTTTCTTGAAAGTCTTTAGCAGGCGCCGGGCCACTATGGAAAGTGTTGCACCGGTGTCAAGCACCGCTCGAAAAACTTGATCCCCGATTTTCACGAGGATCCAGAAAACCAAGTCCTCCTCTTCGGAGCCGCCCCCCTACTCCTCATCAGGGAACTTGACATCCACCCTTGCAGCTATGAGGGACCTGGCCATCCAGGCCAATCGCCTCTTCTTGGAGTTTTTCCCCTCAGGGGTAGCGTTATCCCCCTGGGGGCGCTTCTTGGGATCACCTGCGGCAGGAGGGGGTGTAGCAGCAGGAGGGGGTGTAGCAACGGGCGCTGATGAGCGCCTCTGGGGGTTAGGGGGTCCACTTTTGCCACCTCCCTTGCCACCTCCTCTAAGACCTTTATCCCCATTCTGTGGGTTTTTGGTGGGTGTTGGGGTCTTCTGGCGTTTAGCCTCCTGCCGCTTGAGTTTATCACTCTCGCGTTTCTTTATGTGACATTCGTCTTCGTAGTGACGACGTTTGCCACAGTAGCCACAGGTGATGGTACACCTGAAATGATCCTGATGGGTCACAGGTTTCCCGTCCTTGGTATGCTGCTGACGCTTCATCTGCAGCATACAGCTACTGTGTTGATCGCAGTCAGGGGACTGACAAGGCCCCCCCTTGTCATTGACAGGTTTGCAGTAGAATAAAGGGGGTGTACCTGCATCAGGTTTAACCTCATTCATGGCACGTAGGTTACCCCTTCCTTTACCACCTCCCTGGTTGGCGTTAGTGGGATTTTCAGTCCCTTTTCGTTCGCCACGTTCGGGGGTAGGGCTACCCCCTCGACCCAAGTGCTTCTTGAGGAATTTCTCCATGTGGGAATCATTCTCCCTCTCAAGAGCTAGCTCAATCAGAAGGTCCACCAGTTCATCGTACGAGTGGGTCCGACTCTTCCTCTCAGAGGTAGAGGTAGGTAGGTAGGTATCTTCGGAAGCTGGGGATGCCTCCTTTGACATTGCAGGAAGAAGGTCTTACCAAGGGGACGTCCTGTCCCTCCCACTGCCCTATGTCAGGTGCCCCTTGAGCCGCTCCCGCATGTGCTTGGGAAGGCATTGTCGCGGCCACCCGGTCCATGTGTCCCAGGTTGGAGGGTGTCCCCACATGTGTCCATGGGTAGGGCCACATGCCCCCTCCTTTGGGCGGCAGCTCTGGGGGGCTGCCCAGCCGTGTGGAGTATCTCTCACCACAAGGGGTATTGCTCCCGCTTGTCTACGGTACGACTGCCTCACCCTTGTGGCTTGAGTTGCGGGGCCACTCTGCTTGGCAGGTGACCCCCTCCTGGACTGTGTACCGGCTCGCCTGTCACCGGTTGCTTCCATGGCTCCGGGTGACGTTTGCCATGGTCTCCGATGCAGCCTGGCCGGGCTCGGACCAGTGGCCTTGGAGTACCGCTCCTGCCACTGGCCCGGTGGGTCGGCTGGGTCGCCCCAGTGCGTCCGACCCATGGGGTATTGGTTCTTTCCTGTCCCTCGGCCGCCCTACGTGTGTGCAGTGTCCTGGGCCACTGGGCTCCTGTTCACCGGTGTGCATGCGCGGTTTGCTGTGGTGCGTCTGCGGTGTCCTGGGCCAGCTGGCTCCTGTTCACCGGTGTGCTCGCTCGGTGTGTTGTGTTGCATGTGCGGTGTCCTGGGCCACTGGGCTCCTGTTCACCGGTGTGCGTGCTGTGTGCGGTGCGCGTGTGCCATGGGTGGTTGTGTCCCTCTTCCTCCCGCCCTAATTTTCGTTTTTTTTTTTACTTGTTTTTTTTTTTCTTACTTGTTTTTTTTTTTTGGGGGAAAAAAAAAACAAAAAAGAGAAAAACGGGGGCGCGCGTACACTGCAGGCACAGGCACGGGCAGCTGGTGCGGCAGTGCAATAGCGTTGTGTCCTCTGGCGTGTGTTGTCGGTGCTGTGGCGGCGGTCGCGCCCCAGGGGTGCGGCTCGCGCGTCCTGATGTACACGGGCTTGGGTCAGGGTGGGTTTGGTGAGGTGTCTCTTTGCTTCTGGAGCTGGCTGGTTAGGCGGCTGTGTGGGCTGTGGGTGTGGGCTGTGGTTACGTTGTTCCCTCGGCGGGCTTGGTTAGGAGTCAAGGGTTAGCGGTTTCGGGGTGTGGCTCGGGTTTGATTTGTGCTTGGGTTCTGGCTCGGTTAGGCGGTTGCGCGGGGCCGGGCGTGTGGGTAGCGGCGTCCACGGGGTCGTGCGCCCGAGGCGGGTGCGGGGTGGTGCGTGCGGGCCGGCCGGTGGCCGGTGGCCTCACTGGGAGTCCCACACGGAGGGGTCGACGGGCGTGCCGGGGGCGTACGCAGTGTGCAGGTTGGGCAGCAGCGGGCGCACGTGCAGGGCGTCGGCGTGCCGGATGAGGACCTCACTGAGGACCGAGGGGTTGGCGGCAAGCAGTATGCGATGCCCGGGAGGGGTGGCGGCGAGGAGCGGGAGGATGTCTGCGGCCCGCGACGTGGGGGCGAACACGACGTGGGCCGGGTGCGGCCCCGGGAGCGGTGCCGGGGGGAGCGGGACCACAGGACGGCGGTCTACTGTGAGGTGCCAAGTGGCGCGATGGTGGAGGAGCCGGACTAGGGCGATGCTGTGGCGCAGTGTGTGGGGCTGGGTGCTGGGCGGCGTGGGGACGTGCGGCGGGAGGGGGGGGGGGGCGGGGCGGTGGCGTGGGAGGGGGCACGGCGGAGGAGTGACGCCAGCGACATGTGTGTCGTGCTGAGGGTGGAGAGGAGCCCACGGTAGCGGGCCTGGGTTCGGCGCCTTTGGGCGTAGTGGTGCTCGTTGTCGTGTGCGTTGGCTTCCTTCGGCGTCCGGTTCGTTTGGTGACTTCTGGGCGGGGCCTGGCGTGGCGCCCCGTGGTGGTGGTTTGCTGGGTAACGGGGTCAGATGGCGGCGCCGCTGGCCGGGGGGTCAGGCGCGTCGTGTTGTGTGGCGCGCAGGGCTCCTGGGGTGCTGTGGGTGTCGCCGGTGTCGGTGCGCCGACGCTTGTGGGGTGGTGAGGGGGTGTGTGCGTGCGGGGCTGGGCTTTGGGTGATGTCCCACAGGCGGATGCCGTCTCGCTGCGTTTCCTGGAGGGTCTCCTGCAGGCGCCTGAGGACATACGGGTGGTCCTGGGGCGCGGGGAGGTTGCGGGGGTGGACTCCCAGGGGGCGGAGCGCATCGTCCAGCATGGCTTCCCATGCGGCCTGCGGCATCCACCCCCCCGCCGGCCGGAGGCGGCAGTTCTCCACCGACCCCTTGCGGGGCCGATGGACCAGGCCCTCGAGGGAGGGCTCTCCCCGGGCCAACTTCCGCAGCTCCCAGAGCTGCGTGTGGGTCCAGCGCTGCCACCACTGTTCCTGGGCGGGCCTGCGGTCTTGGGCGGAGGAGTGGGCGTGGGTGGGTGTGACGGGGTCGTGGGGACCGGCGGCAGTGGCGGGCCTGGGGGATTCCTCGTAGTCCTGTTCCGTGGGGGTGCGTGGGGAGTGGGGGTGCACGCGGATATGGACCCGCGGGTGTGCGCGTACGGTCTCCGCCTCGGGGTTGGGCGGGGATTCGCGGCGGCGGCGGTAGTGGGGCAGGCGTTGCATGTGGGCTGTCATCGAGGGCTGGTAGGGGGGCGGGGACGCTGCTGGTGGACCCTGGCGTCGTTCTGGCTTGGTCGGGAGCGGTCCGTGGGCCTGGGGTGCGGGCTTTGAGAGGTGGCGGGACGAGGTGCGTCGCGCTTCGGCCGCGGCGCGCTCCGCCATGAAGGTGGTGGCGGCGGCGTCGGTGACGGTGGGGGGGCGCCGCGCTGGGCGCTGCTGCCTTCGGGCCTGGGACGGCTGGGGCCGGATGTCGTAGAGGACGTCCTCGGGGGGCCGGGCTCGCGCTGCCGTCGTGGCGCCGGGTTTGAGCTTGGGTTTGGGCTTGGCTGCGGGTTGCGGTCGTGGCGTGCTGACGGGTTTGGGTGGCCGTTTGGCGGCGGTCTTGGGCTTCGGCTGGGTCGTGGGTGTGGGCTTCATCGGGGCGTGGGCCTTGGCGGCGGCGGGGCTGCTCGCGGTGGGGGCGGGTTTGGAGGCCCGTTTGGGAGGTGTCCCCCGCGGCCTGGGGGTTGGAGTGCTGGATGAGGACGTGGTGGTGGTGATGGATGAGGTGGTCGTGGTGGTGGAGGTTGTGGAGTCGGAGGCGGAGGAGAGGGCTGTGGGAGACGGCGGAGGGTCCTGGGCTTCGGGGGCGGGCGTATGATGCTGGGTCCTGTAAGCAGCGAGAACGAGGGTGCAGGTTCGGGCACCGGGCGTGTGCGCGCGTTTTCCCTGGTGACCCGTGCGTGCTGGTGCTGGCGTGGCGGTGTTGTCTTGGCTGCGCGGGCACGTGGGTTACCCGGGGGGTGGCCATATCTGCTCCAGGACGTGCGGGTGTGTTTGCTGGAGGTAGTCGAGGGTCTGGAAGAAGCATCGCTGGATGCCGGGCATGTCCTCCTCTGTGAGGTGGGGGTAGTTTTGGGTGGGGGTGTCTGGGCCCGGCCACAGCAGCGTCATGAGGCGGGCTGCCACCATGTACGGGCATAGTTGTAGGGTGGTGGGGCGTGGGGGGGTGGGTCTCCTGCAGTTTGGGGGGGCTTCCCTCTGCTGGGGGCGCAGCGTGACCACCCGGACCCATCGGTCCGTGGGGATCCCCCAGGTCCGTTGGGTCCACTTGGCGAGGCAATACATCGCCCTACCAAGGTCCTGGTAGCCGCTGCGGATGGAGAGCAGCGTGTCCAGGGATTTGGGTTCCCACGTGCCCCAGATGTGGGGGTCGTCCGGGTCGTCCCCCCTGGCGTACGTGTCGGGGCCTGGGTTGTGTGGGGGGGGGTTGTAGTCGGCAGGGAGGAGGGGGTCGGTGTCGTGTACCACCCAGTGGTCTGTGGGTGCGTGGTAGTTGGTGGTGGAGAGGGTGTAGTGGAGTTATTCCCCTCAGCGGTAGCGTTATCCCCCTGGGGGCGCTTCTTGGGATCACCTGCGGCAGGAGGGGGTGTAGCAGCAGGAGGGGGTGTAGCAACGGGCGCTGATGAGCGCCTCTGGGGGTTAGGGGGTCCACTTTTGCCACCTCCCTTGCAACCTCCTCTAAGACCTTTATCCCCATTCTGTGGGTTTTTGGTGGGTGTTGGGGTCTTCTGGCGTTCAGCCTCCTGCCGCTTGAGTTTATCACTCTCGCGTTTCTTTATGTGACATTCGTCGTCGCAGTGACGACGTTTGCCACAATAGCCACAGGTGATGGTACACCTGAAATGATCCTTACCGGTCACAGGTTTCCTGTCCTTGGTATGCTGCTGACGCTTCATCTGCAGCATACAGCTACTGTGTTGATCGCAGTCAGGGGCATGACAAGGCCCCCCCTTGTCATTGACAGGTTTGCAGTAGAATAAAGGGGGTGTACCTGCATCAGGTTTAACCTCATTCATGGCACGTAGGTTACCCCTTCCTTTACCACCTCCCTGGTTGGCATTAGTGGGATTTTCAGTCCCTTTTCTTTCGCCACGTTCGGGGGTAGGGCTACCCCCTCGACCCAAGTGCTTCTTGAGGAATTTCTCCATGTGGGAATCATTCTCCCTCTGAAGAGCTAGCACAATCAGAAGGTCCACCAGTTCATCGTACGAGTGGGTCCGACTCTTCCTCTCAGAGGTAGAGCGGCAATCATCCCACGTACGTTGGGGGATCATACTGATGAGCCACAGGTAGGGCTCAGTGGCTCCGTAGGAGCCCACGTTCATCCGTGAAAACAGATACTCCAGGTCGCACACGTATTCAGAAATTCGCGCAGCGGAAGGAAACTCAGGGAGCATAGGTAGCTCCTCTATCTGTGTGCGCACACTGAGGTCAGTCTCATAGACTGGGAACGTTTTCTCCAACTTCAGGAGTACCTCTGCCCAGGTGGAACAGGTTTTCACAATCTTTTTCACCGGTTTTTGCAAAATTTTCTTTTTGCATGAGCGTTTCAGCAGTGAGCATTTGGTGGCCACATCCACATGGGATTGGCCAGTCAGCAAAAGAAACTCAACAAATTCTTCTGCCCACTCGGGCAGATTTTTGGGGTCCAACTACGGCAGTTCCAGCTGGATGTTCGCCTGGGCAATAGGTCTGCCCGTCTTCCCACCCCCCGGAGTTACGCCAGAAGGTGATACGCCGGCAAGAGGTGCCAGGGCTGACAGCCCTCTTTTCTCAGTCTCCGTCAGCGGCACGTCCTGTAGTTCAGCAATAGGGACTGTCCTGGCGCGAGGATGAAAAGGGCTGGGGCAAGTGACCTTGGGTAGCAACCTGGACACCCTTGATCTTTTAAGATCATCAGCCAACGTGCTCCATCCTGGTGAAGGTGAGAGTAGCGCTGGCTCGGGTAAGGGTTCAGTGATACCGAATTTAGCTTTGACAGCCTCAGAAAGGGCTGTCACATTAGGGTCTTCGGACCCAGACAGTAATTTGGCCAGTAATTCGGCCATACGGTCCAGGGCCCCATGAATTGGCTCTGGTAGATGGGGAGCTTTCAAATATGCGGGGCACACTTCAGGGCTCCTGCTAGTGATTGGCAGCTCCGGTCGCCGTACTGGCCCTCGAGGTCGCCTGGGTAGAGACACTGTGTCGGCCAGGTCCGTAGGTGGGCCGGAGTAAGGGTAGGAACCCATGTCCGTGTACGGTGGGGATCCCAAGGCGTCTAGTGGTTCCTCTCCATCTTCGCCTGTGACGGACTTGTAGTACTCGTCGTGGAGAATATATTCGTTGATTCTCCTTCTGAATTCGCCTTCTTCCTCAGGTCCTCCAGCTGGGGTAGCCGTTGAAGAAGAAGCAGGGCATACAGATCTGGAGATTGACGTAGCAACTCTTCTGCGGAGATGCTGAAGGCTGTCACCACGGGCCGCTAAGGCCTCTGTGGTTAATCTGGGCGCTTCTTGTTCCGCCCTTCTGTGTACTGGATCTTCTTGAGACCCAGATGCGGCTCTGAGCTTGGGCTCACTCATTGAGGTGGGCCCACTGTTGCCAAGTTGAACTTGTACACTCCGAATTGGCCAGGTCCTGGCAGACATCTGTACTGATGGTGTGGACATTTTGTTTCTGGTTTTCGCTTGTGTACTTCTCAGAGTCGGTTCGAAAGGTTCTCAAGGGTTGCCCTCTGCTACCGGAAAGATGTCCTTGATTAGTGCCCTAATGATTTTGATGAAATCCTGCAGGTTTTGATGTTGAAAACCCAAACGAAAGCAGCAAGTAGAGCAAGAACAGGATATGGATCGAATCAATGAATAGTTTTGAAATCCAGTGTAACACAGAAGGGCTGCAGATAGACAAAGCAGGTATAAACACAAAGATTCAATCACAAATGGATAATACAAAAGATTTTATATGAAAACTGGACTGACTCTAGCCTCCAAGATAGCATCAAGCACTTCATGTGCACTCTTTTGGGTGAAATGGTGCTGGTTAGGAATGTGGGGCATAGGTGTCAGGCCAACACAGAAAATGACTTGGCCAAGCAACTGAATTCAGAAACAGTTAAAAAGTAGAACCACAAAACGTGGTAGAAACAATTGAGTATAGGGGTCTTGGGGTGGGAGACCACTAGGCTTAACCTCCAAGGCCTAAAGCATGAAATGCCTATTTTATTTCGGTATATCCTCCATGAAGGAAGGTACCTCCGCTCAGTTGAGTGGTAGGGGTGAACTTCATGGGGGGCTAGGGTTACAACCCTAGTTACTTTGAGAAAGTGTACTTTTGGCTTCAAAAGGGAGATAAAAATCCTTAAGTTAGTCTTAGCATCAACAAAAGGGTTTTAAAGGGGGCTTGGCCTGGATCAAGCCCTCCAAGAAAGACATGGCAGTGACTTTTCCTTACTAAGGACCGAATGCATTTTGCACCTTTCTCTGCTTAATAGAGCCCTTAGTACATGGTGATAGTTACACATCTGATGGAGACACTAGGCACCGTAGAGGGGGATGACAAGTCGGGTCTCTCGCGGCAAGGCCTGTCATGAGTGACTTGTGGGAGCTAGTGGGCATTTGCTACCATCAGGTGCACCACCCCGGAGAGAGGGCCATGCCGCAGCCTAGGGTGGGGCTTAAAAGCGGAGGCGAATTCCCCCCCCTACGGTCGCAAAGGTGCCCCTGAGAGCCGATGGAGAGGGTCAGTTTTCCAAAGTTACAGTCCAATCTTTGGTGTAACCTCTTGATGCGTGCCAGATAGCCAGACGACGTACGACTGTCAGCCAGCCCCCCCCCCCCCCCCCTCATGACAATTTCTGCTTATCCAGAGCTGCAAGCTGTCCTAGGGCTTGTAGGCAGGCTAGTGTTGCAGAGTCAGTGGTTGGCCTAGGTGTCACCACATGCTTTGTATTGCATTGTATTGTGTTAAGATCCAGACCAAGAACTAGATCGCAGTCCAGAGATCACGAGACAAAACGGAATCCAAATGTAGGCAGCTAATTTAATCAGTTTGCTTTGCTCTTTATCTGCCATGTGATGCCTACAGTGTACGGATCGAATGGCTTGTGAGGGGAGTGTAATGGAATAGAGGGACAGACGGAGATCACAGTTGCGATTGCAGGAGATTAAATTACAAAACGAATTGAACGAATTGAAAAGGTTTGCATCACATTAAAGGATTGTCATATTTGTTATTGAGGTTAACTGGGATTGATAGCCAGTATATCATTTTAGGATTCCGAACTGCTCAGGGTCTTGTACTACTTTCGCAATGGATATGTCCACTGCCGCAGAACCTGCTGGATGGGCCCGTGCCGCGGTTGGCCCACCAGGTCCAGTTCGATGATGTCCATTACTGCAGTGAATTCAACACGGCCTTCGCACGGTTCACAAACGGGCAGTAGGTCTTGCTGAAGAACACCAGAATGTTGGACTGTGCCAGCTTCTGTTCTACAATAGCAGTGTCCTGTGCGCTGACCGTAGTTGTTGCAGCTGCACTCGCTGCCTCATGAGAGGCTGAGACCGTGGTTGGTCCGGAAGTCCTCTGGGGCTGGGCTGGCTGCAAGTAGCTGCCCATGGGGGCACTGTAGGAGCTCATAGGGGCACCGTAGCCCTGAGCACTGTAGCCCTGGGCGCTGTAGCCGTACTGTGGGGCCAACGTATAGTATTGCTATTATATTGGCCCCATACCAGTGCTTTGGTGGCGTATAGTGGTGGCACTAGCGTTGGCCATGACCCTGTGAGGACTCTTTTTCTTCAGCCTGATTTTGTTTCTAGTGCTGGCACACTAGATGTTGGCCATGGCCCTGTCAGGTCTCTTTTCTTGGGCCCGATTTTGTGTCTAGTGCCAATGACACCATGTGAAACTATGTTATATTGGCCGAGTCCAAACTAATTGGTGGCCACGCAGAGTACTATGTGCTTTGTGGACTTGGCGTCCCATCGTTAAGGTTGCTATGGGGTGCTGTATGGAACCGGCAGCTGTACATATGGCGCATGTAGTGCGGAGGTTGCATTTCTTTCAATTTTTCAATTTTTTTATAATTTACACGACTTGCCTGAAAAAAATTACACACCCTTACCGCAAAATAAAATTTCATATTTTTTTAATAATTCACACGACCTACCACAAAAAAAATACATGCATTTACCGCAAAAAAAAATACACGGCTGGACGATTTTTTTTACATGACTTATGTTTTTCACCAGCGAAACCATCCTCGAGAACCGCCCATCCAAGCTCCCGGGTATCTTTACAGAGTTCGCCCTCCGAACCTCCTAATGGCGCTTACTACTTGCGCCAAACAATGAATGGATTGGATAGCATTGCGTGCGCCGGTTGGGGGCCGTGGCATTGTGGTGTGTCGGGGCTGTGCTGTACATCATTGCGCAATCGGGGAGGTGGAAGAGTGAAGAGCAATGGGGGGTGTGCTGCGCGCTACGCCCGCGCTGTGCGCGTGCTGTGCACAAAGATAGTACAGTACCACACCCAGACTGCATAGTATTGCCTAGTACCAATAACAGTGAGCCCAGGGAATACCGAGTGCGGTCACAGTGCGATCACAGTGCGGACTGTGGATTGGGATGAAACATCAGGTTGTGCAACATTGTGGGGGTGTAGTATGGTCCACATGGTCCACATATTGGCGATGGTAGCAAAAATCCCCAATTTCCCCTTACAATGTGCGCTCGCTGTGCGTGCTTCGCCCGCGCCGTGCACAAACGCCTCAGGTAAAGAATACACAATCGCCCCATTGAATTGGCAAGTGAGCTACCCACGGACGTCCTATGGCGGACCAATTGGCCAAAACTGGCCAAAACCCCTTACTCTATACCCCCCCCACCCACCCACAGGGGGGGGGGGGTTTTCCTCACTGAGGGACAGGGGGGTCCCTAAGGGAGGAGACTTTTTTTTTTAAGGACAGCCCTTAAGGACGGCCCCTAGAGGCCTTTTTGCCCCGGCCCAACATGGGCCATGTCTATCCCCGCTTTTTGGGGATCGCCGAGAAAGCAGGATTTAAGCAACAATTTCGCCCTCTTTTGGGCACCACTTCTGATTTTGCCCCCCGCTCTGGAGTGGTGGGGATCCCCGAGACGGCAGGGGTGAGGTAGCCACCTTGCCCACAAGTGGGCCACATCTGATTTTGCCCCCCGCTCTGAAGCGGTGGAGACCCCCGATACGGCAGGGGTGAGGTAGCCACCTTGCCCACAAGTGGGCCACTTCTGATTTTGCCCCCCACTCTGAAGCGGTGGGGATCTCCGAGACGGTAGGGGTTACGTAGCCACCTTGCCCACTTGTGGGCCACTTCTGATTTTGCACCCCGCTCTGAAGCGGTGGGGATCCCCGAGACGGCAGGGGTGACGTAGCCAGTTTGCCCACAATTGGGCCACTTCCGATTTTGCCCCCCGCTCTGAAGCGGTGGGGATCCCCGAGACGGCAGGGGTGACGTAGCTAGTTTGCCCACACGTGCGCCACTTCTGATTTTGCCCCCCGCTCTGAAGCGGTGGGGATCCCCGAGACGGTAGGGGTGACGTAGCCAGTTTGTCCACAAGTGGGCCACTTCTGATTTTGCCCCCCGCTCTGAAGTGGTGGGGATCCCCGATATGGCAGGGGTGAGGTAGCCATTTTGCCCACTTGTGGGCCACTTCTGATTTTGCCCCCCGCTCTGAAGCCGTGGGGATCCCCGAGACGGCAGGGCTGACGTAGCCACCTTGCCCACAAGTGGGCCACTTCTAATTTTGCCCCCCGCTGAGCGGTGGACATCCCCGAGACGGCAGGGGTGACGTAGCCAGTTTGCCCACAAGTGGGCCACTTCTGATCCCCCCTCCCCGCTCTGAAGCGGTGGGGATCCCCGAGACAGTAGTGAAGCGGTACCCAGAACCCCATGGCTAGGGTAGGGCATACAACCGGTCTCCGGTCCACTAACCCCATGTACGGAAGGGAAGACGCCTGTTGACGCCCGATGCGAGCCCGGCGGGAGCGTGTTCCGTGCCGTAAAGCCCCGCATCGGCAACCGATGCGCCGCCAGCGGAGATTTATATGTCAGAATATCAGGAATCAACAGGGTTTTATTTTCATATTGTTTCCGTCAATTTTTACGCTTCCGTTCTGATATTCACTGTTTTGACAGCTGGCGGTTAGTTCGCGACTTTAGCGTAACCGCCAGTTTAACTGTTATATACAGATATTTTAGCGCAAATTGTGACGAAGACTCTAAAGTCTTCAGGAATTGCATTGATGCATCCGCAATTTTCACATCTTACACTCGCAACCTTAATCCGAATTTTTCAGGATGTCGAAATCGGATTTTCGACTTCGACATCCCCGCACTTGATTTGACCTCTTTCGAGTGGACCTACGTGCTTCCCTATGCACGAATCAACTTTCCTTTTGTCTTGCCCTCCATTTGTCTTAGAGATATGGGCAAAACAAAGTTGATTCGTGAGGCCACTTGTGAGGGTCATATCTCGTGCCACTTACGAGGAATGACAATAAGGAAGCATGGGATGTATTCACAATACTCCCGACGTAATTTAGGAAGCTTTATATGCCTTGCGTCTCCACACCTGCGCGGTAGCCTAATGGATCATGGTCAAGAGGGTAGAGTTTGCGTTATAACTCTTTGGCCATGATATTGCGTGCGTTAAGATAACTTTCGAGTGTAGCGCGCGAGTGTTGGTGTTGCACAGGAACTCTCCTTGAGTTCCTATGAGCGATTAACACAAAGTTATGCCCTTGGAGGGGCATGACATATCCTGGGGGGAGCTACCTTTTTGGGCAATATGTGGTATGCGCCATGTGTTGTATTGCGTGTTCATTTGGCGGGTTTGGCTAAGAGCGATACACCCACCAATGGACCTCATATTGCACGAGGCCCTTCCTTATACTCCCCACGATCAATTGGAAGCGTAACCTTCGTGAAGAAAAGCTTGTGTGGTGATCCCAAAGCGATGCGTTGGGAGCAAGGTGTGTGTTTTGCAATTTTCCATATTTTCATGTGCCCACTTGGGAAGTAGCGCTCGTGACCTTTCAAGGCGCCCTAAGTGGAGCACATATGTGGAATCGGAGGTCATTGGTGTCAAGTCATTGTGTTTAGAAGGATTGGTCGATTACTCAATCCAAGCCGAAGATATTATAATATATTTGTGCGCCTTTCAAGGCACTTTTGGGTGTTTTTTCGCCAATATTGCTGTTTTTTGCCCGTCATGATGTCAAGTGGCGACCGTGTATCTCAACGTTGCGCCCAATTGACATCATGACCCAAGTATGTTATGAGGGTACATACTTCGGTGCCCAACATATCTTGGACCCGGCGAATAACTCCTCTTGGGCTTGGCATACCGTGGCCGCCATGTTGGCAATTTGGGACGATCCCAAATCATGGGCTCACTTGGCGACCCTGCCATTCCCAAAACCGGAGGAGTTGGGCGACGCCCAAAAGATATGTTGGACACATATGACTTGATACCAATCCTATGGCACACTCCGGTCCAAGTCGGGCATGTGCCTCATTTGCTCCAACCATGAGTGTGCGCATTTTCGGCCATTTTGAGCAATTTTCCACTTTTTCTGCCCGCTGTGCACTATGTTCAGCCCACCCGTGCACGCCGGACGCGTGGACCAATGGACCATATATGACATGGGTGTTATGTATATCGGTCCCCATGGTTCACACACCACGTGGGCGAAGCGGAGCAACCTTCGTTAAGGTGCTAGCCCAAAGTGAGTGTGGACACTTTTGCCATTTTGGCATTTGTGGACCCAATTGGGATTGTCACCACGCCGAGTGGCATGGAGATCTTTGAGAGCCAAGGGCATGTGAGTTTCTGTTGGACTCCTGATGGATCGCGTATGGAATGGCGGATCCTATCTCCAAGCTGGGGTGGAGATATACTATTGGGAGCACCCCCGAATTTTGGCTCATTTTGAGTAGCCAAAATGACCCCCTTTTGGGACCCCAATTTCACTCCCCCATGTGGTCAATTGGCGGCCCCATATCTCTCTGCCCACAGGGAGCCCGGACCCAATTCCAAGTTGTACACTCAGAGAGAAGTCCTAGGTCCTGTCTCCTATCCTGTGAGCCATTGGCCTTGCCCTGGCCGGGCGAACCATGCGTGAGAATGATGCCAATTTTGGTGATTTCGGCATCATGACCCCACTTGACGAACTCGTGGTGCCCTGATGCCGGGACCTCAGAGGGAACCAGGTTGGCCGAGGGCTCCAGGGAGTTCATACTCGAAGGGCATGGGGTCAGTTGCCTCGTCCCTACCTCTGGCGGGTCCAGACCAGGGGTCAATTTTGGAGATTTTTGAGCTAATGTCAGTTTGGGCTGAAACAGCCCATTTTCAGCTACCAACTCCTAGGGGATAATGGCGGGGCCATATCTCTCTCTCAGAGGGGAGTTGGGACCTGCCGTTAAGGGAGCATGGGGAGCCACTGTAGGTTCGCATTGGAGCCACTTGGTTCCCAGGAACTCGCCTGTGGCTGGGCGGTACGCCCCCCCCTATTGGCAGGGTTTCAGGGTCCGGACTGAGCAGGGCATGGGTTGTGTTTGAGCCCCCGCCCCCACCAGCCACTGAGAGGGTGGGACCTGGGATTGGGATATAAGTTGGGACTGAGTGTCTGTTGTCCCGTGATGCCCTTACCCCAGTCCAATCTTAACCCCATGTGTACATATCCTGATGTGTTGCTGTACATACTTTCGTTCCCTCATTTCAGAGTGGCAAGGATTCTGAAACGCTCGGCGTTCATGGTCTCTAAGGCCGCGGATACCGCCGTGTGGGAAGACTTGAAGGACATCAAGTCCCCCATGTACGATGGCAACCCCCTCAACCTCGACCGCTTCTTGGAGAAGCTGGACGATTGGGGGTTGACCGTCACTGAAGACATGCATCCCGCGGAGGCGGGGAAGTATGTCTTCAGACGGTTCAGGTACCGCCTGCCGCAAGTGCTCCAAGAGCTGTACTTCGTGGCGACGAAGGAGGGGAAAATCAAGACCCTCAAGGAAGCCAAGAAGTGGCTCAACGAGCAGGAGCGGCCGGACGCTCCGCAGGTGGCTGCCAAGCGGTGGAAGTCCATCAAGCTTCAGCATGATGGACGGGCGATCCGCCTACGGGACTGGCGAGACTTCCGAGGGCAATACACCCTCTTCCCCCGCAACGTGGAGGACTGGAACGAGGGTGACGAGCAGGCTCGCCTGCTCTCCATGCTGCCGGAAGCATGGATCAGAAGGTTCACCAAGGAGGAAGCCAAGAGGGCCAAGTCCAACCACACGGTCAAGATGATGCTCCCCAAGGAGTATCATACGAACGTGGTGGCTTGGACGAGGAAGAACCTGGGCCGGGATGTCAAACGGCACTCCCTGCGGAGCGCTCTCCTCATCACCGTCTCGGGCGATCGCGAGAAGACCGCGATGTGGCGTCTTGACGAGTGTTACGTGAGCGGCCAGACCATCCGTCTGCAGGCTATCCCGGCGCGGATGAGCTGCGACGAGATCCTGGAGTGGGTTGGCGAGGAAGTACTCAAGGAGTACCGAAACCTCCACCACACCCGCGGGTTGAGGCCCGGCGACCGTGACGTCAACTACGTTGGCGAGGGATCTGCCGGGGAAGCTGCCATGAACCCAGCGGGAGCCGACGGCGATGAAGCTCTCGTCGACGATGACGACGATGAGCCCGCTGAGGTGGCCGTTTGTCCCTTCGTGGCCCACAACGGCGCGGGGAGCAACCGGGGAAGCTGGAAGCCCCTGCAGCCGGGTTGGAAGAAGAAGGAGAAGAAGGACCCTTGTCGCATTGGCAGCCCTCCGCTGTCCTTTGGGGAGTTCATACGAGCTCACGCTCAGGGCTGTTTCGTGTGTTATGGGAGGAAGCAAGGCTTCAACCATGACCACCGAACATGCCCCATCCACCAGGCCGACACGGAGGCCTACAGGAAGGCGCACGGGTCGAAGAAGCGTGCATCTGCGGGTATCCGGGAGGCCAAAGTGGAGGTGGACAAGGACGAGCTGTCCAAGCTGATGTCGCAGGGGCGAGTTGGCCAAGGAGATCCAGGAGATCAAGAGGAACTGGGTCCCCAGGTCGGACAACAAGAACAAGGAGAACAACCAGAATGACCAGAACAAGGACAAGGACAAGAAGACTAGAAGGGGAAGGAAGAAGGGCGTCAACGAGGTTGATGCGGAGGAGAACACCCCTACTTCCACAATCGACGCCCCCTAGCGGAGCCCCTGCAGCCAAGGGCCCCAGCTAGGGCGGTCGCAGGATGGTGTCGTGGGAAGCGCCACACCATCCCTGTCGGGAGTCGGTAAGCACAAAGGGACTGCCGCGGGCGGAAGGCCCGGTCCGGCACCCAGTCGCGGAGGCGGGGTGAGGGCAAGTGAAGGCACGAACCCTTGCACCCGGCCATCCTTCGCGACCAAGAATGTGTTTGATGTACTACAAGATCTATCCGAGAGTATCGGAGGATCACCCGGACCGCGGCTGGATGCTGCAGATGGGCAGCCTGAGCCCATTGTCCACGACCTGCACCAGTCGCTTGTTGAGCTTCTGGAACGGCCGGAGATCCTGAGCTTGCACGCCGTGCGCTGAGTGGGGCGTGAGCGGCAGTTGCACCTTAAGGTCCGTGCCTTGTGCGGGGAAGTGGAAAAGGTCTTCGACGTGTTGGTCGACACGGGAGCACAGGTCAGCTTGGTCAAGGCTGGCCTACTTCCACCAGAGTGTTTGACCGACAGTCGGAAACCTGTCAGGCTGAAGGTGGCGAACGGCCAGTACATGGTGGGAGGCACGAAGGAAGCGGCCAATGGGCTGCAGTTCGTGAACCACCGTGAGCTGAGCCGCCCAGACCACGGCAAGGAAATCCTCCTGCACGGTCGCTTCTACGAGGCCGAGATGGACTGGGACATGATCGTTGGGTACGACTTCATGATGGAGACGGACTCCGGCGTCCTCCCGGCCCAGGCCTCCATGACCCTGTATCAGGACGACCAGCTCTCGTGGCTTTCGTCACCTGAGCACCATGTGGAATGCCAATGGATCCACCCCGAACGCAATCGGCTCGAAGTAGCCGCGCTGGACACTGAGCCAACTGGCCCAGCAAACCAGGAGTACGGCGTAATGCCGGAAGTGGCGAGCCGAGTGGTTGCGGACCTGGGAGCTTCGGATCTGGCACTGGATGTGTTCTCTTCAGGAACCTCCGCCCATCTTCGGGTATGTGAGAAGTACTGGAGCGCCCAGGACTCTGCGTGGAAGAAGCACTGGGGTCCGCATCAGGGCTTGATGTGGATCCATTGCCCTCGATGGGACATTCCAAGAGCGATAGCGAAGATTCGCAAGGACCGCTCCAAGGCAGTGCTGGTTGTTCCTATGGGATGCACCGAGGAGGAAAGTACCCGACATTGGGTAGTCTCATTGACCAACATGACCTTAAACAAGGTCGTCCTACCGGCTGGAGAGAGTGTCTATCAGGACGCTAAGGGACAGCCCATGCCACCCCAGAGATGGCCAACGGAATTCCACTATGTGGATGGGGGCCTTGATCAGGCCGACGCCACTGATTTTGTCTGTGTCAACCGCATCATAGCAGAGCCATGGCGACAATGCTTTGCGGTTCCCCCTGTTGACATCGGAGAATCGGAAGACCCCCTCACAGAAGAGGAGTTGGATCTGGTTCAGGGGTATATGGATCAGCCCTTTCACGACTGGGGAAGCCAGCGTGAGGGCAAGGGCCAGGACAAAGCCTGGTGGGAAGTGGACTCGATCGTCTCTGGTTCCTATGATGGGAAGACCTTCGTGCAGAGGGTGCTGGACCACCTATCCAGCCAGGACGAGCCAATCGGGGGTAACCCACCCACCTACGGCGATCTATTCCGAGGCAAGACCAGAGATGGCCCTTTGGGCCACCTTGGAAGACCGCCTGTGCCGAAGCCGAGCGGGGTCGCTACCCCTCAAGTAAGCTCAGTGGTCCAGGTGCCCGGCAAAGCCAAGGCGGAGTCCGATGATTGCCCCAAGATCCAGGCGTTGAGGGCCAGGCTGAAGCAGAAGTATGGGGATACCTTCTTCAGCGGAAAGCCTGTGTTTCCCCCACCGGTGCGTGGACCGTATGGCGAGGCCAAGATACGACTGAAGCAGGACCCCCGTGTGTATCGTCACCGGGAGGTTGCCCTGAGGAGCAAGAGGAAGGAAGCCATGGAGAAGATCCTCCGTGACTTCAACGAGAGAGGCTGGCTCGAGCCGTGCCACTCCGAATGGGCCTCTCCGTGCTTCGTCGTCCCCAAGAAGGTGGCCGGTGAATGGCGGCTCGTGGTCGACTACCGCGGCCTGAACGCCCAAACGCAGCATGACAGCTATACGCTGCCCCTCATTGAGGACATGCTGCAAAAACAACACCGGCGGAGGATCTTCACGGTGATTGACCTGAAACATGGTTATCATCAGATGCCTCTCGCTGAGGAGTCCTGTGCCTGCACAGCCATGAGCACCCCACTTGGACCTCTCCAGTGGAAGGTGATGCCCATGGGCGTTACCAACGGCAATGCGGCTTTTCAGCGGATGCTGGAGAACCTGCTTGAGCCGGTGCGTGACTGTGCGGACCCCTTCCTGGATGACGTGATCATCGCGTCCGGGGACCCCAGTATGAGCTACGAGGAGCTCCTGGAGGCACATGAGAGGGATGTCACTCGAGTGCTGGACCTTCTGGTTCGGCACAAGCTCACGGGCAGCAGTGACAAGGCCACCATTGCGGTAAGCGAGGTGGTCTTTGCTGGCTACGTAGTCGGGAACGGGCAGCGAAAGCCCATACCTGGCAAGGTGGCGGCGATTGAGCACTGGGAAAAGCCCAAGACGGTCTCTCAGCTAAGGGCGTATCTGGGGTTCTGCAACTACTACTCGGGGTATATCAAGATGTATGCCGAGTATGCAGCCCCCATGACGACCATGCTCAAGGGCAACCGAGAGGAGACCAAGAAGGGGTCCAAGAAGGCTCTGGTCTGGGATGCTGATTCCGACCGTGCCTTTGAGGGGATGAAGCAGGCGCTGCTATCCGCAGTGGGTCTGCACCTCGTGGATCCCGACCGAGGGTTCGTCCTGCGCACCGACGCTTCCGACTACGCCGTTGGCGCTGTGTTGGAGCAAGTGCTTGACGATGGGAGGCACGTGCCCGTGGCCTTCTGGAGCCGAGTCCTGGCGGAAGGCCAGAGACGGACGTGGACGCCCCGTGAAAAGGAGGCGTATGCCATCGTCATGGCTCTCAGGAAATGGGCTGGGTACATAGCCCTCCATCCCGTCACCGTCTGCACCGACCATCAGAGTCTGCAGTCGTGGCACAAGGAGCACGTGGACACCCCCTCAGGTCCCGCCTCCCGACGGGCAAGATGGCATGAGACCTTGGCCAAGTTCGACCTCACGGTTGTGTATATTCCTGGAAAGGATAACACCGTGGCGGACTGTCTCAGTAGGTGGGCCTATCCCGCCAGCAAGGGCATGACGGATATCTCTGCCCATGGCGATGAGGCTGAGACCGCTGAGGCCAAGAAGATCATTGAGATGGAGCGCCTGATGGAGGAGGAGGGTATTAAATGCTTCGTCGCCCCCCTCGGAACGAGGATGGGCAGAGCGGTCAGAGTACTCGCCTCTGAGGGAGCTGAGTCCGACAAGCACCTCTTCCCGGAGTCTTGCCTCCAGGACGACTGGACCGACGATTACGCCAAGTCTTGGGCCTTTGCGGCCGAGTATAGGGCTGTGACCAACCCTGACGACGGGCAGAAGTGGCCAAAGGGGCTGACCGAGGAAGATGGCAAGCTCTACCGGAATGGTAAGCTGCTAGTACCGGAGTCCCGGGTGCTCGAGCTTTGTGAAGCTTGGCACCACCACATGCTGCACCCAGGGGTCAAGAAGCAAGCACTTGACATGCAGCGCCGGTTCGAGGTCGACAATATCAATCTCTACACCGCCATCAAGAAGGTCAGGAAGGGTTGCTCGGTCTGTCAGGCCTGCAATCCCGATAACCGGAACGTCAAGGGGGAAGCCCAATGGACCCCGGTTCCTGACCAGCCCATGGAGAGCGTGGCCATGGACGTCTTCTCCATGCCCGAAGTGCACATTGGCAAGGAGACCTTTGACTGTGTGGTTCTTTGTGTGGATCGCCACAGTGGCTACGTAGTAGCCGTTCCGGCACGCAAAAAGGGATTGCTTGCCAAGGAAGTGGCAGTCATGATGATTCGTCATTGGCTGACCGTCTTTGACATCCCCCGCACCATTTGCAGTGACCGAGGGCCCCAGTTTACTGGTGGCTGGTTCAAGGCTATGTGTTCCCTCATGGGGATACGTCATGCCAAGAGCATCCCTGTCTCAGCCGGTCTAACGGCCGAGCTGAAGTAGCTGGACGGCAGCTGTTTGAGAAGCTGCGCAAGATTCACATCACCAATCCACGTCGGAACTGGTTTGAGGAGATGTGGCCTGCTCTGAAGGCCCATTATGACACCCCCACCCCGGGTGGTTTGTCCCCTCACCAGATTCTGTTCCGCGGGGACCCCCTGGGTCGGGGACTTCCCGTGTCTGGTGATGGCATGGCCATGGACGCCAAGGAATTCTTCGCGCGGCAAGAGCAAACGGCGCGGGACATCCGCCAGCAGCTCGAGAAGGAGCATGCTGAGCGTCAGAAGTCCGCCCCGAGCTCAACAGCGCAGAAGTTCAGGGTGGGAGACCCGGTGTGGGTGATCAGACCCCGCCCTATGGGCACCCACGGCACCAAAACCTGGTTGACACCCGGAGAGGTGGTCCGCAGGATTGGTGAGGACACCTACCGCATCAAGGTAGGTCACGGACAGTTCCGGGAGCGCCACGAGAGTCAACTCCGTGTGCGGGAACCCGACCTCCGTGGTCAACATGTGTCCCTGAGCTATGCCGCACATGAGGCTGAGTCGGACGACGACTATGCTGAGCAGGACGACTATACAGTCGAGAGGATCCTGGCTCAGCGTCCGAAAGCCTCGGCACCCGGAGGCATGGAGTTCAGGGTTCGTTGGCGAGGCTATGGGCCGTCCCACGACACCTGGGAACCCGTCTCCTCGTTCGTGCCGCGGGTTAACACTCCCTTCATGGAGTACATCCGCAAGCACAAGACCAAGATCCATGTCTCGGACTTGGCAGCACTCACCCGGGCGATTGCAGCCGGGGGTGCCTGATCAGCGCCCTGAGCTCTCCCCTGATGCATTTTGAGCGCTTGTGTGGTCGACGGATCGTCCCTCACTTGCTTGCTCTCTTACATCTTCCGGTGACCTGCCATCAGAGTGGCCATATACCCCCCCCTGCTGAATGCAGAGGAGGATGGCCCCTCTCTTCTTCTATTCGTCACTCCCCCGCCTGCTGAATCCTTGGGAAACCAGGCGGGCAGCTGATCTTCACACTTTTTGAGCTCTTGGGGCCTTGAAGCCCATACGACGTTGCGCAACGGATGCCGCTGTCATCGGCATTGCGATTTTTGAGTGTGTGGTCTGGTCCCATGGCACTTGCGGGGTCCAGACCAGTCGACGTGTGTCTGCAGACTATATATGGCCTGAACTCAGGCGTTTTCCTGTCCACCCTCCTGCATATGCCTTATCCTAACCGGGGCGTGGTTTGGCACTCTGTCCAGAGTGTGTTTACACGCCTGTTTACCTGATTATTGCTTACTTTTTCTGTTCCCCAGGATATGTGCATTTGTATGTTAAGTGTTGTCAGCCCATCACTGAGGAATGGACTGTTTTTCACCCGAATCGGAATACAAGGGCGCCTTGAGTCGCCGTTTACATGCTTTTACTTAAGGTCCAGCCTGGACCAGTACCTATATACAGTTTCTTCTGTTTGAGTGCCCGTGATACCGTGTGCCCTTTTCGCTGTGATGTGGAGATCCTGATGGCGCCAGGCGGGAAGCCCAGTTGCCTGACTACACTCCCAGCGGTCCGCCACTGTCAGTCCCAGTGTGAGCCTGCCGACTCGCAGACGCACTTGCAGTCGGATGGGGAAGGTTTGCCTGGGAAACTGGTGGTTTGAGGAGTCGACACCTCCGCCCACACTGCATGAGGACTCCCTCATGTATGGCCTTCGTGGTAATAGGGCGAGGGAAAAGACGGCCTTGATGCCCGATCCCTTAAGGAGGAGCTCGTTCGGCTGTACCACTCTGGACTCGCGTCGTGGATATGGACATGGTGCGCCCGAGGAAGGACCCGTGGGGACTCTCCCCCAGCCGGCGGGCCTTGGGAAGCTTGGGGTAGCCTGATGGATCTTTGTGGTCGCTTTTGACCTGTGGGACCACCTCGGTCGTCGTGTGACGCCTATGTTGGCCGTGTATGCCACTGCCACTGTGGTGGTGACCGTCGCAGCCGGCACCCAGTGCGCCTGGTATGGGTTAACGGGTCCTTCGGATGCCGAACAATCGCCGCCAGGACCCGGGACTTGATACTTGATACTATACTTGCAGTTACTAACAGCTACAGCACCGTACCTGTCTTACTGTGGGATTTGGGCAGCCTAACCTGCGAATCAGCCTGAAGTGAGGATGTGACACCCCCCCCTTCAGGAAATGGTCCTGGGTACCCGCTGCCATGCGTGGGTGTTATCGAGCCCCCCCCCCGGGGTTTGCTCTAAGGAGGGGGGTGAAGCGGTACCCAGAACCCCATGGCTAGGGTAGGGCATACAACCGGTCTCCGGTCCACTAACCCCATGTACGGAAGGGAAGACGCCCGTTGACGCCCGGTGCGAGCCCGGCGGGAGCGTGTTCCGTGCCGTAAAGCCCCGCATCGGCAACCGATGCGCCGCCAGCGGAGATTTATATATCAGAATATCAGGAATCAACAGGGTTTTATTTTCATATTGTTTCCGTCAATTTTTACGCTTCCGCTCTGATATTCACTGTTTTGACAGCTGGCGGTTAGTTCGCGACTTTAGCGTAACCGCCAGTTTAACTGTTATATACAGATAATTTAGCGCAAATCGTGACGAAGACTCTAAAGTCTTCAGGAATTGCATTGATGCATCCGCAATTTTCACATCTTACACTCGCAACCTTAATCCGAATTTTTCAGGATGTTGAAATCGGATTTTCGACTTTGACATCCCCGCACTTGATTTGACCTCTTTCGAGTGGACCTACGTGCTTCCCTATGCACGAATCAACTTTCCTTTTGTCTTGCCCTCCATTTGTCTTACAGATATGGGCAAAACAAAGTTGATTCGTGAGGCCACTTGTGAGGGTCATATCTCGTGCCACTTACGAGGAATGACAATAAGGAAGCATGGGGTGTATTCACAATACTCCCGACGTAATTTAGGAAGCTTTATATGCCTTGCGTCTCCACACGTGCGCGCTAGCGTAATGGATCATGGTCAAGAGGGTAGAGTTTGCGTTATAACTCTTTGGCCATGATATTGCGTGCGTTAAGATAGCTTTCGAGTGTAGCGCGCGAGTGTTGGTGTTGCATAGGAACTCTCCTTGAGTTCCTATGAGCGATTGACACAGAGTTATGCCCTTGGAGGGGCATGACATATCGTGGGGGGAGCTACCTTTTTGGGCAATATGTGGTATGCGCCATGTGTTGTATTGCGTGCCCATTTGGCGGGTTTGGCTAAGAGCGATACACCCACCAATGGACCTCATATTGCACGAGGCCCTTCCTTATACTCCCCACAATCAATTGGAAGCCTAACCTTCGTGAAGGGAAGCTTGTGTGGTGATCCCAAAGCGATGCGTTGGGAGCAAGGTGTGTGTTTTGCAATTTTCCATATTTTCATGTGCCCACTTGGGAAGTAGCGCTCGTGACCTTTCAAAGCGCCCCAAGTGGAGCACATATGTGGAATCGGAGGTCATTGGTGTCAAGTCATTGTGTTTAGAAGGATTGGTCGATTACTCAATCCAAGCCGAAGATATTATAATATATTTGTGCGCCTTTCAAGGCACTTTTGGGTGTTTTTTCGCCAATATTGCTGTTTGTTGCCCGTCATGATGTCACGTGGCGACCGTGTATCTCAACGTTGCGCCCAATTGACATCATGACCCAAGTATGTTATGAGGGTACATACTTCGGTGCCCAACATATCTTGGACCCGGCGAATAACTATTCTTGGGCTTGGCATACCGTGGCCGCCATGTTGGCGATTTGGGACTATCCCAAATCATGGGCTCACTTGGCGACCCTGCCATTCCCAAAACCGGAGGAGTTGGGCGACGCCCAAAAGATATGTTGGACACATATGACTTGATACCAATCCTATGGCACAATCCGGTCCAAGTCGGGCATGTGCCTCATTTGCCCCAACCATGAGTGTGCACATTTTCGGCCATTTTGAGCAATTTTCCACTTTTTCTGCCCGCCGTGCACTATGTTCAGCCCACCCGTGCACGCCGGACGCGTGGACCAATGGACCATATATGACATGGGTGTTATGTATATCTGTCCCCATGGTTCACACACCACGTGGGCGAAGCGGAGCAACCTTCGTTAAGGTGCTAGCCCAAAGTGAGTGTGGACAATTTTGCCATTTTGGCATTTGTGGACCCAATTGGGATTGTCACCACGCCGAGTGGCATGGAGATCTTTGAGAGCCAAGGGCATGTGAGTTTCTGTTGGACTCCTGGTGGATCGCGTATGGAATGGCGGATTAGATCTCCAAGCTGGCGTGGAGATATACTATTGGGAGCACCCCCCAATTTTGGCTCATTTTGAGTAGCCAAAATGACCCCCTTTTGGGACCCCAATTTCACTCCCCCGTGTAGTCAATTGGCGGCCCCATATCTCTCTGCCCACAGGGAGCCCGGACCTAATTTCAAGTTGTACACTCAGATATAAGTCCTAGGTCCTGTCTCCTATCCTGTGAGCCATTGGCCCTGCCCTGGCCGGGCGAACCATGCGTGAGAATGATGCCAATTTTGGTGATTTTGGCATCATGACACCACTTGACGAGCCCGTGGTGCCCTGATGCCGGGACCTCAGAGGGAACCAGGTTGGCCGAGGGCTCCAGGAAGTTCATACTCGAAGGGCATAGGGTCAGTTGCCTCGTCCCTACCTCTGGCGGGTCCGGACGAGGGGTCAATTTTGGAGATTTTTGAGCTAATGTCAGTTTGGGCTGAAACAGCCCATTT
Organism: Eutreptiella sp. 'Long Island Sound 2002'; assembly: GCA_964036045.1. Classification (NCBI taxonomy): domain Eukaryota; phylum Euglenozoa; class Euglenophyceae; order Eutreptiales; family Eutreptiaceae; genus Eutreptiella; species Eutreptiella sp. 'Long Island Sound 2002'. The sequence goes on along the minus strand of OZ038379.1, from coordinate 184,353,531 downwards.
TCAGCTACCAACTCCTAGGGGATAATGGCGGGGCCATATCTCTCTCTCAGAGGGGAGTTGGGACCTGCCGTTAAGGGAGCATGGGGAGCCACTGTAGGTTCGCATTGGAGCCACTTGGTTCCCAGGAACTCGCCTGTGGCTGGGCGGTGACCCCCCCCCCATTGGCAGGGTTTCAGGGTCCGGACTGAGCAGGGCATGGGTTGTGTTTGAGCCCCCGCCCCCACCAGCCACTGAGAGGGTGGGACCTGGGATTGGGATATAAGTTGGGACTGAGTGTCTATTGTCCTGTGATGCCCTTACCCTAGTCCAGTCTTTACCCCATGTGTACATATCCTGATGCGTTGCTGTACATACTTTCGTTCCCTCATTTCAGAGTGGCAAGGATTCTGAAACCCTTTGTCTCATGACACGAGCGTAATTGATGCCCCTGTGAGCGCAGTGCTTTGCCTGCCTGCTTGCTTGTGCGTGTCACCGCAGCGTCCCATGGCCAGGCCCCCCACCGGAACGCGTCAGTAGGGGTGGCGTAGCCACTTTCCCCACAAGTGGGCCACTTCTGATTTTGCCCCAGGCTGTGCAGCGGTGGGGATCCCCGAGACGGCAGGGGTTGCGTAGCCACCTTGCCCACAAGTGGGCCACTTCTGATTTTGCCCCCCGCTGTGCAGCGGTGGGGATCCCCGAGACGGCAGGGCTGACGTAGCCATTTTGCCCACAAGTGGCCACTTCTGATTTTGCCCCCTGCTGTGAAGCGGTGGGGATCCCCGAGACGGTAGGGGTTGCGTGCCACTTTCCCCACAAGTTGGCCACTTCTGACCCCCCCCCCCCCCCGTTCTGAAGCGGTGGGGATCCCCGAGACCGCAGGGGTGACGTAGCCACCTTGCCCACAAGTGGGCCCCTTCTGATTTTGCCCCCCGCTCTGCAGCGGTGGGGTCCCCCGAGACGGTAGGGGTGACGTAGCCACTTTTCCCACAAGTGGGCCACTTCTGATTTTGCCCCCCGCTCTGAAGCGGTGGGGATCCCCAAGTCGGCAGGGGTGACGTAGCCACTTTGCCCACAAGTGGGCCACTTCTGATCTTGCCCCCCGCTCTGCAGCGGTGGGGATCCCCCATACGGCAGGGGTGACGTAGCCAGTTTGCCCACAAGTGGGCCACTTCTGATTTTGCCCCCCGCTCTGATTGTACCCACAGTGCTTGGGTTTGTTGCGCGCCCGTGCATTCACTTTTTAAGTAACTGGTGGAGCGGCTCCCCACATGAAATTTGAAGCATCCAGGGTTCAATGAATGTGATGTGCACACACCTGTTGCACACCATGCGGCATGTCATTCCAGGGGGGTGGGAGGAATCGCTGCGTGTTGACGTAGGGAGTAGCCTCATCAAGGGTAGCCGGATGAAGTTTCTTCGCAGTTTGATTGAAGACGTGCAGACACGATTCAAGGGAACTGAGTGGGATGGTAGTGCTAAAGTGGAAGATTGGGTTGAGGCAAGCTCGTGTTCGTGTGACAGAGTGTTCAGCTACGTGATGGCTACGGACTTTGGCCTAAGCACGGAGCGCATGTGTGAGACGCTGTGGGTATGGTGCAATGGGGAGGCACCAGAGGATTGGGGGCCCTTTGAGGTTTTTGATGATCTTTGCAAGACCCTTTTCGGCCCGCGCAAACGGAAGCAAGGGCATGCGGTTGAGGTGGAAGATGGTGGTTTGCTTGGGTTTGTGGCTTTCAAGGATTTGGCAGTTTCTTTGGAAGAGGATGGTCAGGCAGAGGTTCAGTTGGACATTCAAGATTTGTGGGTTGTCCCCAAGAGGGCGACACGTCACGCCGACATTGGCGATGTATATGGGATTGGGTTGGAGGGTGAGGACGAAGACAGTGAGGACGAGGATTTGAAGCAGGCAGGTGAAGTTGCCAGTAGCTCCTCTTCTGACCTTCGTAACCCCTCAGCTGTCCCCTCCAGCTCTTCTAACCCTGCCGCGCAGTTGGTGTTTGCGTACGATGTGGATGAGGCGGTGTTGAAGGCAATGGAGAGCGGGAGGTTGCATGAGTGGACTAAAGTTGAGTTTAAGGCCATTTCTAGGAAGCATGGTTTGAGTGTGAGCGGGGGGAAGGGTGAGACAGGCCTACCCCTTACAACAAGAAGGGACTGCAGAGTAAACTGCACGGTACCAGCCACGCTCTCGATATGAAGGCAGAACCAGGAAGAAGCAAAACCATTGATCCAAGCGGAAAGAAGACATTTTGCCTTATCAGCCAACAAATGCTCCCAACCCCAGTCACGTCGTACATGAGTCCCCAGCATTCCTTCATCGCCCACTGTGCCTCCTCTCATGGAGCTCGCATTCCTGCAGAACTTGGGGGCAAATGGCACGGATTTTCCCAGTGCCAGTGTTTCGAGTCATCCACTTCTTGCACTGAGGCGGTTCGTGCCATATTCAAGGAGGCACAATGATGGCGCAAATCACCGGGTCACAAAGCGGGCAGCACAAAAGTGGGGAGCACCTGATCCTGCCCCCCCTTGGGAAATGGGGCATGATGCAGGGGGCAAAAAGAGACTGGGTCTGAAATGGCTTTGGCTTAGGCAGGAGCCAGCAACCTCCTGTGGGGGAGTTGTCACACGGTGCCCATACAGTGGCACTTTTTGATGTTTCTGAAGATTTTGCCTGGGAGGCCCTCTCAAACCCATTGCAGTAGGACTTCCTGTTGGCTTCTGGATGGTCGCTGGTACTTCCTGGTGGCTTCTGGGTCGTTGTTGTTACTTCCTAGTACCTTCATAGGACCCGAACCCCAACCCTAATCAAGACTAAATATTGGGACCGAGCTGGTGGGGGAGGAAGCATCAGCTATGAGACATCAAGAATGATTCACACATTGATGGCTCTTGACAAAGTGAAATCAGCTTGCAAGTGAACCCCATCACCACGAGGCCCACTTTCAAGGCTTTTTGGACTTCTGAGGGGCCAAAATGCCCCAAAATGGGATCGAAATGGGCTCAAAATGGGCTCATTTCACCCGTTTGTGCACCCCAAATGTTCTAGGATGAGGTTTGGAAAAATGCGTTTTTGACCCATTTTTGACCCATTATGGGTCCCAAAACAGCCCATTTTCAAGGCATTTTGGGATTTTCGGAGGACCAAAATGGGCCACCACAAGCTCAAAACAGTCCAAAAACACTTGTTTAGCGTCGCACATGGTCTAGGATCATTTCTGAGAAAAGTCAACTTTTTGCCCCAACTGGACCCCATTGACCCATTTGGGCACCCACCTGTTTGGGCTTGAGCTTGCAGCTTGCCGCAGCCTAGTGGGCCTAGGTATTGGGGTCTAGGCGTCCGTTTGGGCAATTCTGAGGGGTAGAAACCACAATAAGTGGGGGGTTGCGGGTGGATTAGGTGCCCTCGGAATCGCATTTTGAGCCATGTAGCCAAAGATGTGGTCTATTCTTGGTTTTTGGCTGTCGGCATTTGGAGCTTCTAGGGGTCTTTTTGGGCCGTTTTTGGCACATATCATGGAGTTAGAGCTCGTTGACATGGGGAAGTCAGGACGCACGAGGAGTGTACCCACCGTTTCCCTTCGTTTGGCCGGTTTGAAAGTGTTCCGGGGCTTTTTTGGCCCAAAAATGGCTGTTTTTGGCCCTAAACTGCAGTTTTTGAAACTGAGGTCCGCCACTTGCGAATCCCGTTCCTGGCCGCCACCGTTGAGTTTCTTGCTCAAACTTTGTGTGATTGTACTTCAGACCAATAGGTATCATCCACCAAGATTTCACCCAAATTCAAAGCACCACGACGGAGTTCTGATTTTTACCCATTTCGCGCGTGTTGCTTGCTTGCTTGCTGCTTGCTGCTTGCTTGCTTGCTTGCTTGCTTGCTTGCTTGCTTGCTGCTAAACCTGGTAGGTCCACCCTAGAAACTAAAAAGGGTTGTAAAACCAAGACTGGTTCCACCAGCTCGGTGACCCTAACCCTAATCAAGACTGAATATTGGGGGGGAGCTGGTGGGGGAGGGAACATCAGCTATGACTGGTGAGGGACATCAAGAATGATTCACGCATTGATGGTTCTTGACAAAGTGGAATCAGCTTGCAAGTGAACCCCATCACCACAAGGCCCACTTTCAAGGCTTTTTGGACTTCTAAGGGGCCAAAATGCCCCAAAATGGGCTCAAAATGGGTTCATTTCACCCGTTTGTGCACCCCAAATGGTCTGGAGTGAGGTTTGGAAAAATGCATTTTTGACCCATTTTTCGTCCCAAAACAACCCATTTTCAAGGCATTTTGGAATTTTCGGAGGACCAAAATGGGCCACCACAAGCTCAAAACGGTCCAAAAACACTTGTTTTAGCGTTGCGGATGGTCTAGGATCATTTTTGAGAAAAGTCATCTTTTTGCCCCTACTGGACCCTGTTGACCCATTTGGGCACCCACCTGTTTGGGCTTGAGCTTGCAGCTTGCCGCAGCCTACTGGGGCTACGTATGGGGGTCTAGGCGTCCGTTTGGGCAATTCTGAGGGGTGGAAACCACAAAAAATGGGGGGTTGCAGGTGGAGTAGGTGCCCTCGGAATCGCATTTTGAGCCATGTAGCCCAAGATATGGCCTACTCTTGGTTTGTGGCTCTCGGCATTTGAAGCTTCTGCGGGCCTTTTTGGGCCGTTTCCGGGACATATCATGGAGTTAGAGGGCCGCAAAGAGCTCGTTGACACGGGGAAGTCAAGCCGCACGTGAAGTGTACCCAACGTTTCCCTTCGTTTGGCCGTTTTGAATGTGTTCCCGGGCTTTTTGGCCCAAAAGGGGCTGTTTTTGGCCCTAAGCTGCAATTTTTGAAACTGAGGTCCGCCACTTGCGAATCCCGTTCCCTGCCACCACCGTTGAGTTTCTTGCTCAAACTTTGTGTGATTGTACTTCACACCCATGGGTATCATGCACCAAAATTTCACCCGAATATGAAGCCCCACGACGGGGTTCTGATTTTTACCCATTTCGCGCGTGCTGCTGCTTGCTGCTTGCTGCTGCTTGCTGCTGCTTGCTGCTGCTGCTGCTCAACCTGGTAGGTCCACCCTAGACACTAAAAAGGGTTATAAAACCAAGACTGGTTCCACCAGCTCGGTGACCCTAACCCTAATCAAGACTGAATATTGGGACCGAGCTGGTGGGGGAGGGAACATTAGATATGAATGGTGAGGGACATCAAGAATGATTCACACATTGATGGCGCTTGACAAAGTGAAATGCACCTGAGCCCCATCACCACGAGGCCCACTTTCAAGGCTTTTTGGACTTCTCAGGGGCCAAAATGCCCCAAAATGGGCTTCAAATGGGCTCATTTCACCCTTTTGTGCACCTCAAATGGTCTACGATGAGTTTTGGAAAAATGTGTTTGTGACCCATTTTTTATCCATTTTTGGTCCGTAAACAGCCCATTTTCAAGGCATTTTGGGATTTTTGGAGGACCCAAATGGGCCACCACAAGCTCAAAACAGTCCAAAAACACTTGTTTTAGCATCGCACATGGTCTAGGATCATTTTTGCGGAGTCATATTTTTACCCCTTTCGGACCCTGTTGACCCATTTGGGCACCCACCTGTTTGGGCTTGAGCTTGCAACTTGCCACAGCCTAGCGGGCCTAGTTATTGGGGACTAGGCATCCGTTTGGGCAATTCTGAGGGGTGGAAACCACAAAATGTGGGGGGTTGTGGGTGGAGTAGGTGCCCTCGGAATCGCATTTTGAGCCATGTAGCCAAAGATATGGCCTATTCTTGGTTCGTGGCTGTCGGCAGTTGGAGCTTCTGGGGGCCTTTTTGGGCCGTTTCCGGCACATATCATGGAGTTAGAGGGCCCCAAAGAGCTCGTTGACACGGGGACGTCAAGCCGCACATGGAGTGTAGCCACCGTTTCCCTTCGTTTGGCCGTTTTGAATGTGTTCCAGGGCATTCCTGGCCCAAAAATGGCTGTTTTTGGCCCTAAAGTGCAGTTTCTGAAACTGAGGTCCGCCACTTGCGAATCGCGTTCCCGGCCGCCACCGTTGAGTTTCTTGCTCAACCTTTGTGTGATTGTACTTCACACCCATAGGTATCATCCACCAAAATTTCACCTAAATGTGAAGCAGGACGAAAATAAAACTGATTTTTACCCATTTCGCGCGTGCTGCTGCTTGCTGCTTGCTGCTGCTGCTTGCTGCTTGTTGCTGCTGCTGCCAAACCTGGTAGGTCCACCCTAGACACTAAAAAGGGTCATAAAACCAAAACTGGTTTCACCAGCTCGGTGACCCTAACCCTAATCAAGACTGAACATTGGGACCGAGCTGGTGGGGGAGGGAACATCAGCTATGACTGGTGAGAGATATCAAGAATGATTCACGCATTGATGCCTCTTGACAAAGTGAAATCGGCTTGCAAGTGAACCCAATCACCACGAGGCCCACTTTCAAGGCTTTTTGGACTTCTAAGGGGCGGCCAAATTGCCTCAAAATGGGGTTAAAATGGGTTCATTTCACCCGTTTGTGCACCCCAAATAGTCTAGGATGAGGTTTGGAACAATGCATTTTTGACCCATTGTTGACCCGTTTTTGGTCCCAAAACAGCCCATTTTCAAGGCATTTTGGGATTTTCGGAGGACCAAAATAGGCCACCACAAGCTCAAAACGGTCCAAAAACACTTGTTTTAGCGGCGTACATGTTCTAGGATCATTTTTGAGAAAAGTCATCTTTTTGCCCCAACTGGACCCCATTGACCCATTTGGGCACCCACCTGTTTGGGCTTGAGCTTGCAGCTTGCCGCAACCTAGTGGGCCTAGGTATTGGGGTCTAGGCGTCCGTTTGGGCAATTCTGAGGGTGGAAACCACAAAAAGTGGGGGGTTGCAGGTGGTGTAGGTGCCCTCGGAATCGCATTTTGAGCCGTGTAGCCAAAGATATGGCCTATTCTTGGTTTGTGGATGTCGGCATTTGGAGCTTCTGGGGGCCTTTTTGGGCCTTTTCCGGGACATATCATGGAGTTAGAGGGCCGCAAAGAGCTCGTTGACACAAAGCGGTCAAGCCGCATGTTGAGTATACCCACCATTTTCCCTTCGTTTGGCCGGTTTGAATGTGTTCAAGGGCTCTTTTGGCCCAAAAATGGCTGTTTTTGGCCCTAAACTGCAGTTTTTGAAACTGAGGTCCGCCACTTGCCACGTTCCCGGCCGCTACCGTTGAGTTTCTTGCTCAAACTTTGTGTGATTGTACTTCACACCCATAGGTATCATGCACCAAAATTTTAACCAAATCCAAAGCACCACAACGGAGTTCTGATTTTTCCCCACTTCGCGTGTGCTGCTGCTTGCTGCTTGCTTGCTGCTTGCTTGCTTGCTGCTGCTAAACCTGGTAAGAGATGTGATATCTGTAACATTGGATGCACGGTGGTGTCAGCCCATTCGGGTAGGAATTCGCATGGTATGTGGGACCAGAAGCTAGGGCCAGCCTGGATAGGGTGGTGGGGGTGTGAGTACTTTGGGAGGGAGGGCACGGACGGGTGTGGGGAGGTGAGGGGCAGGCATTCGCTTTTGGACACATTGAGTTGACAACCGATCAAGTTCAAGCCGCGCTGGACGAGTGTGGCCGTGTTCGGGCCAGACGCAGGGAGTAGTAGACTCTGCAACAGACGCTGAAGCCTCCACAACCCCAGATTCCACTGACTCTGTGGCCAAAGACGTGGCTGCACCCGACACAACTAGAGGACCTGAAGGCACCTGCAGCTCAGAATCCGCTGATTGGGGCGCTGACGATGAAGTGCCGGAAGAACGGCGGCTGGAGAACACACTGGGGCGTGCAGAGCGAACACACAAGTCAAAAACTGCCCCCTGACCAGCATCAGGGTACTTGTCCTGCAGAGAAATTTGATCATCGCGAGACAATGAATCCCAGTGGACCACATACGCGTCGTTTTGTGGGCAGTAAAAACACTTCATGGTGCCAATCTGAACAACCAATATAGAAAGAAAAGGCATTATCCAGTGTCCCAAAGATAATGAACACATCTCCCATGAACCCGTGAAGAGCGTGCGGGGGGAGATATTTGTTTTGGGGGTCACGCGCATAGTCTCCAACAGGGGGTTCCTCTGCAACACGGGTGGGGTACAGCACGGCGAGACTGCCGAGGCCGAGTCCGCGAGTGCGGTGTGTATACAGCGTTTTTTTGGCAACCAGTGAGGGTAGTCCAGATACCGTGAAAACGAAACGTTCTGGACAGCTCCTGTAGTTGTGTGCTGAGTAGTGGGAAGCACTCACAACGGTACAGTAGTCGTGGCAAAACGACAGTGTTGACAAGCAGCACTCTATCCAGGGTTTGGATGGGGTGCGCACTGAGATCGGCCAGCTGACTAAGCAGCTCATCAGCGATCAGTTTATAGCCCGTTTTCTGATTAAAACAGGCAGGCAATGGGTGCCCAAGGTGCATGAGTGTACGGTGATCCCGTGGAGTTTCCGATGGTGTGGTAGTGCCTGGGACACTTCTAGGGTTTCCTCTGGGGTTGGTTCGTCGGGCGGGTTCATCCAGCTATAGTCTAGGCGATTTGTGGCCGGCCGTGTTTTTCCGGCACTTGTTTCTTGGTCCTCCTCCGAGCTCTCTAAGCTGTGTTGGCCCACCGTGCCCCCTAGAGCTCGGACCGGGTCGATATATTTATATTGGGTTGCGGTGAGCTGCTGTGTGGGGCCGTTGTTTTGTCCAGCCTCGATAGGGTGGTGGGGGTGTGAGTACTTTGGGAGGGAGGGCGGGGACGGGTGTGGGGAGGTGAGGGGCAGGCATTCGCTTTTGGACACGTTGAGTTGACAACCGATCAAGTTCAAGCCGCGCTGGACGAGTGTGGCCGTGTTCGGGCCGGACGCAGGGGGTAGTAGACTCTGCAACAGACGCTGAAGGCTCCACAACCCCAGATTCCACTGACTCTGTGGCCAAAGACGTGGCTGCACCAAACACAACTAGAGGACCCGAAGGCACCTGCAGCTCAGAATCCGCTGATTGGGGCGCTGACGATGAGGTGCTGGAAGAACGGCGGCTGGAGAACACACTGGGGCGTGCAGAGCGAACACACAAGTCAAAAACTTCCCCCTGACCAGCATCATGGTACTTGTCCTGCAGAAAAATTTGATCATCGCGGGACAATGAATCCCAGTGGACCACAGACGCGTCGTTTTGTGGGCAGTAAAAACACTTCATGGTGCCAATCTGAACAACCAATATAGAAAGAAAAGGCATTATCCAGTGTCCCAAAGTCAATGAACATATCTTGGAGTGACCCCTCCAAATCAGGTGAACTAGAATCCCAGAGGCCCCAACAAGTCGGCAGAACGAAACGGCCAAATCACAGAAACCCCACAAATCAGTTCGATTCCAGGACCCATTGTTTTTTGCACTTTTTGTCACTTGTCCTGAGGAGAAAATTGTTTTCACTACACAAACAAAGCTTGCCGGAAAACATGACTGCCCACACTGCTGCCCACATGGTTAGCCCCGGGGTGAAGGAGGGGGGGGGTTCAATGGTCGGTTCCGATAGACTGAATGTCCCCGCCATGGACAATTCCAGCCATTAGTCCAGCAGTATTGCGAGCTGAAGGAGGGCAGAGAGGGGGGGAAGGGGCAAAGACTGCTGTCTAAAGCTGGCGCCTATTGGCCTCTCACCACTTCAAAATTGGGTACCAACGGTCCTCCCTCTCCATCCACTAGAACTGTGTTCCCGCTGTCCTCCATGGCTTCTTCTGAGGGGGGGCCAAGGACACTTGCCCAGTGGCTGGGTGTTCAGAGCCGCTGTTCACCTTCCTCTGGGAGACAGCTGAGGGCATCCACCTTGTGGCTTAGTGTCTATGGCAGCTCTGTCATGTCCCTCCTAAGGCTGGCGGCCTCTGGCCACTCCAAAATTCTGCAGCAACACTCTTCTCCGGGGGGGGGGGGGCTAAAATGTTTTTGTGTTGAGTATTTTGAGTGAAAATCAATCTTGTGGAGCTGGATGTGCGAGAAGGGTTTCGGGCTCCCCTTCAAGCTGGCTGGGACTTTGACATGGCCCTACAGGCAGCCTTCAGGCAGTTCTCCTGTCACCCTAAGTGCCCTTGATCTCCACTTTTTAGCTTTCCATATTTAATGTTGTGTTACGTAGAGCTTCAAGGTAGAAGCAGCTCCATACGTCATGTGGAAATTCCTTGGCAAATCTCGTGAAAACTAGTAACCCAAAAATTGGGGTCAATGGGTGGGTGGGCTGCAGCCCTTGCAGAAACACACAAATCAGGAATCACTGTGGGCTAAGAGGGTTCTCATGCAGGTAGTGTGGAAATAAATTGGGGCAAGATGTGTCCTCAGCCCATACACAAGGTTAATCCCCGAGCTACCTGTCTTCGGGTGCGATCCGTCTTGTTGTGGATTTCCTTTACACATTCCATCAGGGTTGCTAACGACACGTCGTAGCATATCCGAACAAGGTCCACATCCTGTGCTACTAGTTTTAACCGTTTCTGGAACTATGTTTTTCAGATACAACTCAGTGTAGAGAAAATGCAAAATTTGACCAAGATTCGTCAACATGTATGGCGCTCGTCCCTTAACATTTCGATTGGTCATACATTTGCGATCCAAGGGGATACAGCCCTGTCATTCGCATCTTTTCAAAAAGAGTGCATTTTTTACGGCTGCATTTTTCGGACAATTTAAGAGACATCTCCCTCATTGGAAACTGCAAGGAGGGAAATATTGATCAAATGAGACCCGAACACTTTGTCAATGCCCCCATTTTTTGAAATGTTTGGGGTAGAGATTAACCCTCAATGTCACATCTCCCTGCAAAAATGGTTACCGTTGGCATCGTAAAAAAAAGTCGCCTGCTTGGTGGTTTGAAACCAATACTATGACCAAAAATATTTTCTCTGTCCGAAGGAGAAGGGCAGAGATCCCGTCACAACCTATGGCAGCTGGACACACCAGTGAAGACCCCCGATGGGCATGGGGGGGGGGGTCATTTTTTTGTAGTGGGTACACATTTACGGCGCTGGCGCCGTAAAATGAGAGGGGGTAAATTCCGACAATTATTGTGACAATGGGGTTTTTGTGGCAGTGCCCTTCACCAGCACTAGCCAGAAAATGAATCTAAACTGTACAAACTGCCGTATGCAAGGGTCATGAAAATATGGGGGTGATCTCAAAGGGTTTCCGCACCATCCTAATGGAATCCAACAGTTGAAATTGTTAGGTTGTCTCTTAGGGGTGGTTTGAAACGGGATGTAAGAGCCAGAAAACTTCCAAGCGGGGAGCCCCCCAGTCTCATTGCAGTGCACCACCTTCCTGAACCTCTTGTTTCCGACGATTATCGTGACAATGGGGTTTTTGTGGCACTGCCCGTCATTAGCACCAATGACAAATGTGAACAGCATGTCCATGGTGCACCCTGGCCCACGTGTGCTGCAATCGCGTGTGCGGTCTAGCTGAACCTGAATATGGGGGGTTGTTCCTCGTTGTTCACATGTGCACCTAAACTAGCTAGTCAACAAATCAGAGGGCCGGAAATGTGCACAACACATCCTGGATACTCCCGGTGCCAACGATCGAGAAAACTGTTTCTTGAGCAAACCTCCCTTCCTCCCTGAGGTCTGATTTTCTGTTCATTGGCTTGAAAACACAAAATGGGCATTTTCTGTATCAGGATAGACTTTTCCCAATTCTCAGCACCACAAAGGGGTGTGATGGGGTTCCACTTTCACCCTTTCTCGGCACCGGCCTCTAGGGGTGGGATGCTACAATGTTGCCAGAAAGGGTAACACCAAGAGGATGCCGAGATCTTTTCTTGGGTGGCTTGCACAACGGCAGGAGAAGGCCAATGAGTTTACTGTCAACATGGGAGGCTGAGGGGTTTCGCCTCCTCCACCTCCCGCCACCACACTGGTGGAGGTGGGCCCTGTGAGAGGAATTCTTGTTCCATAACCGAAAATAAAACTTTGTCCCTTCACGAATGCCTCTGGGTGTGTGCATGCGGTTAGGGCTGTGGGGTGGGAGTGGGGCATGAACAATACACTGAATCGCTCACTTGGATGCCTTCCTGAATTGTTGAGTGGCTCTACTCCCATGTTTGAGTTTGCGACAAGCACCATCAAATGCTTCCCAGTCTGAAAGGTTCAACCCTCTTGCTCCTCTTCCTTGCAGTGTCGGTCAACAAAGTAGGCATCGGGTCTGTTACTGATCCTGCGTCACTCTAGCAGGCCGGTAGGCCAGTGCGCCTTCACACACAGACATGCTCCTTGGCCTCACTCTCCAGGGGCACCTCACCACATCACCATCAACTGGGCGAGGTGTTTGAAATCACGCGCTGAAACAGCAGTGGCACAACATGAATACCCACAAACAAATGTGGCAAGCTCCAATGAGAACACGTGCTGATGAGGTGTTGTATGCCTGCTGGCCTCGGGAAAGAGAGCCTACGTTCCCACCCGAAGCAATGCATCTTAGTCATCTCCACTCACCATACCCACCACGGTTCCATGACCTTTGATCACACCGCACAGCTTTTGAGCTTCCAAACTGTTGACACAATCATAGAATAAAGCTCGTGCTCCTGCATCACTGGCAACGCTCCAGACTGATCTCTTTGCGTTGAAATTGTGTGGGGCTTTCCAACTCCAGCCACCCCTTGATTTTCATGCCATGCCATCGAGTCACATACTATTGAGCGTCCTCGGTCTTCTTCCTCCGCACACCGTCCCATCACTGACGGTTCCACCCTGTTAAGCCTTTGCTGTTGCCTATGGATCATGATTTTTCTTGTATGCAAACAGAAACCATTGGGAAAACCTCGGCAACAATTTCTGCATGGCAAAACATGAGAATGTACACACGTCTCAACTGTCAATCTGAATAGTCGCTCTGAGTACTGTAACAAGTCCAAAACCTCAGGATCGCTCCATGGAGCGAAAATGGACACACATCGTTCTGTCAGAACGCATATGTGTACTGCATGTGCATGTGCACCCACACACGCCAACGGCCAAGCCGAATCCCTACTCTACCCCTTGTGAGCCAGACAAGCCGGCCACCATTCACCCAGGCCAGGGCCCCACAGCTGTCCGAAAATGAGTGAGAATGTTGATGATGCAATCTCATGGTGCAGTCGCTCTTGCTTGCATTGCACACCCAGAATTATGCAGCATTGTTCAGAGCTGATCTCCAGAAATAATTGCTGCACGCCGCACTGCTCCACCAAGGCAAACGGAAAAAAGGAGTGTGAGAGCGGGAAGACAGCGCAGCAGAAAACAGCTGGACCCTTTCATGGGAAAATTGAGCTGACATTTTTGTCACAGAGGGCGTCCTCAGTACACCACGTGCAACCTATGCACTGTGCACCCACAGTGCGCGCGAAGCAGCGGCGTCACTTTTTTGGCCGTAATTGAAAGTGCACTTCGCACGGTGAAAACGGATCACGGGCGACCGGGGGCTTTGGCATCTGTCTGACCTGGGGAAACCGGACCACTGACCCTCTGAAGTGACAGCTCTCTTCTGTTAGCTTGTTCTCTGCTGTCCGTCGGGTTTCGCTCCGTCACACTGAAGCCCAGCAATTGTTCCTGCAATGTCCTCCCCAGGCCATCGCCGTGCGTAGTGGAACGATCGCCAGCGGTCGCTGCGCCGGGTGCCGGCTGTCGTGTATGTCGGCGGAGGAAGAGGCTTCGCCGGCCATGGCCGGTCGTACTTGCAGGCCGCCCGATCCCGGCAGCTGGTGTTGTGTACTCAGCCAGCCGTTGCCGTACTGCTCCCAGCCGCATGGAGCGTCCCCAGGGTATCTTCAAACCATTCTGCTGTCAACCAAACAGGGAAACTAAAGATCGAAAATTTACAGACCGGAAATGAAAAACCGCAACGAAAAGCGGAGACGAAAAATTGTTGCCGCGGTGTGAACTGAGCCTCCACCTCCTCGTCAGGTAATGTCAGGTAATTGTGCTGCGCGATTTGGGTGCCGCCATTGACACTGCTTCCAATGTGCTTCTGTCGCTCTGTCATTACACTTCGTGTGTGTTTGTGAAGGTCCAGTGACCAGCCCAGATCCATGCCGGTTGCGGTGCATTTCTTGCTCGCGCGGCAGTCTCCATGCTTTGCAATTGGCAAGAAGAGCACAACTCAGTGAATGTGAGCCCCCCGCCCATCCACACAACATGCAAGCCATTTTCGGCCGTTTTTCCACCGACCGCAAAAGAGTGCCAATGGGGAAACTCTTAGGGCGACAGTAAGGGCAGGGTCAGAGGCTAGTCACAACACAAAAAGTGGAGCAAATGATCACTGCTTAATGAAACAAGGTTCATTAAGTGTTCATTGAGTACAAGGATCATTCCCTGCAGATCCACACATTCAAAGCACTGCTCAGAGGGGGTGGGTTGTATCGGAAAGTGCTCAGCAGGAGGAAATTTGTGTTCGAAACAATTTCCCCCCTGCTGAGCATTCATATATTGTAATTGGTGAATTGTCGTATGGTACTAGATGCATTTCTGTAAAGGGGCATGCCCATCACTGCTGTTTGCCAAGTGCGGCCGTGCAACGAGGCAAAGGTGTGATCACTATCCATCACCAGTCCCGTTGAAGCATTGCGCCATCACAGATACCGGGATCGGCACCATTGAAGGCATTGGCAAAGGCCAGCAGAATTGGCTTGCGCATCCGCCGGCTGCAGCTTGATCTGCAGCAATAGAATGCAGAAGCTTGCACAAGTCTAGTTTGCTATTTGTGGCACCAAGTTGCGGGTCGTGCAATAATCCAGGAAAAACCTGCAGTTCCGGCCGGCAGGTTGCAGTTCTGTGCCCACCTTTAGCACAAGCAGCCGTCACAGGCACAGCCCTCTTCCTCGTGATTCAGGTGGAGCCCCACCAGTCTTACCCTGCGCTTGGCTGGGGACTGGGGGCGACAGTAGGATGCGGCTGGTCGGGCAAGTAGTAGAAACCAAACGACAAGAGTGCATAGGTGCTGAGCAGCAAAGACCCTTGGACCCAGGAGCTAGTGCCCCCGCGCATCAGTTCTGCAACGATCAGTAGCGACATGTGGATCACCACCACCTCAAACAGGTGGAAGCTGAGGTCCATCTTGATCCCCATCGCCCACCCGGCAAAGACAGTGACAGGCACCACAAACAGGGCGATTTGGGTGCACGACGCGAAAGCAATCCCAACGGCCAGTGACATTTTATTCCGGATCGCAGCCATGAGGGCCACAAGGTGTTCAGCGCTATTGCCGACAATCGGCAGTAAGATTACCCCAATGAATCGCTCGTTCATGCCTGTACGTTTGATGGTTCCCTCCACAGCATTCACCAGCAGCTCCGAGTGCACTGCCATCAAGACGGTCAAGAGACCCATCATCGCCAAAACTGGGTACAGCCCGAACTTGGCAACGCCCGTAAACTCCTCTTCAAGGCCAACGAATAGATGGCTGTGGGTGCTGGTCTGGTAGTATAAAAACTGCAGGTAGACCACTGCCAAAGCAACAGCAGCTGCGTATGACATTTGGAGATCATTTTCAGTGCCCGGAACAAGATACACATACATTGTAGGGAGAGACAGGGCCATGCAGGCTACCATTAATAACCCGCTGTTGGCCACGACTGCCACATTGTTAAAAGTTTGCTCTTTGTGATAGATTCCCCCTACAAACAGACAAAGCCCTGTCATGAGCACCAGTGTGGACAAAATGGAGCCAACGAGGGAAGCTTGCACCAGCTCCACTTTCTCTTTTCGTAAAGCCGCGCACGATAGGATTAGCTCGGGCGCGTTGCCAAAAGTGGCCGTGATTAATCCCCCGATGGTTTCGCCCGTGGAGAGCGCAGCTTGTTGAGCCGCCTCAGCCAGCAAGTATGCTAGGGGAATGATCGGCAAGAAATTCATCAGAAATACGAGCGACTCATCCCATTGCAGATAATGGGCTGCAATGCCAAGTGGGGTGAAGATGACGAGGACGGAGATTGGACAAGAGGAGGCAAGCCCCAAATAATCCGCCGGGAGTGCCAAAGGCGCGGGTGGCGCGGAGAGGCCCAGGTCCAAATCCGGCACATGGTCGATGTGCCATCCGTCGTCGTCGTCATCCTTACTACTCATTGAAGTCATGGGGAGCCGCGACACGTGACAACATGCCAATGAATCTACAAAAATGAAGCAATGCAATGGGCGGTGGAATTGCCAATAGACGTGGCACAAGCGACCGGGAAACCATTTTCAATGCCACCTTGCACGTTAGCGTATCACTAAGTACAAGCTTCGCGGCCCCTTGCCCACCGTATTCATCCAACAAGTAGGAAATTGACGAGACAAAGCGAATGGCATTCTTGCATGAAGCGCAAACTTGCGCGCCGCGCCATGTGGGGAAGGTTTGGAAGACGCCGGGCTATCAAGGGGTATATCGAAGCGGATCATGGATCGGAGGTAAGTCGCAGTCCCCTGTGCCTACTGCCTGGAATACACGCCAAAACCAACACCCAGTCCCCAAGTCGCTCGTGTTGTACCCCAACTGGAGCACGGGCATGCTTCGGGGACCCGAGAAATTGGTATGCACCGTTTTAGCTGGTGTGTATGGGGGGGGGTTGAGACCCGATTAAGGCGAGCTAAGCGAAGGTGTAGGTGGAACCTTCGGTAGACTAACCTTGTTTGACACAACCACTTGCCAAGAGCTGCATCGCAACCACTCAAAGGCACATAACTGCCAAAGGGAGCGGGGATGAACGACGATGCAAATTGGTGGGAGAAACGAAACGCAACACCAGAGCGAGAACGTACTCCGTTTATGCTTTTCGTGTGAGAAACGAAACGCAATACTCCGTTTATGCCATTCGGAGCGTTGCCTGCATACACTACGGCATCAAGAAGTCGGGGGGGGGGTTGACTTGACAACAAATTTCTTTGAACAACACTACTCTTGTTTGGTTATTTTGTCGTTCCTTTGTTGGCCGAGTTGTGCCCGTGACAATCGTCCTATGTCGCTAGGCACAACTCCATGTTGCCCTTGCACATGCAGGTCCTGTGTAGCAAAACGATCCACGGCTGTTCTTCAAAAGCATTGTTCAAACGTGCAAACCGTGAACTTCCACAATTCCTTAGTTGGCAAGCGCAACGCAAAAACCAACCTACAAGAAACACGCTGAATGTCCATTTAAACACGGTCACGAGGTGCAACACCACACCCAATTTTTTCCCGTCAACCAAGCCCTACTCCGCATGTGTGCATCGGTAGGTGCCAAGCCCCCGGAGAAGGCACACAAGGGAGGAGACAAGGAACTAGGTCGTGGTCATTCGACATCCGTACCGTATGTATACAATGCGAGGCAAGCGAGCAAGGGCTTGGGTTTGACAGCAAGCACACAAAGGGCAATGCGCATCAGTGACTCCGGCTCATGATTTTTTGACGCTGCCGGTGGTCAGCTTAAAATTTTCCGCGCCGCTCCGTGACACATGCTACAATCCGACTTCATTCAATGGTGTGTTTTTGTTTATAAGCTTCGCGCATCCAACACACTACCACATTCGGTCCCTTCTCGCTGAAAGCCTGGGCACCATTATCCGCTTTGCGACCAAAAAAAGCTCCGGAACGAAGGGCGTGGGGCACTACCAAGTATGTCACGCCGTTCATGATTGGGTTTGTGAGTGGCCACCACGTCGGTAACATCATTCGCAACCGTAGGGCCGTGAATCCCAAATCGGACACCGCTTGGCATCGCAATCCTCTTGGGGTTACCCCTCAACGCGGATCATCATCATTGCAGTGGTAGTAGCCTCTGTTCCCACCCGTATTGTACCGTTTTTGTGCCCGAGTAACTTCAAAACATACACTTGAGCTGTTCTTTTTGCCGCTTTTTTTACGCATACGTGTGCACTTTTATGCGCGTAAACAACACACTTGCTTGTGCGAAAAAGCGCGCGTGTGTGTGCACATGTGCGTGTGCGTATGTGTGTGTGTGTGTGTGTGTGTGTGTGTGCATATGCATGTGGGTTGCACACATCCTTGTTGGTCACCATGCACATGCAATAGCAAAGCAAATCCCCATTTGTCAACGTCGACCAACAAGTCCCCTGAAGGGACCAGTCCAAAACTCGGACCCGTAGTCCGTCGTCAATTCAGTGCCGGCTGGGATCGCTTGTCCCAGAGTGCGTAGCCATCCGGCACCTCGGTGCACATATAGCCTGAGGCGGCCGGCGCCTGTCCTGCCGTGCTGCACCTTGGCGGACCAATGGGACGAGTGTTCCCCATCCACGTATAGTCCACCAAGGCCTCGATCCGCACGAACCTGCAAAACATAACCTGATGTGTGGCCTGCTGGAAACAACTCACGCACGTGACCTTCTAACATCTTGCCGTGGTATTGAGTTAATCTCAAACCACCGGGGACAGCAGGCAAATTGCATAATGTAAAAACCCCGTCACCAGCCCCTACAGTACTTGGCCCGACACGGACATGCACACCCTCAAGAAGGGGTGCACCGCTGGTGACACTAGGTGCTGCAAGGGGTGGTGCGTCCCGTCAAGGAGACACGTCGTTCTCCTTGGACCTCAAGCACTGCGGCAACAACCGCTCCCAAGAGGTCCAATCCTCTGCGGACATCTCACTACCAAATGAGATCCGCCACTGCTCTTGCACCTGTGCCCGAGGCAACACACATGCATCCTTCTTAACATCACCGACCAATCCCACAACCATGAGCTGCAAACCCAACAACCCAACAGTAGATTCTGCCCGGCGGCGCGGTAGAGCGGTTCATTGCGGGGATTGACGTGGACATTGTCGCATTAACCAGTGGTGATGATGATGGTGCTGCTCTACCTCGGTCTATCAGCAATGCTCTGAAATTCTATGAGAAGCGTCTATATAATCCTATTGTTGATGTGATGCGTCAACATTGCAAAACAGTAACTCGCATTGATAACCGCGACGTTGAAACCGCGGACCTTGTCATGTCAATGTCCACTTTGACACACCGTATGCTTCGTGTTGCATATAAGCCTAAGCCGAGTGCTGAGGACATTTCTGGTGCATGCGACGCGGCTACTTCATTGCGAAAGGTGTTGCATGCGTTGGATGCGCCATGCACTCCATGGATGCATGTGTGGACGTGCCATGTGCCACAGTTTTTGCGCAGATGGGGTACCCTGGAGCCTTTCCTTTGCCATGGCTTTGAAGGCCGTTGGCGAGACTTGAAGGCTGAGAATAAACTATCTACTCATGGGCAATGGAAGGGGGCAAAGTGTGGCTTTGAGACGGTCATCCAATATAGTATTGCAACTTGGTCTCTACTCAAACTACAAGTGCCTCTTGTGGGGAGATCATTCCATGTTCCTAAGACATATGGCTCTGCAATGTGGGATGAATTTGTGAAATATGTTCGACAACAAACCAAGGACCGCAATGCATCAGAGTAGTTGTGATGTACCCTTCCCTTGTGATGTGCATGCATGTGAGTGTATTTGTGCGCATGCTCACCTACACGCGCACGCCAAAAAAAACAGCTCAAGTGTAAGAATTAACGCCAAAAAAACACGTGCAGTTTTTGGAAAATGCGCCAAAAATGACAGTTCAAGTGTATGATTCTGAGTTACTTGGGCAAGAATACGGGTGGGAACATCTACGCTACTCATGAATATTCCTCAACTAAAGCCAACTTCCCAATTCGATTCAAACCAACTCGAACAATCTATCACAACCAACCGGGACTTTGCGATAATGGTCTTTATGTTTTTTGCCCGAGCCAAGGAAGTGCCACTGACCGCCATGGAGGCAAGGGCGAACAGTAGGCGCCCTGCTTGTATTTTTTGGCAATGAGAAGAAAATAGAGTGATGACAATCAAGCCGATGATTCGATCCCTATTGGTACGGGAGTGGTGCAAACCCTGCCGGCTAACTAGTTAACTAGAAGGCCTGGGCCACATACCCAACTGTTCCGAGGCCTTCCGGCACCCTTTGCCTACGCCCCATACCGTCTTCTCCTGTGTGCTTCCGCCCACGCTACCTAGCTTCGCTAGAATGTCATGACAGCATATAGGGCCTTGATCATGGCCCGATGACTTGTGCTGTTAATTCCGTTCCCTGACTCCCGTGGTGCACACTGACTGCATCGAGCCCCATTGGTACGTACCGGCCATGACTACTGGATGGGGTTGGTGCCCTGCAATACACCACATGGCTTACATGTACCATGATGCTCACCTATTTTTTCCATGTATGTCACCTGTTTTTGGGCCATCGCTGACCCATGCAGGGACCCTTTTGCTGTACGTTGAGATCCGTGCACACAATGCACCATGTGTGACCAACGGCATGAGGGAGGCCGAGATCCGAGCACGGGATGCTCCACGTGTGACCGGCTGACACGCGTGTAACTGGATCCGGGCACATGATGCCCCAAGTGTGACCTACGCGCTATGGCTGAGATCCGTGCACATGATGCGCCATGTGTGACCAGCCTACACCCACACCACCTGTTACCTACATACAATGAGCCGCGGTCGGGTGCAATACCAACCGGGACTTTGCGATAATGGTCTTTATGTTTTTTGCCCGAGCCAAGGAAGTGCCACTGACCGCCATGGAGGCAAGGGCGAACAGTAGGCGCCCTGCTTGTGTTTTTTGGTAATGAGAAGAAAATAGAGTGATGACAATCAAGCCGATGATTCGATCCCTATTGGTACGGGAGTGGTGCAAACCCTGCCGGCTAACTAGTTAACTAGAAGGCCTGGGCCACATACCCAACTGTTCGGAGGCCTTCCGGCACCCTTTGCCTACGCCCCATACCGTCTTCTCCTGTGTGCTTCCGCCCACGCTACCTAGCTTCGCTAGAAAATATAAGCGCAAAACGGAGCACTTTACCCGGGTAGCAAACAGCAACGAGCAAAAGTTCGTCCATTGTCGAACCCCGATCTATAATAGATCGGGGTTCGACAACGAAGGATACGAGGAAGTCTCCCCCTTCGGTGCTAGTCTCATTCACCTTTGCTTTTTGGCGCTCGTTGTTCCTTGTGGTCAATCATTTCGGGTTTGGTGTGTATGCAAAGGGAAATACGGTTACCTTTGGTAGCCCTCCTATGTTGATGTTCGACAAAACGATACGTGCTACGTCTTCTTTTTGCATAGAGTCAAAGGAGCCTGTAGAGCCCAAGCAAAAACGAACCTTTGAACACTATTACTCCTAAGTTGGTTGGGGTTGATGAAATAATGCATGTTCCAAAGAGATGCTTATATTCCAAAGAGAAAAAGAGGTATTTGTTCAACGATATTAGGTGAATTCAACTACAAAAGGTAGAAACACTCGGACCTTCTTTTCTTTTGTAATTGTTCATGGTCCGTAGACCATGCACTCGCCAAAATAGTCAACCAAAGCGGAAATGAAGCTCAATTCTTTTCCCAAACCCAATCGTGCTTCCCTCTCATCCACAACGTGGGGTGCATCACGCTACCCTTGTTGTGGAAAGTTACGCCACGAGATTTTTCTTGCCTACCTGCGTTGCATGGAATCACACACGAAAACACTAGTTGACGTGGACCTGGTGGTTTGGCTAGCCCACTCACTTCTGCTTGACAATCCTCCCTTTCTGGCTCCCTTTTGCATGCTCTCTGCCCTTCAAAGAGCCCATGTCCCCTCTCACAGCTTGTCTTTGTGTCACCTCCTCGGGTCTCAACCCCGACTCCCAGTCCCTCTTTCCGTCCTCAACCAGCCTTGTTGTTCCGCCTCCGAATGTCCTAACATGGCCCCCCATTGATGTGCCGTGCGACGCGAGGGAATTCGGGCACGGTGGACCACCGGTTTCGCCTCCCCAAATGGCAGTTCATGCTGCACACGCATTGGAGTGTGTAATCTCGCCCATTTGCATCGTGTTCTACAGAAAATGTTTCGTTTGCGCTGGGCATCCACCGGAATTGGGTCTTCGCAGGCGAGACCAACTGTGGAATAAAAAACAAAGACGAACTGTGAAAATACAAATATGGATCATGAGAACTGGTATCATTTACTTTGGTGAAAGCAACAGGCTGTTTTTTTAGACAGCACAAGGGGCACCTGTGAGGGGTGCATCACTTCGGGCCATCACCACACACGAGTAGAGACTGCTTTGCCCCAGCGGATACGTTGTTGTCTGTTGTCATTTGGGTACCGAACGAACACCCAAACTTCCGTGTTCTTCCCCCCCCCCATGCGAACCTTCCGTCGAACTTAGGTAAAAATCTGGGTTTGGGAGGGGGGTTGGAATGCAAAATTTTCAGCTTGCGGCCCAACCAGGAGGATATGGATAAGACCTGAATGTGTTTGCGGTAAGATTGGACAAAATACAGATGCAAATGTCAGCAACAGACCCAATTGATTAATGTGCTATATAGAAGAGTAGAATATACCATTACATCCATTGATGAATCGCTTCAAACACACACACAAAAAAATCTGAGTTTCCCCCAATTTCGGGACAACAAAAATGCGAGAGGGGTCGCTATCGCAACGGGTCGCGACCACTCCCCGTACCAGGTGTACCAGGTAGCAGGAAGGCCTGCTGGTGCCGTTGAAGGGGTGAAGGGGGTAGGATTCCGCGGAATTCTGCAGGAATACTGCAGAGGGGAGAAGAAAGCGAAAGGGAGGTAGAAGATGGGATGCAACTGCCTTTGCAGTTGCGACAACAACATGGGGATAGAAATCTTTCTCGTGTCCTGCAATTTTACTTGGCTTGTTGGCTTGTCTACGGGTTCAGTCTGCCTCCCTGAAGGAAGCATTGCTTCACTCAGGGAATCCATTGCCGCATTGC
Organism: Eutreptiella sp. 'Long Island Sound 2002'; assembly: GCA_964036045.1. Classification (NCBI taxonomy): domain Eukaryota; phylum Euglenozoa; class Euglenophyceae; order Eutreptiales; family Eutreptiaceae; genus Eutreptiella; species Eutreptiella sp. 'Long Island Sound 2002'. The sequence continues at coordinate 184,330,806 of OZ038379.1, read as the reverse complement.
CCACTTAGAGTACGCACCTGAGGTCCCTCATTTCTAAGGTCACAGCCGTGGTGGATGGTCACGCTACGGGCTAGCCTAGTGAACTAATGAAATTGCATGGACACGGTAGGGGGGGGTAATGGGGGGGGGATTTAGTGCCTTTCATGCATGATGTATGCCATGGACGCCTTCGGGAAGTGGTAAAAGATCAATCAAGGTGGTTTGTTCCTTTTCTAACAAGACGACGGTGCGTTTATAAATGTTTTCGGCGTGCAATTTCATGTAATTGGCAAGTCTTACCATCGATGTGTGGCAAGAAAGAGTAAATGTAGAGCTCGCCTTCTTGCCTTGTAGGTGCTTTTGTATGCATGGAGGACACAATATCCGAAGCTAGTGGGTCATCGGCGCCCGAGCGCACAGATGTGTGCGATTATAAGAGGATTTGCTTCTTGGCAATCGTGATTCCCTTGGCAATCTTTGTCTTTGGAGGGTCGGCATACTTGTGGAAAACGGATGTCATTACATTGCATGTCGTTGGTTTGGCATGGGCAGGCTTTGCATCTTCCGTTGTGATTTGGCTCTCCTTTTCTCTCATTTATTTGCACATCACGTGCATGCCGAACAACGAGCCGGTTCCTTTACAACAAAAAATCATCCGCATCATTTTGATGGTTCCGCTATATGCACTTGGGTCATGGTTGTCATTAGTGTTTGTTGGGTATGGCCTTTACATTGACCTAGTCCGCGATATCTATGAGTCCTACGTCATTTACACCTTCTTTACGTATCTCATCGATCTCACTGGAGGGAAGGATGCTTGCGTCTTAGCATTTAGGACATATGATGAAGGCGTTGGTGTTGGGTGCCTCCGTCATCCGTTTCCGCTTTGCTACGTTTCACCGGTGAAACTTGGAGCTAGGTTTTTGCAACGTTGCCGTCGAGTCGTCATTCAATATGTGCCTGTGAAACCGATTTGTTCGGCCCTAGCGATTTGGTTGGCCGTGAAAGGGCAATACCACGATGGCAAGATCCACATGCAAGACACCTACCTTTACGTCACCTTCACGGTCAATCTATCAGTGCTCTTTGCGTTCACCGCATTGTTCTACTTTTATTGCGCATCACGCCAAGTCCTCGCACCGCATAAGCCTCTCGGAAAGTTCTTGTGCGTCAAAGCCATCATCTTTTTGTCATTTTGGCAGGTATTGCTTGCTATGACAATAAACGTAACGGTGAAATTCTTTCCTACACGTCGATTGGTGCTTAGGACCCCGGTGCACGAGGGATAGAGAGAACCAATCGAAATGCAGAACCGCCCCGTGCGTGGTGGCTCTTTGGTTTCTTGTCTTTTGACGCAGGAGGATTGTGTTCATGCCAAAATAGACCGGCTCCGTGCATACCGATGAATTCATAAAGCCCCGAGCCCACTGGAGTCCTTGTATGGTGACGCCTTCGATGTTGGACAATTGTGCATCGCGTTGCGCGCACACACCACCAAAAACAAAGGCCCAATGGGTCTATGTGGTCTTCGCTCTCCGCGGCTCGCATATTTGCATTGCGACACTGCAGTAGGCAGTGAGTTGCCGGGATCCTTCCCTCCACGCCACACCGCAGTGGGCAACGGGCAGTGGGGTCTCCGCGATTCTTTGCCACTCGGTAGGGGCACTTTTGGCTCTCTCCAAACCACACCCCACACGACTAAAAATCAAGGATCATGAGACCTTAGGCCCTTCTCTGCACAAAGGTAGAGCGCAAAAGAATGGGGCAAGAGGCTGTAGAGCACATGGGGTGGGCCATCAAGTGCCTTTGCGAGCTAGAAATAGGGTTATCATGGGGACTATCATGTGCAAGTTTGTGTCAACAAATTAGTGAAATATGAAGATTCTTCCTTTTGGCAGTACACGCTCTTGAACATGTCGTCAAGCGTCAAGGTAATGGGACGCTAGCGTACGTAAGCAACAACATCGCACGAGGTAGCAAAACCACCGTCGGGAAACGATCACAACGATAGGGACAATAACCCATGGGCATTCCCGTTACCGTTAAGGTGGGGGCTTCCAACAGCTTATCATGTGCAAGTTTGTGTCGTCGAACGTTTAAAACCACTGCACGCAAACTTGGATACACGGGAACGCCGGGTCCCTCCCGTCACTCAAGCTGCTCCGCGGGTCTTTACGCCTGGTTACTCGTGTGGAAGCTTACAGAAACTTTGGCCCTTTTCGAGTGGTGCCCCGATCAAAATCTCTATGTTTTTGTTTCACTTTTATTCATCGGCACAGCAGACAGCAAGCAGAGGCCCACCACCATGCTCAACATGTGCCCCTTGTTTGCCACCCACCAAGTGCGTGCATACACCGCCAGATCGGACCCCACTATCTGCACGGAGGACGCGGCCCAAGCCGTCTATGGTAGAGCAATGACCAAGGGTTGAGCGTGTCATTGCCTCTGTCGGGCCATGGTGGTGGACCAACTCCTGGGGGTGTCGAGGGTGCTGAGGAGTTCACAAATAAAGGCCTCCATGAGCTGAGGAGGTATGGAGGTTGGGTTGCAATCCGGAGGTCCATGTGATGTGACATAAAGGGCACCACCCTCCACCCCCTGTGCCCACATTTAGGCGAAGGGAAGGATCATATCTTGGATGTGCGTGGAACCCCCTCCCCCTACCCCACTGTGCAGGGCAATGGGGACTTGGTGCGTATTGCAGATACCCACGCGCAGCCTCGCTGAGTAGGCCGTGTTCGGGCCGAAACGCAGGTGCCTGGAGAGACTGAGCAGAACCAAGACCCCACCAAGGGGCAATTTTAATTTTCTTTCGACTCCCTTCGCCCTAAGACAGGTCACAGGTCGCCAGCAGGTTTACGAGAACCCATGCGAGTGTGTATAATGTGTCTTGCGTTTGGGTTGTGTCGACGCTGCGTCTTGGAGGGAGGGATGCATATGCACATGTTTGGCATGCTCCCAAACTAACCCAACCAAGCCACAGGAGCCCCGGCAGCACCATGAGCGCTGAGTCTTCTGGAGGATATGTTACAAACAGAGCAGCAAAAGAGCGCCAGCCATGGTGAGCGCCCATTTTTCAGTGTGAGGGAAACTGTAGGTATTTTAAAGTAGATGTGGAAACCAAGGAAAGGCCAAGAAAAATTCCCTTTTTCCTAAAATGCGACAGTGGTGGCCACCACAGCACAAGGGGGGAGTAAGAAAAAGTGCTTTTCCATTGCTTTGAGGCATACTCTAGTTGTATTAGAGATGCACTGAGCATCCATGCATTTTAATCTTAGTATTGGTCCAACCAAAACTGGTGATAACACATTTTGACCTATGGAACCAAACACCCAATCAGGATATGGAGTGGACCCCTTAATCCCCTTTCAATGTGAAGTAAAACATCTTTTCCTGAGTTGACTGAGCACTGACATACCTAAGGTAGAGCCTATGGATTTATCTATGTTTTTCCATGAATTCTTAGCTATCCTAGTGGTATGCACCCTAGGGGGCTGGGCACCTCTTTTTGAGAGGTCCTGGGTTCAATTCCTGGTCAGCCTAGCTAAGTAGGAAGATCCCATGTGACATGGCAGTGACCTCATCGCCACATACCATGCCACCTCAGCACATATGGGACCCAAAACAAAGAGTGCACATCTCCTAAGATGGCACTATGGAGAGAGAGAGTGATCCTGAGGCAGTTTTCTAACTCTTTTCCTAAAACATTTCAGCTATCTTTGTGAATATGCATTCATTTGTGACCTGAGTTGCAGTTTCTGTGAATATCCAATCATCTTTCACTGTTTACACTGCAGCCCTTCATGCTTTGATCCTGAATCCTCTTCTCTTTGCATACTATTGGCTTGGGCTATCCTGGAGTGACTTGGAGTGGCTGTATTTCATCAAAACAAAAGCTTTTCATCTCCAAAAACAAGCAGCAGGAATCCCTACACCAACAGCAAGCAGCAGGAGAGGCAAAACACGGTGCTGAAAACACTATAAACTTTTCTCAATGCATGCCGCACAATTGAATTGCACTGCAGTGCAACGCATTACTGTTCCATGCGGGATTGGATGCGCCAGCGTGAGAAATCCGGACAAACAAGCGCACAAGGTCACGTGATGGGGGCCAATATGTGGCTAAGAAATTTCGAGGTCAAAAAACATTTTGGGAAAAGATGATTGGGGCGCAAGTACTTGGCCAGTGATGTCAAGTCAAAGGGATATGAGCCATCGCATGGCCTAGCATGACATGGCATGTCGCTCGCTCGTATTATGTGATTTAAGAGTCAACGCGAGTAAAGCGGATAGGGTTGCCATGCTTCACGTCGACTTCATTAATTCTTGCCGACAAACCACAACGGTCAACAATCAATACACATCAATACACATCCAAGAAATTCGGGCAGGAATGGGAGAATTATGGACGAATCCACGCAAAAACGAAGCGACGACACCAAAATCCGTCAAATGACGGCGTAGAATTTTTCTGAAACGACACACCTGAGCAGAATCCAATGGTGCATCAGAAGCACATTTTTATAGAAATTATAGTCATCTCTGGATTTTTTAAATCCAGAAATTCATACGCATAAAATGGCGGCGCGCAGGAGCGGCTCCTAGCGAAGCGCCGGAAAACGGAGAAATAATGGAATTATAAACGTATGTCTCACGTAGTCTTGAAAATGACGAGACACACATTAATAAATAAACATACAGATTCCACCCACACTAATAGAAGCTTCAAAAATTCAAGAATTCGAAAATGAACGAAAAGACTTCAATGAATCAGGTATAAACTACAGGTATGTTCGTCTCGCATGCCGCATACACATTGCTCGTCTCGTGTCTCCGTGAACGAGCCTTGTAGCAGCGCTAACAAAGATAGAACGCGATAGAGGGATTGATTAGAAAGATTGCAGATGATTAGCGGTCAGATCAGGGTGATTAGACATACACACAAGTGCATAGCAACGTTCTTCGCGTGCGCCCCTCACTTGCTCTCTCTCCCAGCGGTAGGTAAGGTGAGTACGCCCAGGCGGGGCCACCCCCTGGTGGAGTCAAGATTGCGACTGAGATGGGCAGGTTTGCCCAAGTGGAACGTGCATGCTCGTGCATTCACACACGCATTAAAGGGTAGGCCACGCGAAGTGCGCACGGTAAACCTTGTTTAGGCTACCCAGGGGCTCCTCGGTACGTTCTTTAAGAGAACCTGAGGAGTCCCTTAAAGCTTGCTTGCTTGACAAGGGTAGCTGCTCCTGCAGCGTGTTTGCGAACAGTGTATTATAGGTCACACTGAGAAGGGTATAATACCTGGAGTGTGGCTTGGTTCCTCCGTCGCAAACGCCCTTCCATTTGCCTTTGTTTTACAGGTGGGCAGGTAGGGTGATTGGTGCAGCAGCCTTTTTTTATGCCCTGCTAAACAAGGGCGCAGATCACACAAACAAGTAACTCCGCTCCGCCTGTGGCAGAGCAGGGAGTCCGACTTCATCGACATCTGCGCCTTGCACGCGAGAGCACTCCTTCCCTCCAAGCCCTAGCAGGGGAAACGCGTTGTGGCGTCCCCTGTTAGGCCACAGTTGCTTAGCAGCGCTGTGTTCTCTTGTCATTTCACAGGAGGGTCGCTAGGACCCACGACCTCTTTGCCTTCGCAACGCCCAGTAGAGTGTGCGTGTAGGAGTGGTAGTCCTGAGTGGGGGCTTGAGCCAGTTGCCCCAGTGCTTGCCCACCAGGATGGTGCCACTGTAGGGTGTGTAGGACCTGTAGGGGGTGTGTCACTGTCCCACCCTTTTCCTCCAATTTTAGCAGGGTTGGTGGGCTGTGACAGTGGTTAGGTCAGTGTTTTGGCCACATAGCAAAACGGCGTTTTCATGCCTTCATAGCTTTTGGCCACCCCTCCCTGTAGTAGACAGATAGGTAGGGAAAACCATACCTGGATTAGCACGCTGGGTATTCCCCCAAGGTTTTGCGCCAGCACAGAAATTGGGCGCATAGGGGAGGGGAGACCCGGGGCGTACCCCGTGGCATCAATAAGCCAACCCTCCAGGTTCAGCAAGGGCGCAGACTTGGGTATAATTAGGACACCACTTCTGCGGCTTGCTCTCAGGACCTTAGGACTAGCACACTCACACATACGCTTTGGCAGGTAAGGGTAAGGTTCAGTCCCTAGCTTTAGTCTTGGAGGCAAGCGTCTCAGCGAGCCTCAGCAACTCACCAAGGTTGTTCTGGGACAAGTAGTCAACGTGAACTGAGTTTAGGCGTCCCTCAGGTAGAACAAATGCAGAGAAGGGCTCCCAGGTGGCCTCTTCGACTCCAAACCCTTCCCAGAGGGTGAGGAAGCGCCAACCCTGGCGATAGCGGTGGCGTAGGACAGACTTCACCAGGTAGAAGCCCTCCTTAGCCATCTCCCCGGCGTTCATGTCGGGGAGTTCACCTTCAACTTCCATAGGGCTGGCAGCCCCTTGTAGGTCCAGAGCGGCGATTTCCTCGTCGTTCAGCTCCCACTCCTCCCCACAGAGGTCTTCAGGATCATAGTAGCGCTTCAGGTGTTGAGCAGCGCACACCAGGGTCCCCCCTAGACGGGGAGAACACCGCACGGTGATACGGTGTCCATCCACAGATAGGATCTTGTACGGCCCGAAGTATGGGTCATCGCTGGTAGAGCGTGGCCAGGCGGGTAGTCGACTGTGGTGCACCAGCACCCAGTCCCCCTCTTGGTAGGTGGCCGGTACACGGTGCTTGTTCTTCTTGTTCCACTGACGCTCCCTCACTCTCTGGAGCATAGCCTTGGCCTTGTCCACCTTCGCTTGTTGCTCTTGGACCCATTCACCCACGGAAGAATGGGTGTCCTCTGGATAGGGGGCATGTAGGAACCACGCCGGGCACCCCATGAATAGCTCATGTGGCGAGTAGCCAGTAGCTGAACTCTCTTGGGAGTTCATCATCAAGGATATGACGGGGAGTAGTCTCACCCAGTCTCTGGTGCGTTCAGTTTTGCACCATATCCTGACGCTCTCCTTCAGGACACGAATCTGTCGCTCACATAGGGGGTTGCTCGTGTGTGAGTAGGGAATCCCCGTAGACACCTGGACATTGAGGGATCTCAGGACCCTCTTGTACCAGCCAGTATCTGAGCGTACTCGTACGTCCTCATCGGAGTTGATCTCCTTGGGCGCCCCATAGACACAAAACCACTCCTCCAGGAGTATCTTGATAGTCTCCTCTCCGGTAATGTGCTTGGTACATGGGAACACCCTGGTAAACCTGGTCAACCCACAGGTTACCACGAGGGCGAAGTCATAGCCCCCGAACTTCGGCATCTCCGTGTAGTCCACGTATAGAACACTGTTGGCACAGTGTGGGATGGGCAGGGTCGAGTAGAGACCTCTGTCCCTGATATCCCCTGGTTTACAGGACCTGCACGGGCACTTGTCCACGATAGGCTGGAGTGTCTTCCGCAGTTGGTCGTCAGTCCACGTAGTGTGGAACCACTGCTTGAACAGCCTCAGGGTACGGTCAGCACCCACATGACCGCTGGACTCATGGGTCCACTTCAGCAGCGCTGGGACTCGGTCACTAGGCACCACGATGCGGTCCTCGTGCCAGAGGTAGCTCTTGTCCCGCTTCCACTGGTCTTGGTTGACCAGGAGGGGTTCAAGGCGTTTCTCCAGGCGCCGGTAGATATCCCCAAACTCCTGTAGGTACTCCGATTGTTGGAGTCCATCCAGGGGGCGTATCATCGTCATCTTCAGGTCCAGGTGTACGTCCATACGGCTGAACGCCTCCTTAGCCAGCGCTTCAGACCGTGCACCAATCAGGGCGTCGAAGTTGTTGCGGCTGATGTAGTCGGCACACTCGTTCTTCACTCCCTGGATATGGTGTACCGTCAGCCGTAGTTGACTGAGGTAGGTCCACCAGCGACGTAGCTTGGCCTTCTCAGGTGGGGGACCCTTCTGGAAACTGCGGACCGGTTCTTGGTCGCATAGCCACACTCCCCAACAGTCGTGCTTGTGAGGATAGCACCAGCATACCCGCGAGCAGTTCCTGCTCATAGGTGGAGTAGTTCCCCCTGGCCTGGTTCCACTTCCAGTTCCAGTGGCCCAGAGGTACTAGGACCCACTTGTCGTCAGGGTAGCTGTGCTTGAGGGTTCCATCTCGGTTGAGACCTTCCGTCCCCCATTGGGAAATGGCCGAGTCGAACTCCTCCTTCTCTAGTGCTTGCCATTGGAACAACGTTCCACCACCGCCCACATTGCTGGCGTCGGTCACCAGGATAATCTCCCCTTGTGCCCTAGGCACGCCCAAGCACTTAGCGTTGGCTACCTTGTCTTTGAGCTCGTCAAACGCTTGCTGCTCTTGTGGGCCCCAGCGCCAAGTAGTACTCTTCTTGATCAAGTCAGTCAGTACAGCGCTGGTGTAGGTGAAGTTTTTGATGTGGCGGCGATAGAAGTTGCACGCCCCAACGAAACTGCGTACATCATGAAGTCCTTTCTTGGGGTCTTCGTGTCGTACCTTGGCATCCATCAGGGGTTTGGCCTTAGAGGCCGCTGGGGTCCACCACCCATAGCCAACGTCAAACCCCAGGTACTGCATGGTCTCCTGCATGAACTCACACTTCTCCAGCTTGAGTCGTGTGTGGTTCTCCTGGCAGACCGCAAAGAACTCGCCCAAGAGGATTAGGTGATCCTCCTGGGTATTGGTCCCGAGGCATACATCGTCGATGTGAGCCTCCATCTGGGCCCCACGGGATATGAGCTCCTGCACCTTAGGTCTCCTTCGTAGGATGGACAAGATCTTGTTCATCAGCTCTTGGAATAGAGCGGGTGCGTTAGCCACGCCAAATGGCATGACTTTCCACTTGAATACCCTCCCCTGAGGGGTGATGAAGGCCAGTAGTTCCTGCGCGTTGGGCGTCAGGTCCACTTGCCAGAATCCACTTGGCTTGTCCATCTTGGTCTTGTAGCGACAGGAGGCTATCTTCTCCAGGGTAGACTCCATATTGGGAATGGACCCTGAGTGGTTCAGCGTCTTCTTGTTCAGCTCTCCATAGTCCACTACCAGCCGTTTGGCTGTAGACCCAGGTTTAGCCACCAGGAAACAGGGGCTGCAGTGTAGGGGGTAGTCCCCGTCCTTGTACTCCAGGACTAGGCCAGCGTCGATACATTCTTGTATCTGTCGCTCGATCTCGTCGGCCTGCTCTTTAGGAGCTGGATAGGGTCTCCTCCGAATCTTATGACCCACGAACTCGGGTTTCAGCTTGAGGTCCATCTGTACCAGCTTGTCGCATGAGGCTGGAGGGGGTAGTTCTCCGAACACCTCCAGATAGGTCCTTATCAGCTTCTGTACCCGCGGGTCCAATACCTTGATCTTGTCCTCCATGTCCTCGTCGGAGTGTAAGTTGCTTGCCCCTTGAATAGACGTCGGGAGGTGGTCCTCAACCGACTGTTCGCCCGCGGTAGCATCCTTCAGCCCTTGGTAGGCATATAGAAGGTCTTGCTCGACCATCTCCGGTGGACGATGGCAACATAGGCACGCTCGAGGGGGTTCACATACACATTCCTCCGAGAGGTCGTCCTCCTCTGGGGTCCTCACATGGGCGCCCCACACGCTCTTCATGAGCTTGAGATCTACCTCCCTTTGCCAGGTGGTGATCTTCTGTTCGAGGTCCTCCTTCAATTGGGATAGGTCTCCCATACGTCCTTGCTTCAGTGGCCACGAGCTGCGGGTAGGCTTCGCGTAGCATAGCTTTTTCGCCACCAACTTCCTCTTGGAATCCACATACTCCCTGAGCCTGGATCGAGGGTCCAGCTCTTCATCCACGGGGTCTTCCACCCTCATGGAGAGTAGGGGTTTTAGTGGGGCGACGTACTCGGCGTTCTCCACTTCCTCCACCGCGGTCTGCACGAAGAAGGCGTCGTGCTCAGTTTCGTCGTCTGAGTGGATAGAGCTAGGTAGCTCAGATAGTCCACACTCAGAGACTCCATCAGGAACAGGTACATGACAGGGAGAGTTGGGGGCGTTGGTGTCAGTCACGACGTACTCATCTCCTCCGGGTGTAGTTTCAACAGCATCTTGAGGTCGTAGGCGATCCTTCAAGTCACCCAAGGCGAGTCCATCGCTTTCTCGTTGTATAGCCTGGACCAGAGTAGGGTCCAGGTCTTCCCAGGGGATGGTTGTAAGACTTCCGTCCACCACGCTGAGCATACTCCCCCATCCGGGCGTCTTGCGTCCCAGAGGTACGTAGATGGCCTCATCAGGTAACCGCACAGAGCTGATAGTCAGCTTGTCAAGGCGGGTTCGCCAGTACTCGTTGCCCCCATGGGCTCCCCAATCGGGGGAACACAGGACCATACGGGAACGTTCCAAGGCCACCTTGGTCAGCACCCTCCCCAGTTCACTGAATCTGGGGTTCCCGTAGGCCATCCCGAAAGAGGGCCAGTAAAATTTGTAGCTGCAGTTCTTCCCCTTGCTGCAGTATAGGTCCAGTACATGCTGCTTGTCGCTGGCGAACAGCTCCACACTTAGGTCTTCTCGAGAGTAATCCAACTCCTTCAGACCTTGGTCTAGGACTTCCCCCAGTAGTTGATAGTCCTCAGTTTTGGAGGCCGCCATCATGTTCGAGGGCTCCTCCTTCGATAGTCTCAGGTAACTCGAGGTATGTTCCGACTGCTCCAGTGGCACAGACTCTCTGCCACTGCCGTGGTCCACGTACAGGAGGTAGGGCGCTTGCAGCGTCAGGGATTGTATCTGGGAGTGCTGCACGAAGAAGTCAGTACCCAGTACAAAGTCGAAGGCCTCAGTGTCCATCACATAGAACCGATGGGCGATAGTTCGAGAGCCCATAGGTACCTCCACTTCACAGTCCCCGCAGCTGTGCACCACATGTCCATCCCCCATGCGTATAGCGGCGGTGGTCATGGTGTTCTTCAGGCTCCCACAAGGTAAAATTTTCTTGGCCACTATAGATATTGTGGCGCCAGTATCCAGTACCCCCAGGTATTCACGTCCCCCTAGTCCGATACGTACCCAAAACACCAGGTCTTGGGTGCCACCAGAGCGTCCCCGTCAGAACTCCGCAGGACAGGTCACCTCGAACCCCTTGTTCCGCAATTTGCGGGCCATCCTCATGAAACGGCTTCTCTTCTTGGCGTTGCCGTCATCACCACCTTCATGCTCACGCTTGGCTCCTTGTTCTTGCTGGGCCTGCGTCTGTGAGCGTGTGGTAGGTCCAGACTGCCCTCCAGAGGGCTCGGAGTTCCCCCCTGGATTAGGGTTGGGGTTACCTCCGTTCTTGTCCTTGTTCTTGTTGTCGTTCTGGCGGTTAGCGCCTCCTCCTCGTCCACCTTGACCCTTGTCTTGTCCACCTTGACCACGTCCTTTCGACTTGCCCTTGCCGGAGTCGTTGCCTTTGGCCTTGCCTCCACCTTTGCCTGAGCCTTTGCCAGGATCTTCCCCCTTAAGCTTCGCCGATAGGCGTTGCTTATGGTAGCACTCATCCTCGTAGTGCTTCCGCTTACCGCAGAATGCACACGTGATGGTGCAGCGGTAATGATCCGGCAGCTTCACTTTGGCGCCGGTGATCTTCTCCTGCTGCTTCCCCTGGACGACGAAGCAGTCTCGCTGCTGGCAGTCAGAGGCGTGCTGCAGGTGGCCCTGCTCGTCTCTGGCATCACACCAGAATAGCTCCTTCACGTTCTCCATTAGGCGGGCGTGGGCGTGTTTGGGGGTAGTCCCCTGCCCAGGTCGGGACCCTTGGTACCCTTTGCCTCCAGAACCTCCACCACCAGGACGGTAGTTGTTCAGGTGCTGGTCGCTCTCCTTCTCCAGCGCCATCTCCAGGAGCAGCACGCATAGATCCTCGTAGCGGAGGGATCTAGCCTTGCGCTCAGCCGTCAAACGGCACTCGTCCCATAGCTCTCGGGGGAGCTTGGCGCACAACCAGAACAGCAGGTCGTCGCTGCTGTAGGAACCGGGCGTCAGTCGTGCAGCCCAGTGATCCAGGTCAGCCAACAGCTCGGAGACCCTGCCAGGTTTGGGGTTGTTGGGCAGCACGGGCAGGTTCTGGATCTCGGCCCTGATGGAGAGGTCGGTCTCGTAGGTTGGGTACTGCCTCTCCAGGGCAACCAACACATCGGCAAAGGTGGCGGAGTTAGTTACGATCTGCCTCACCTGCTTCTCCAGGTACTTGGTCTTGCAGCACTGCAGGAGCAGATCGCACTTCACTCGCCCACTCGCGTGGGTTTGGCCGGTCAGTCGTAGGAACCGGCCAAAGTTCTCAGCGAACTCGCTGAGGTCCTTGCCTGTGAACTCAGGCAGGTTCACCACTATCTTGGAGGTGGCAATAGCCTTCGCCTCCTGAGCTCGGCGTCCTTCAGGGCGTCGGGTCTTCTTCTTCTTCTTCTTTTTCTTCTTACCCTTGGGGTCCTCGGGGTCCTCGTCATCTGAGGGCGAAGAAGAATCCATCGACGACGGCTCGTCATCGGAGGGGTCTCCGCCAAGATCACTAGAGCCATAAGGCTCTACGTCCACCATAGCCCTTAAGGCTGTCAGCCCCAGCTGGTCCAGCTCGGCCCTGGTCGAGTTCGTCACGTGGCTGTAGGGCGGCTGGGCCGTTCTCGGGACGAATGGACTTCTTGGTACTGCTGCAGGAGTCGGCATCGGTCGGCTCCTTAGGCTCCCCAGGGTATTTGTCAACCCTGCCGCCAGGTGGTTAGCCTGTACTCGGTGGGGTAACATTCCCACCGTCGTAGGTGACGCATGGGACGGGATCATCAGGGGCTCCAGTTTCTCCCTGATCTCTTGCGTGAGGTCGCTCACGATTTTCGAAGTGGCTCCTTGGAGCACCTCGTTGATCTCCGACCGCGTCAGGGACCTGTTGGAGGATCTTCCCGATCCTCTACTCCTGCCTCCCAGAGACTCTGGTCCTCTCCTCAACCCACTCAAGGGTGCATACCCAGGTGCATACCCAGGAGCATACCCAGGAACTTCCATGTAGGTTCCAGTGGCGTGGAGTGGATGGGGATGGTCAGCCGCATACCATCGCGGCGCAGAGCTGGAAGCCACCGGCTCACTGGCAGTAGTTGCCTCAAGGAGCGCAGTGGTAGGTGGGCCCATGCCATAGGCGGGGTAGTGAGGCATGCCAGTAAAGCCTGTGCCCTCTGCCATAGGCGGGTTGGTTGTGGAAGTGGATGTTGCGGCGGCTGGGAGTGTGGTGGTTATGGGAGAGGGTGATGCATGGAGGCCAGAAGCGCTTGGTGCGCCTTCGAAGGTAGGGACATCCGTCGGGTCTTGCCCTTGCTCCTCTCCTTCGTCTGCTCCGTCTCCAGCATCCTTCTCGCTCTCTCTCCTCCTTTTTGCAGGCTGCGCCACCACCTCCTCGACGGACAGGGCCCCGAAGGCCGTCTGGAGGCCATCCAGGGAGTCCTCCGCCGTATCCACTGGCCCATGTAAGGCCTCCGCTGAAGGTACAGCGCCAGGCGCCGGCCTTGCCGGTGCCTCAGGCGCTGGCGCTGTCTTCACGTCGGCGTCCACTCTTCCTGGATCCATCTTAATCCGCCCTTCTGCTTATATTTGCCTGCTTGGAGCACTGGTTGTACGGCGCGGGGTCGCTGCCGGTGCACAGAGACAGGCTGCCTCTGCTACCAGAAAAGTTTATAGTGTTTTCAGCACTGTGTTTTGCCTCTCCTGCTGCTTGCTGTTGGTGTAGGGATTCCTGCTGCTTGTTTTTGGAGATGAAAAGCTTTTGTTTTGATGAAATACAGCCACTCCAAGTCACTCCAGGATAGCCCAAGCCAATAGTATGCAAAGAGAAGAGGATTCAGGATCAAAGCATGAAGGGCTGCAGTGTAAACAGTGAAAGATGATTGGATATTCACAGAAACTGCAACTCAGGTCACAAATGAATGCATATTCACAAAGATAGCTGAAATGCTTTAGGAAAAGAGTTGGAAAACTGCCTCAGGATCACTCTCTCTCCATAGTGCCATCTTAGGAGATGTGCACTCTTTGTTTTGGGTCCCATATGTGCTGAGGTGGCATGGTATGTGGCGATGAGGTCACTGCCATGTCACATGGGATCTTCCTACTTAGCTAGGCTGACCAGGAATTGAACCCAGGACCTCTCAAAAAGAGGTGCCCAGCCCCCTAGGGTGCATACCACTAGGATAGCTAAGAATTCATGGAAAAACATAGATAAATCCATAGGCTCTACCTTAGGTATGTCAGTGCTCAGTCAACTCAGGAAAAGATGTTTTACTTCACATTGAAAGGGGATTAAGGGGTCCACTCCATATCCTGATTGGGTGTTTGGTTCCATAGGTCAAAATGTGTTATCACCAGTTTTGGTTGGACCAATACTAAGATTAAAATGCATGGATGCTCAGTGCATCTCTAATACAACTAGAGTATGCCTCAAAGCAATGGAAAAGCACTTTTTCTTACTCATTGTTTGGTTCAAGTCGCTTTCTTACTGTAGAGTGTCGTCTTTGCGATGATTGCAAAGTTTGGAGTCTTCGATTGCCGATCCTGCACCACATTCAACCCGAGGGACATAGCAAACAGCTTCCAAAATTTCATTATATGTTTTGAGATGATGATCATCAGTCTTGTGCACCGAGAAGTGTTTAGCCACAAGCCCTTCTTGCGGGACGGAAAGCGTGGGTCTTTCCGCTTGAAATTGGCGACAAAGACCGTCTCACAACGAGATGTTGTGGAGGACATCGCAAGGACAATGGGAGGAGTAGCCCATCCAGGCCCAGCTCAGTCCAAATACCCCCGTCCACCTTGCAATCACCCCCGTTAGCGCGCAACGGTCTCCCGGGGGAACACACACAGGTGTTTGATTTGAAGCAATGGGAAAGCAATGCAAGGCCATGTGTAAGGCAGATGCGCAACACAAACCAGCGCACTAGATGTTAACTAGAAAAACATGGAAGTGATAGTCTCCCGGGGGGGATTGCAAGGGGTGGGAGATTGCAAGGGCCATGAGGCAACGGAAACTGGTCTCGCATACGCCCCCGTGTCACAGGCGCATGGTCATAACCACATGGTTCAGTGTTTTGCTTGCTGCACTGCAGCGCAGACCAGTTCTGTACCACACCAAGTGGTTGCTGGCTGTGCATTGGCACTGGTCCTCTGGACATTGAGGTCAGCTCGCACCCACCACCCACCCACAGTGCCGGTTAGTCTCTAACCCTTGCCCTGCAGGTTGTGCCCCTATCATGCACTTGCTCTCCGGCTCGTGAGGACATGTCATACTCAATCCTCAGGGGCGCAATGGCGCCTTGGTTGGCGCAAAGGCGTCTCAGCATTTCAGCCTGTGCTCCGTCTGTGAGGCAACTCAACAAATCATTGGTGTTTTGCGTGTGGCGCATACCATTTCAGCTCCACACAATGCATGCGCATGCTGCCCACACATTCAAGCCTACTTGCTTCCGTCATCCTCACATGGGCCGCACTCTCGCCGCCCCAGTCTTGCTTCTGCTGTTCAACACGTGACAACGTGTCGAGCCTGTGGCTCAGGTGCGCTACGGCGCCCTGCTTTTTCATTTCTTGACTGTTCCGTGCCGCCGTGGCGTCCCTTTTACCTTGGTCTGCTCGAACCCACCCTGGTCAGCTCGAACCCTGGTCAGCTCGAACCCACCACCTCCCTTTGCGCCGGTTAGCCCCGGTCTCTCGCTCTGTGAGTCTCTCTCCTACTCTCTCCCTCGCATTCTCTCTTGCTCTCCCCTGCTCATACTCTCCTGCTGCACCTCTCTGTTCCTTTCCAACTGTGCTCTACCCTCTCTCTCTCTCTCTGATTCTCTCTCCCTCTCTCTCGCGCCCAAATAGGGGGGGTTCGGGTTGCTCGGTGCATCTCTATCCCCCCCGGGGTTCGAACCATCCTCCACGGGACAGAAGAGGTGTGGGGTAGCCACTGAGCCACGACGATGGGTTATGTGCACCATGGCACCATGCGCTCCACTCTTCTTCTCCTTTTTGTCACCCCTTGTCATGCGTATCTTCTTTCGCATGGGGGTGTGTTCAGCAGTGTGTAGAGGAACCGCACAGCGTCCCCGGGTACCGGGTCCGCCTGCCTGAAGAGCGTTCTTTGGAACAATCGCAAGAGGCCCGCTCGGCGTGTCAGCCACAGATGCATGCAATCGCCAGTTCTGCTTACCGAGGAGGGCACCGCTCTGTGTCCTTCTGCCGTCGGACAGTGGAGGACCGCCTCCCACTGGAACGGCTGCCACTTGCCTGCACTTTTGGGTCGCCACTGGACCTGCATGTTCGCCAGAGCCTGGGTCTTCAGGGTCCAGCTGATGTGGACCATCACCGAGTAGAGCTCCTGATTGCTCATCTGCAGTGGTTCCCCATGGTTGTCCGAATTCTCACAGTGCATCCTGGAGCCATGTGGTTGGTCCAGTCGGAGCCAGATCTGCTGATTGCGGGTCCAGGCCATTGTGGTCAGTTCTGCTTCAACTGCTTGCAGTCCTTCGTTCGCAATGACGTCCAGCTGACTCAGTGCTTGCACCTTGAAACGTTGGCATTCTTGCTGAGGCTTGACCTTCTTTGGGGTTGGCTGGATGTGTGTGTATGGGCCATACCGCTGCTGGTGAGATCCCTTCTCTTGCCAGGCTTCCCATTCCCATCCGACTGTGTGCCGGGTGGGTGTGCAGCAGACCCTGTGGCTCTGATCTGCAACCAGAGCTGTCCTGCAGTAGTCAATCTGAAGGGACCCTGTGGCAGGCCCTGTGGCAGCAGTAGAAGACTCTGCAACAGAAACCGAAAGCTCGACAACCCCAGATTCCACTGACTCTGTGGCCAAAAACGTGGCTGCACCAGACACAACTAGAGGACCCGAAGGCACCTGCAGCTCAGAATCCGCTGATTCGGGCGCTGACGATGAGGTGCTGGAAGAACGGCGGCTGGAGAACACACTGGGGCGTGCAGAGCGAACACACAAGTCAAAAACTGCCCCCTGACCAGCATCAGGGTACTTGTCCTGCAGAGAAATTTGATCATCGCGAGACAATCAATCCCAGTGGACCACAGATGCGTCATTTTGTAGGCAGTAAAAACACTTCATGGTGCCAATCTGAACAACCAATATAGAAAGAAAAGGCATTATCCAGTGTCCCAAAGATAATGAACACATCTCCCATGAACCCGTGAAGAGCGTGCGGGGGGAGATATTTGTTTTGGGGGTCACGCGCATAGTCTCCAACAGGGGGTTCCTGTGCAACACGGGTGGGGTACAGCACGGCCAGACTGCCGAGGCCGAGTCCGCGAGTGCGGTGTGTATACAGCGTTTTTTTGGCAACCAGTGAGGGTAGTCCAGATACCGCGAAAACGAAACGTTCTGGACAGCTCCTGCAGTTGTGTGCTGAGTAGTGGGAAGCACTCACAGCGGTACAGTAGTCGTGGCAAAACGACAGTGCTGACAAGCAGCACTCTATCCAGGGTTTGGATGGGGTGCGCGCTGAGACCGGCCAGCTGACTAAGCAGCTCATCAGCGATCAGTTTATAGCCCGTTTTCTGATTAAAACGGGCAGGCTATGGGTGCCCAAGGTGCATGAGTGTACGGTGATCCCGTGGAGTTTCCGTTGGTGTGGTAGTGCCTGGGACACTTCTAGGGTTTCCTCTGGGGTTGGTTCGTCGGGCGGGTTCATCCAGCTATAGTCTAGGCAATTTGTGGCCGGCCGTGTTTTCCCCGCGCTTGTGTCTTGGTCCTCCTCCGAGCTCTCTAAGCTGTGTTGGCCCACCATGCCCCCTAGAGCTCGGACAGCGTCGATATATTTATATTGGGTTGCGGTGAGCTGCTGTGTGGGGCCGTTGTTTTGTCCAGCCTGGATAGGGTGGTGGGGGTGTGAGTACTTTGGGAGGGAGGGCGGGGACGGGTGTGAGGAGGTGAGGGGCAGGTATTCGCTTTTGGACACGTTGAGTTGACAACCGATCAAGTTCCAGCCGCGCTGGACGAGTGTGGCCGTGTTCGGGCCGGACGCAGGGGGTATTAGACTCTGCAACAGACGCTGAAGGCTCCACAACCCCAGATTCCACTGACTCTGTGGCCAAAGACGTGGCTGCACCAGACATAACTAGAGGACCCGAAGGCACCTGCAGCTCAGAATCCGCTGATTGGGGCGCTGACGATGAGGTGCCGGAAGAACGGCGGCTGGAGAACACACTGGGGCGTGCAGAGTGAACACACAAGTCAAAAGCTGCCCCCTGACCAGCATCAGGGTACTCGTCCTGCAGAGAAATTTGATCATCGCGGGACAATGAATCCCAGTGGACCACAGACGCGTCATTTTGTGGGCAGTAAAAACACTTCATGGTGCCAATCTGAACAACCAATATAGAAAGAAAAGGTAAAACGGCAAAACGAATCGGCGAATTCACAGAAACCCCGCGAATCAGCAGAACAAATGCGCGAAATCCAGAAATCCAACAAATCAGCAGAAAAAATCGGCGAAGTCGGCCGAATTCGGCCGATTTTGGGGGGGGGGGGGGGGGTTGCAATTATTCTTCTGAGTTGCCACACACATGCACGAGCACACAAACACACGCACACTCACTCACACACACACTTTGGTACGACCAAAACAGATGTGCGAAAGAGAAAAACTCTCCCTGCACACACACGCACGCACACGCACACACACGCACACACACGGTAAGAACTCCAAAGTTGTAAATCGCAAGTTATAAGTCGTAAAGACACACAAACACACACGGCGTG
Organism: Eutreptiella sp. 'Long Island Sound 2002'; assembly: GCA_964036045.1. NCBI lineage: Eukaryota > Euglenozoa > Euglenophyceae > Eutreptiales > Eutreptiaceae > Eutreptiella > Eutreptiella sp. 'Long Island Sound 2002'. The sequence goes on along the minus strand of OZ038379.1, from coordinate 184,312,127 downwards.
AGGTGACATACACACACACACACACACACACACACACACGCACACACAAACACACACACACACACACACACACACACACTTGTGCCACAAGTGCAAGCTGCGTTTCTTCGTACTACGCACAACAAGGTAAGCAATTTAATCAAACCGAAAGGGGCATGCGTGAAACCAAAGCATTGTTCTTCTGCCGGCAAATGTGAAACGGCTCTTTTCTGGGTGCGGGAGTGTATGGAATACCTAGTACAGAACCTCCAGAATCTCAGCATTAAGGGAACGATTCAGTATTGCACATGCACGGTTTCTGCCCGCCAACACTTCCACAGTGCTGTCTGTGGTTTGTACAAGGGAGGGTGCTACATACGTGGTTTGCACATGAGATGGTGCTATACATGGTTTGTACACGGGAGTATGCTACATATGGTTTGTAAACGGGAGGATGCTATACGTAGTTTGTAAACAGGGGGTTGCAATATCTGGTTCGCATCCTGGTGTGTTGATCTGTCTCTCTAGTCGTCCCAATGCCAGTTGACCGACAGAGGTTTTGACTGTTTTGCTCTTTCAAAACAGCCACTTGTGCCAGGCAAGGCTCGTCTCACAGCCAGCAAGAGTTTCACCCACTGTCATGGCGCCGACTCCGGTACAGGCAGCTTGCATGGTTTACAACACTGTTCACCAACCTGGTCAGTAAGGTTGTGTAACCCTCTTTAAGGTGTAGGGTGGGGCGTATGTTGGAGAAGTCAGGCTGCCCAGGGCTCAGGCGGTGCCCCGTCACCCAGACACAACATACATCGGGTTGTCGTAATAAAATATTACACCGTAATCCAGGCTGGCGGGATCCTTAAAGTAGCCGGGTAGAATGCGGCCTACCTGAAACCCATTTCTTGTGTAAAACCGCACTTGCCTGTCGATATGCTCCCCTATCTCGGTGGTTTGCTGAATGTATTCCTCGATGGTGAACTTGGAAGCAAATCTGTGGTAGTCTGGCAACCGGGCCCCCCAAATGACACGTTTCAGGTTGGAATGCCGATGAAGCCAAGTGTGCATATAAGCCAGAAGCGCCTCAGCTATGCCGGGGGTGCCATTGGGAATGGCAGCCATGCTCACACCGAAGACCGTATCTGCAGAAGCATCATGAGAGCCCACTATCCTTCCACAGTCGGTGGCTTCGTCCCACTTGGAAAACGGGTTCCCGGGGTCATAATGCATCAATTGGAAGAAAGTAAACCCAACAATATTCCCATCATACTCTGCCACTAACATCCCCTCAGGGTACGCCTGGAATCGCAAAGTTAGGGTTTCCAGGCTGGCAGCTGCACTTTCATGCCAGGCAACTTGTTCAACGCTGTAAATCGCAGGGAGGTCACATTCCTGTGCATGCCGCACAGACACATGCCCGGCGGGAAACCCGGGATCCACAGAGGAGAAAGAATGCTGCACCGTGCTATGACTCTCCAGGTCAGGGAACAAGGTATGATGAATGTGTGCCACTAAGGCACTCAGAGTTGGGTGCTCAAGTAGGACCGTGGGGGGGAAGCCTGTTGTTGGTCCCAACATCCGGGAAACCTGCGCCCGCAGATCTGTCATTGACATGGAGTCCAATCCTGCATCCTGAAAAGTGACCGTGTCAAGCATTTCATCAACCCCTAAACCTTGAAACATGGAAAGCAGCTTGGAATGGATGAGGCAGTAGCGTTTAGCCTGACCGGCATATTGAAGATCCGTTAGAGCGTCCGGCCGATGGTGTGATAAGTACTCCACAATCTGTCCGTCCCATTGCGCTGTCCACACAATCCTCTGCTCCTCCTTCTCAAAGCTGCCCAGAAGCGGGTGGGGTACAGGGTGCCATAGAAATGCCTGCCGTGGCCACGCTATCGCCAAAGCTGCTGGGGGCACACTGCCCTCAGGAGCCGCCCCCACGACAACATGCCCATTGGTCCCACCGAACCCAAACGATGACACTCCTGCATACCCGACTGTCAGTGCACTGCTGCTCTTGGGAAACACAATATTGCAATCTTCCAATGACTGCATGACTTTGGGATTTAGCGATGGGCAGTGGATGTTGCCAGGTACTTTCTTGTACTGTACACAGAGTACAGCCTTGAAGAGTCCAACCATTCCTGCAGCCAGCTCTAAATGCCCCACGTTGGTTTTGGCTGCCCCGACCATCAGCTGCCCCTCATGACAGCGAAACACATTTCCCAGCGCAGCAACCTCCTGCGGGTCACCAAGCGGGGTACCTGTCCCATGGGCTTCCACGTATCCGATGTCCTTGGGCAACAGCCCGGCCCTGTCTATGGCAATCTTCACCACTGCCTCCTGCGAAGGGCCATGCGGCGCCGTCAAGGTTGCAGTTCGCCCATCCTGATTGACTGCTGTCCCCTGGATCATGCCAAACATCCCGTGGCCGCACGTTAATGCACTGGACAGTGGTTGCAACACTGCTGCAGCACAACCCTCGCCACGCCAATACCCATCCGCTTCATTAGAGAACGTCGCACACCTCCCCTTTCGGGACAGCATCCCGGCTGCACAGAAGGTCAAGTACGTATCCATACTCAGCAGCAGGTTGATCCCCAATACCACCGCCTGCTCACAGTCATTGGCATACAATGCCTTGCATGCAGCATCCACCGCCACCAATGATGAAGAACATGCTGTGTGCATAATGAGGGATGGACCTCTGAACCCAAATACGTATGCAAGTCGGTTGGCAATGATAGATGCGGCAGCTCCAGTCGCTGAATACGGGCTGGCAGTGTGCCCTTCATTCCTAAAACGTAAAAAGTCCGCACTGGCTGCAGCCACAAACGTCCCAATAGGTAGCCCACGACTGCGATCCTCAACAGGGATGTTACATTCCACCAATGCCCCGTAAACAATCTCCAACGCAATGCGCTGTTGTGGATCCATACACTCTGCTTCAGCTGCGGAGATCCTCAAGCGCTTGTGATCAAACATCACCACGTCTTCAATGAATGCCCCTCTGTTAGTGTAGGAATTGCCCACTGCCGTTCCTTCGGAGTCATACCACTTCCTCCAGTCCATCCTGGAGATGGTGATCTCCGCAGCAGCATCCCCACAATGTGTCAGAAACCTGCACCACTGCTCAGAGCTGTTGCATCTGCCAGGGAATCGGCACGTAATGCCCGTAATCACCACTGCGTCCGCTTTTGCAGGTCTATGCATCGTGTGCCCGCTGGCCTCCTCTCGCGGAAACACTATCCCCACAATATGATCCACCAGTGCACTCGAGGTCGGGTAATCCAACAGCACAGTCGTGCTCAATCGCACCTCATCCCCCAATGCTCGGTTCAGCCCGTTCCGCACCTCCACCATCCCCAGCCCTGCCTCCCCCCACTGCATATTATCCTCCACCTCTCCCACACCAACGGCATCAAGCACACCACGCACTGTTAAGCGGACAGATCTTCGCCGCCCTTCTTCATCAAGGCTCTGCAACCCGTGGATCCAGCTTGGTGTAGGACCATCCATCCCACCATGTCGATGCGAGAACGCACGAAGGGCACTGAAGTACGGCAGAGGGGGCAGGCATGTGGGATCCAGAGGGCACACGGTAACCACAGCAGAAAGGGCATACCACATCAGTCGCAGCAGATACCCTGTGCCCGCTTCTGGGGATAAGGGCAGCAGCCCATTCTGCAGACCGCGCCAAAACGTAGACTCGGTCGCCATCCCACCTCCTGCCCATGCACCCCATCTGATGGAAACTGCAGGATGGCCTTCCCTTCGCCTCTTCATGGCCAATGCATCCAGGAATCCGTTTGCTGCTGCGTAGTTGGCCTGCCCAGCAGCCCCAAAGCCACTGGCAGTTGATGAGAACAACACAAAGAAGTCAATGTGCAGGTGCTGCGTGGACTCATGCAAATTTTGCGCCCCCTTCATTTTGGGTCTGTACACTTGCTCAAAGGCTGCAGGCTGGAGGTTAGGCAGCGTTTGATCCGCAAGCACTCCGGCTGCATGCACAATGCCTTTGATGTCCGGAAACGTCCTAAACACCTCCTCCACCTGGTGGCGGTCTGCCACATCACATCTCACAACAGTGGGCCGCAGGTCTGACTCCCAGTCCTCAGGCAACTCGCACCTTGTAGATGATAAAACCACAACCTTCTGCGCACCCTGTGCGAAAAGCGCCCGCACAACAAGCCGGCCAATGTGCCCAAGGCCGCCAGTAACCAGGTACCTTGCCTCCCCACATACCAGCAAGGGCTGTGTCACAACAACTTTCCCAATGTGCTGACCTTCCCTCATGTATTGCAAAGCTTCTACCACTTGCTGAATCGGGAATTCGGTGATCGGCAGCTCTGATGCACCAAACCTCATGGCCTGCTCAAACAGCGATTGGAATTGCATGGGCTGCTCAGCGATCAGCGTGTCAATCGCAATCGTGTGATACTTTACATCGGGCCGCACTTGAGCTACCTCTGATGCAGACCAGATCCCACGCTTCCCAATCTCACAAAAAAGACCTTCGGGTTTGAGCGCTGCTAGGGAGGCCTCGATGAAGTCCCCAGAAAGGCTATTGAGCACCACGTCCACAGGTCCTTACTTTTGAAGACTCGTGCGGAATGCATCTGCGTGTCGTGAAGAAGCAATCTGCATGACCTCCAGTGAATGCAGGTACGCATGCTTCCTTTTGGATCCCACTGTCCCAACCACTTCACAGCCGAGTTTGCCTGCATAGTGAATGGCCGTCAGCCCAACCCCACCGGCCGCTGCATGAACCAATACCCGATGGCCTCTTTGTAACTGTGCGCACTCTACAAGTGCACGGTACACAGTCGTAAATAAGCTTGGCAGACTTGCAGCGGCTTTGAACAACATTGTGGATGCCATCAGTCTCAGAAGCGGTGGCTGCGAAATGGTGTACGCAGCGAATGATCCGCATGCCATCCCAAACACACGGTCGCCAATTGTCAACCCGTCCACACTGGCCCCCACCGCAGACGCTACTCCCGCACAGTCGCCTCCGGGTGGCCCTGGGTCCCCAGGGTACATGCCGAGGACATTCAGCACATCTCTGAAGTTGAGACCCACTGCACAGACCCTCACTGCCACAGACTCCGCCGAAGGCACCGCACGACGAGCCTCCACTATCCTGAGGTTCGTCAGCATTTCGCGGGCAGGTAACTGTACGCAGCATACCACAGGAGGCAGGTTGGATCTTTGCAGCCACCTGACACTCCACACACAACCAACAACTCTCCATTCCTCCCCTGCACCATCATAAAGCGTCCCGCCAGGATCCTCATCTGCCATCACGCATGTCACCCTGCACGAGGGGTACTCAACCTTCCAAGACCTCACATACGCCGCCAATTCCTCGTCCCTCACCACCACGCACACCGGCAGCTGGGCTTCCATCCTACTGACCACCGGCCAGTGCAGCTCTTGTACCGTACGGGGCAGAATCCTCTCCACGCTGCCATCCAGCTCCGGCCCTGAGGCACACTGCACCCAAACATCGGTACTGACATCCTGCTGTCGGTGTGGCTGAAAGATCCCAACCTTCAGCCCTTTCACCTGTACCAACATACTCCCCTCAGTGTTATACACGCTGATGCGGCTTCGTTCCCCGTCACTCTCAATCTCCGCATGACTCCACAACTCAGTCAGTCCTCTGCGACTCGTCCCACTCACATGGTATGACTCCACCTCGGCTACAAACAGCCCCGGTTGCCTGTCAGCCACATCCAGATGGCACGTACCCACATGTGTTGCGCTGTTCAGCCATGCACAGGTGCGCAGAAATGCCGGAGTCTCACTGTTGGCAGTGGGGAGTTCACTCTTCCCAATCCAGCCCCTTGCCCCCTGCCACACAGTCCGCAACGAGCGGAAATCACCTCCATATAAGTTCCCCAGTGTCTCGTAGAACCCATCCCCACATTCCATCCCTTCTCAAAATTGACTGGTCACCTCCTCAACATTGATCCCCGCCGCCGGCATGGGTTGACCCACACACAGTCGTAGGGTCACATGCAAAAGCCACTCATTCCCTCTGCTGCTCGTGGACTCAATGCTGATCCTCCAGTCCCCTGTCCCCTGCAGCTGTCCCTCCTCAGGATTCATCACCATTCGCACTGTTGGCAGATTGTCCACATCCAAGTACATGGCCGTTTCAAACCTCACATCAACCAACCTGTAGGCCACGTCGCCAAATATCTGCTCCACTGCAGGCGCAACCATCTCCAAGTAGCAGGCCCCTCGTACCAACGCCACATCTCGCACACGATGGTTCGATAAGTACTCCACAATCTGTCCGTCCCATTGCGCTGTCCACACAATCCTCTGCTCCTCCTTCTCACAGCTGCCCAGAAGCGGGTGGGGTACAGGGGGCCATGGAAATGCCTCCCGTTGCCACGCTATCGCCAAAGCTGCTGGGGGCACACCGCCCTCAGGAGCGGCCCCCACGACAACATGCCCATTGGTCCCACCAAACTCGAACGATGACACTCCTGCGTACCCGACTGTCAGTGTACTGCTGCTCTTGGGAAACACAATATTGCAATCTTCCAATGACTGCATGACTTTCAGATTTAGCGATGGGCAGTGGATGTTGCGAGGTACTTCCTTGTACTGTACACAGAGTACAGCCTTGAGGAGTCCAACCATTCCTGCAGCCAGCTCTAAATGCCCCACGTTGGTTTTGGCTGCCCCGACCAACAGCTGCCCCTCATGACAGCGAAACACATTTGCCAGCGCCGCAACCTCCTGCGGGTCACCCAGCGGGGTACCTGTCCCATGGGCTTCCACGTATCCGATGTCCTTGGGCAACAGCCGCGCCCTGTCTATGGCAATCTTCACCACTGCCTCCTGCGAAGGGCCATGCGGCGCCATCAAGGTTGCAGTTCGCCCATCCTGATTGACTGCTGTCCCGTGGATCATGCCAAACATCCCGTGGCCGCACGTTAATGCACTGGACAGTGGTTGCAACACTGCTGCAGCACAACCCTCGCCACGCCAATACCCATCCGCTTCATTAGAGAACGTCGCACACCTCCCCTTTCGGGACAGCATCCCGGCTGCACAGAAGGTCACGTACGTATCCATACTCAGCAGCAGGTTGATCTCCAATACCACCGCCTGCTCACAGTCATTAGCATACAATGCCTTGCATGCAGCATCCACCGCCACCAATGATGAAGAACATGCTGTGTGCATAATGAGGGATGGACCTCTGAGCCCAAATACGTATGCAAGTCGGTTGGCAATGATAGATGCGGCAGCTCCAGTTGCTGAATACGGGCTGGCAGTGTGCCTCTCATTCCTAAAACGTAAAAAGTCCGCACTGGCTGCAGCCACAAACGTCCCAATAGGTAGCCCACGACTGCGATCCTCAACAGGGATGTTACATTCCACCAATGCCCCGTAAACAATCTCGAACGCAATGCGCTGTTGTGGATCCATACACTCTGCTTCAGCTGCGGAGATCCTCAAGCGCTTGTGATCAAACATCACCACGTCTTCAATGAATGCCCCTCTGTTAGTGTAGGACTTGCCCACTGCCGTTCCTTCGGAGTCATACCACTTCCTCCAGTCCATCCGGGAGATGGGGATCTCCGCAGCAGCATCCCCACAATGTGTCAGAAACCTCCACCACTGCTCAGAGCTGTTGCATCTGCCAAGAAAAGTTTATAGTGGTTTCAATACCATGTTTTTGTCTCTCCTGCTGCTTGCTGCTGGTGTAGGGTTTCCTGCTGTTTGTTTTTGGAGATGAAAAGCTTTTGCGTGCTGAAATACAGTAAATCCAGGATAGCCCAAGCCAGAGGTGTGCAAGGAGAAGAGAATCAGGATCAAAGCATGAAGGGCTGCAGTGTAAACAGTGAAAGATGAAAGGATATTCACAGAAACTGCAACTCAGGTCAAATCGGAATGCATATTCACAAAGATAGCTGAAATGTTTTGGAAAAGAGTTGGAAAACTGCCCCATGGTCACTCTATCTCCATAGTGCCATCTTAGGAGATGTGCACTCTTTGTTTTGGGTCCCATATGTGCTGAGGTGGCAGGGCATGTGGCGATGAGGTCACTGCCATGTCACATGGGATCTTCCTACTTGGCTAGGCTGACCGGGAATTGAACCCAGGACCTCTCAAAAAGAGGTGCCCAGCCCCCTAGGGTGCATACCACTAGGACAGCTAAGATTTCATGGAAAAACATAGATAAATTCATAGGCTCTGCCCTGGATATGTCAGTACTCAGTCAACTCAGGAAAAGATGATTTGCCTCACATTGAAAGGGGATTAAGGGGTCCACTCCATATCCTGATTGGGTGTTTGGTTCCATAGGTCAAAATGAGTTATCACCAGTTTTGGTGGGACCAATACTAAGATAGAAAGGCCTGGATGCTCAGTGCATCTCTAATACAACTAGAGTATGCCTCAAAGCATTGGAAAAGCACTTTTTCTTACTCCCCCCTTGTGCTGTGGTGGCCACCACTGTCGCATTTTAGGAAAAAGGGATTTTTTTTCTTGGCCTTTCCTTGGTTTCCACATCTACTTTAAAATACCTATAGCTTCCCTCACACAGAAAAATGGGCGCTCACCATGGCTGGCGCTCTTTTGCTGCTCTGTTTGTAACATTTCCTACAGAAGACTCAGCGCTCATGGCGCTGCCGGGGCTCCTGTGGCTTGGTTGGGTTAGTTTGGGAGCATGCCAAAACATGTGCATGTGCATCCCTCCCTCCAAGACGCAGCGCGACACAAACCCAACGCAAGACTCAATATACACACTCGCATGGGTTCTCGTAAACCTGCTGGCGACCTGTGACCTGTCTTAGCGCGAAGGGAGTCGTTAAAAAAAGATAAATTGCCCCTTGGTGGGGTCTTGGGTTCTGCTCAGTCTCTCCAGGCTGCTGCGTTTCGGCCCGAACACGGCCTACTCAGCGAGGCTGCGCGTGGGTATCTGCAGAGGCAGGAAGGGGAGAAATATGGACAAATCCACGCAAAAGCGAAGCGACGACACCAAAATCCGTCAAATGACGGCCTAGAATTTTTCTAAGACAACACACCTGAGCAGAATCCAATTGTGCATCAGAAGCACATTTTTATAAAAATTATAGTCATCCCTAGATTTTTTAAATCAAGAAATTCCTACGCATAAAAAGGCGGCGCGCAGGAGCGGCTCCTAGCGAAGCGCCCGAAAATGCAGAAATAATGGCATTATAAACGTATGTCTCACGTAGTCTTGAAAATGACGAGACACACATTAATAAATAAACATACAGATTCCACCCACACTAATGGAAGTATCAAAAATCCAAGAATTCGAAAATCAACGAAAAGACTTCAATGAATCAGGTATAAACTACAGGTATGCTCGTCTCGTATGCCGCATACACATTGCTCGTCTCGTGTCTCCGTGAACGAGTCTTGTAGCACCGCTAACAAACAATAGAGGGCTAGATTAGAAAGATTGCAGATGATTAGAGGTAAGATTAGGGAAAAAACAGATGGCCTTCGGCCAGGGAGTGGTTGTCACGGGGGGCTACCGGTCCTGCCCTGCGGTGCAATGCTGGACAACTGTGAAAACTGCTCTTACACCACCAACCTCCCTTTTTGTTGCACTGATTAGAACATACACACCGATGCATAGCGACGATTTCGCTTGCGCTTCGTTTTCCGCCTCACCTTGCTTCACTCTCCAGCGGTAGGTAAGGTGAGTAAGCCCAGGAGGGGCCAGCCCCTGGTGGAGTTCGAAATTGAGGTTCAGATGGGCAGGTTTGCCCAAGGTACTCGTGCATGCTCGCGCATTCACACACGCATTAAAGGGTAGGCCACGCGAAGTGCGCACGGTAAACCTTGTTTAGGCTACCCAGGGGCTCCTCGGTACGTTCTTTAAGAGAACTTGAGGAGTCCCTTAACACTTGCTTGCTTGACAGGGGAGCTGATCTTCAGCGCGTTTGCGGACAGTGTATTATAGGTCACACTGAGAACCGTATAATACGGGGAGTGTGGCTTGGTTCCTCCGCCGCAAACACCCCTTCATTTGCCTTTGTTTTACAGGTGGGCAGGTAGGGTGATTGGTGCATCAGCATACCATTTTTTTCATGCCCTGCTAAACAAGGGCGCAGATCACACAAACAAATAACTCCGCCTCTGCCTGTGGCAGAGCAGGGAGTTCGACTCCATCGACATCTGCGCCGTGCACGCAAAAAGAGCACCACTTCCCTCCAAGACCTAGCAGGCGAAACGCGTTGTGGCGTCCCCTGTTAGGCCACAGTTGCTTAGCAGCGCTGTGTTCTCTTGTCTTCTTCACAGGAGGGTCGCTAGGACCCACGACATGTTCTTCAACAACACCCAGTAGAGTGTGCGTGTAGGAGTGGTAGTCCTGCGTGGGGGCTTGAGCCAGTTGCAGCAGTGCTCGCCCACCAGGATGGTGCCACTGTAGGGTGTGTAGGACCTGTAGTGCGTGTGTCACTGTCCCACCCGTTTCCTGCAATTTTAGCAGGGCTGGTGGGCTCTGGCAGTGGTTAGGTCAGTGTTTTGGCCACTTAGCAAAACGGCGTTTTCATGCCTTCATAGCTTTTGGCCACCCCTCCCTGTAGTAGACAGATAGGTAGGGAAAACAATACCTGGATTAGCACGCTGGGTATTCCCCAAAGGTTTTGCGCCAGCACAGAAATTGGGCGCTTAGGGGAGGGGAGACCCGGGGCGTACCCCGTGGCATCAATAAGCCAACCCTCCAGGTTTAGCAAGCGTGCAGACTTGGGTATAATTAGGACACCACTTCTGCGGCTTGCTCTCAGGACCTTAGGAATAGCACACTCACACATACGCTTTGGCAGGTAAGGGTAAGGTTCAGTCCCTAGCTTTAGTCTTGGAGGCAAGCGTCTCAGCGAGCCACAGCAACTCACCAAGGTTGTTCCGGGACAAGTAGTCCACCAGAACTGAGTTTAGGCGTCCCTCAGGTAGAACATACGCAGAGAAGGGCTCCCAGGTGGCCCCTTCGACTCCAAACCCTTCCCAGAGGGTGAGGAAGCGCCAACCCTGGCGATAGCCGTGGCGTAGGACAGACTTCATCAGGTAGAAGCCCTCCTTAGCCATCTCCTCGGCGTTCATGTCGGGGAGTTCACCTTCATCTTCCATAGGGCTGGCAGCCCCTTGTAAGTCCAGAACGGCGATTTCCTCGTCGCTCAGCTCCCACTCCTCCCCACAGAGGTCTTCAGGATCATAGTAGCGCTTCAGGTGTTGAGCAGCGCACACCAGGGTCCCCCCTAGACAGGGAGAACACCGCACGGTGATACGGTGTCCATCCACTGATACAATCTTGTACGGCCCGAAGTATGGGTCATCGCTGGTAGAGCGTGGCCAGGCGGGTACTCGACTGTGGTGCACCAGCACCCAGTCCCCCTCTTGGTAGGTGGCCGGTACTCGGTGCTTGTTCTTCTTGTTCCACTGACGCTCCCTCACTCTCTGGAGCATAGCCTTGGCCTTGTCCACCTTCACTTGTTGCTCTTGGACCCATTCACCCACAGAAGAATGGGTGTCCTCTGGATTGGGGGCATGTAGGAACCATGTCGGGCGCCCTAGAAATGGCTCATGGGGCGAGTAACCAGTAGCTGAACTCTCTTGGGAGTTCATCATCAAGGATATGACGGGGAGTAGTCTCACCCAGTCTCTGGTGCGTTCGGTTTTGCACCATATCCGTACATTCTCCTTCAGGACATGGATCTGTCGCTCACATATTGGGTTGCTCGTGTGCGAGTAGGGATTCCCCGTAGACACCTGGACATTGAGGGATCTCAGGACCCTCTTGTACCAGCCAGTATCTGAGCGTACTCGTACGTCCTCATCGGAGTTGATCTCCTTGGGCGCCCCATAGACACAAAACCACTCCTCCAGGAGTATCTTGATAGTCTCCTCCCCGGTAATGTGCTTAGTACATGGGAACACCCTGGTAAACCTGGTCAACCCACAGGTTACCACGAGGGCGAAGTCATAGCCCCCGAACTTCGGCATCTCCGTGTAGTCCACGTATAGAACACTGTTAGCACAGTGAGGGATGGGCAGGGTCGAGTAGAGACCTCTGTCCCTGATATCCCCTGGTTTACAGGACCTGCACGGGCACTTGTCCACGATAGGCTGGTGGGTTTTCCGCAGTTGGTCGTCAGTCCACGTAGTGTGGAACCACTGCTTGAACAGCCTCAGGGTATGGTCAGCACCCACATGACCGCTGGACTCATGGGTCCACTTCAGCAGCGCTTGGACTCTGTCCCTAGGCACCACAATGCGGTCCTCGTGCCAGAGGTAGCTCTTGTCCCTCTTCCACTGGTCTTGGTTGACCAGGAGGGGTTCAAGGCGTTTCTCCAGGCGCTTGTAGACATCCCCAAACTCTTTCAGGTACTCCGATTGTTGGAGTCCATCCAGGGGGCGTATCATCGTCATGTTGAGGTCCAAGTGGACGTCCATACGGCTGAACGCCTCCTTAGCCAGCGCTTCAGACCCGACACCAATCAGGGCGTCGAAGTTGTTGCGGCTGATGTAATCGGCACACTCGTTCTTCACTCCCTGGATAGGTGTACCGTCAGCCGTAGTTGACTGAGGTAGGTCCACCAGCGCCGTAGCTTGGCCTTCTCAGGTGGGGGACCCTTCTGGAAACTGCGGACCGGTTCTTGGTCGCACAGCCAGACCACAGGGCTACTCCCCAACAGTCGTGCTTGTGAGGATAGCACCAGCATACCCGCGAGCAATTCCTGCTCATAGGTGGAGTAGTTCTCCCTGGCCTGGTTCCACTTCCAGTTCCAGTGGCCCAGAGGTACTAGGACCCACTTGTTGTCAGGGTAGCTGTGCTTGAGGGTTCCATCTCGGTTGAGACCTTCCGTCCCCCATTGGGAAATGGCCGAGTCGAACTCCTCCTTCTCTAGTGCTTGCCATTGGAACAACGTTCCACCACCGCCCACATTGCTGGCGTCGGTCACCAGGATAATCTCCCCTTGTGCCCTAGGCACGCCCAAGCACTTAGCGTTGGCTACCTTGTCTTTGAGCTCGTCAAACGCTTGTTGCTCTTGTGGGCCCCAGCGCCAAGTAGTACTCTTCTTGATCAAGTCCGTCAGAACGGCGCTGGTGTAGGTGAAGTTTTTGATGTGGCGGCGATAGAAGTTGCACGCCCCAATGAAACTGCGTACATCATAAAGTCCTTTCTTGGGGTCTTCGTGTCGTACCTTGGCATCCATCAGGGGTTTGGCCTTAGAGGCCGCTGGGGTCCACCACCCATAGCCAACATCAAACCCCAGGTACTGCATGGTCTCCTGCATGAACTCACACTTCTCCAGCTTGAGTCGTGTGTGGTTCTCCTGGCAGACCGCAAAGAACTCACCCAAGAGGATTAGGTGATCCTCCTGGGTATTGGTCCCGAGGCATACATCGTCGATGTGAGCCTCCATCTGGGCACCACGGGATATGAGCTCCTGCACCTTAGGTCTCCTTCGTAGGATGGACAAGATCTTGTTCATCAGCTCTTGGAATAGAGCGGGTGCGTTAGCCACGCCAAATGGCATGACCTTCCACTTGAACACCCTCCCCTGAGGGGTGATGAAGGCCAGTAGTTCCTGTGCGTTGGGCGTCAGGTCCACTTGCCAGAATCCGCTCCTCTTGTCCATTTTGGTCTTGTAGCGACAGGAGGCTATCTTCTCAATCTCAATCTCGTCGGCCTGCTCTTTAGGAGCTGGATAGGGTCTCCTCCGGATCTTGTGACCCACGAACTCGGGTTTCTGCTTGAGGTCCATCTGTACCAGCTCGTCACATGAGGCTGGAGGGGGTAGTTCTCCGAACACCTCCAGATAGGTCCTTATAAGCTTCTGTACCCGCGGGTCCAATACCTTGATCTTGTCCTCCATGTCCTCGTCACAGTGTAAGTTGCTTGCCCCCTGAGTAATAGACGTCGGGAGGTGGTCCTCCACCGGCTCTTCGCCTGTGGTAGTGTCCTTCAGCCTTGGTAGGCATATAGAAGGTCTTGTTCAACCATCTCCGATGGACGATGGCAACATAGGCACGCTCGAGGGGGTTCACATACACATTCCTCCGAGAGGTCGTCCTCCTCTGGGGTCCTCACATGGGCGCCCCACACGCTCTTCATAAGCTTAAGATCTACCTCCCTTTGCGAAGTGGTGATCTTCTGTTCGAGGTCCTCCTACAATTGGGAGAGATCTCCCATACGTCCTTGCTTCAGTGGCCATGAGCTGCGGGTAGGCTTTGCGTAGCATAGCTTTTTCGCCACCAACTTCCTCTTGGAATCCACATACTCCCTTAGCCTGGATCTAGGGTCCAGCTCTTCATCCACGGGGTCTTCCACCCTCATGGAGAGTAGGGGTTTTAGTGGGGCGACGTACTCGGCGTTCTCCACTTCCTCCACACAGGTCTGCACGAAGAAGGCGTCGTGCTCAGTTTCGTCATCTGAGTGGATAGAGCTAGGTAGCTCAGATAGTCCACACTCAGAGACTCCATCAGGAACAGGTACATGGCAGGGAGAATTTTGGGGCGTTGGTGTGAGTCATGACGTACTCATCTCCTCCGGGTGTAGTCTCAACAGCATCTTGAGGCCGTAGGCGATCCTTCAAGTCACCCAAGGCGAGTCCGTCGCTTTCTCGTTGTATAGCCTAGACCAGAGTCGGGTCCAGATCCTCCCAGGGGATGGAGGTAACACCTCCGTCCACCACGCTCACCATACTCCCCCATCCGGGTTTCCCAATAGGCGTCTTACGACCCAGAGGCACGTAGATGGCCTCATCAGGTAACCGAACAGAGCTGATAGTCAGCCTGTCCAGGAGGTTTCGCCAGTATTCGTTGCCCCCATGGGCTCCCCAATCGGGGGAACACAGGACCATACGCGAACGTTCCAAGGCCACCTTGGTCAGCACCTTCCCCAGTTCACTGAACCTGGGGTTCCCGTAGGCCATCCCGAAAGAGGGCCAGTAAAATTTGTAGCTGCAGTTCTTCCCCTTGCTGCAGTAAAGGTCCAGTACATGCTGCTTGTTGCTGGCGAACAACTCCACACTCAGGTCTTCTCGAGAGTAACCCAACTCCTTCAGACCTTGGTGTAGGAGTTCCCCCAATAGTTGATAGTCCTCAGTTTTGGAGGCCGCCATCATGTTCGAGGGCTCCTCCTTCGATAGCCTCAGGTAACTCGAGGTATGTTCCGACTGCTCCAGTGGCACAGACTCTCTGCCACTGCCGTGGTCCACGTAGAGGAGGTAGGGCGCTTGCAGCGTCAGGGATTGTATCTGGGAGTGCTGTACGAAGAAGTCAGTCCCCAGTACAAAGTCGAAGGCCTCAGTGTCCATCACATAGAACCGATGGGCGATAGTTCGAGAGCCCATAGGTACCTCCACTTCACAGTCCCCGCAGCTGTGCACCACATGTCCATCCCCCATGCGTATAGCAGCGGTGGTCATGGTGTTTTTCAGGCTCCCACAAGGTAAAATTTTCTTGGCCACTATAGATATGGTGGCGCCAGTGTCCAATACCCCCAGGTATTCGCGTCCCCCTAGTCGGATACGTACCCAAAACACCAGGTCTTGGGTGCCACCAGAGCGTCCCCGTCAGAACTCCGCGGGACAGGTCACCTCGAACCCCTTGTTCCGCAGTTTGCGGGCCATCCTAATGAAACGGCTCCTCTTCTTAGCGTTGCCGTCATCACCACCTTCATGCTCACGCTTGGCTCCTTGTTCTTGCTGGGCCTGCGTTTGTGAGCGTGTGGTAGGTCCAGACTGCCCTCCAGAGGGCTCGGAGTTCCCCCCTGGATTAGGGTTGGGGTTGCCTCCGTTCCTGTCCTTGTTCTTGTTGTCGGGCTGGCGGTTAGCACCTCCTCCTCGTCCACCTTGACCCTTGTCTTGCCCTTGACCACGTCCTTTCGACTTGCCCTTGCCGGAGTCGTTGCCTTTGCCTTTGCCTCCACCTTTGCCTGAGCCTTTGCCAGGATCTTCACCCTTAAGCTTCGCCAATAGGCGTTGCTTATGGTAGCACTCATCCTCGTAGTGCTTCCGCTTCCCGCAGAATGCACACGTGATGGTGCACCTGTAATGATCCGGCAGCTTCGCTTTGGCGCCGGTATTCTTCTCCTGCTGCTTCCCCTGGACTACGAAGCAGTCTCGCTGCTCGCAGTCAGGGGCGTGCTGCAGGTGGCCCTGCTCGTCTCTGGCATCACACCAGAAGAGCTCCTTCACGTTCTCCATGATACGGGCGTGGGCGTGTTTGGGGGTAGTCCCCTGCCCAGGTCGGGAACCTTGGTACCCTTTGCCATGGCCTCCAGAACCTCCACCACCCGGACGATAGTTCTTCAAGTGCTGGTCGCTCTCCTTCTCCAGCGCCAGCTCCAGGAGTAGCACGCATAGGTCCTCGTAGCGGAGGGATCTAGCCTTGCGCTCCGCCGTCGAACGGCACTCGTCCCATAGCTCTCGAGGGAGCTTGGCCACCAACCAGAACAGCAGGTCGTCGCTGCTGTAGGAACCGGGCGTCAGTCGTCCAGCCCAGTGATCCAGGTCAGCCAACAGCTCAGAGACCCTGCCAGGTTTGGGGTTGTTGGGCAGCACGGGCAGGTTCTGGATCTCGGCCCTGATGCAGAGGTCGGTTTCGTAGGTCGGGTACTGCCTCTCCAGGGCAACCAACACATCGGCAAAGGTGGTGGAGTTAGTCACGATCTGCCTGACCTGCTTCTCCAGGTACTTGGTCTTGCAGCACTGCAGGAGCAGATCGCACTTGACTCGCCCACTAGCGTGGGTTTGGCCGGTCGATCGGAGAAACCGGCCAAAATTCTCAGCGAACTCGCTGAGGTCCTTGCCTGTGAACTCAGGCAGGTTCACCACTATCTTGGAGGTGGCAATAGCCTTCGCCTCCTGAGACCTGCGTCCCTCAGGGCGTCGGGTCTTCTTCTTCTTCTTCTTCTTCTTCTTCCCCCTTGGGTCCTCGGGTTCCTCCGGGTCATCGTCCTCCGAGGGCGAAGTAGAAGTCATCGACGGCGGCTCATCATCGGAGGGGTCTCCCCCTAGATCACTGGAGCCATAAGGCTCCACGTCCACCATTGCCCTCAAGGCTGTCAGCCCCAGCCGGTCCAGCTCGGCCCTCGTAGAGTTCGTCACGTGGCTGTAGGGCGGCTGGGCCGTTCTCGGTACGAAGGGACTTCTCGGTATAGCTGCAGGGGTTGGCATCGGTCGACTCCTCAGGGTCCCCAGGGTGTTTGTCAGCCCTGCAGCCAGGTGGTTGGCCTGTACTCGGTGGGGTGACATTCCCACCGTGGTAGGAGACGCTTGGGGCGGTATCATCAGGGGCTCCAGCTTCTCTCGGATCTCTTGAGTGAGGTCGCCCACGATTTTTGCGGTGGCTCCTTGGAGCACCTCGTTGATCTCCGACCGCGTCAGGGACCTGTTGGAGGATCTCCCTGATCCTCTACTCCTGCCTCCAAGAGACTCGGGTCCTCTCCTCAACCCACTCAAGGTTGCATACCCAGGTGCATACCCAGGAACATCCACATAGGTTCCAGTAGCGGGTAGTGGATGGGGATATTCAGCCGCATACCAACGCGGCGCAGAGCTGGAAGCCACCGGCTCACTGGCAGTAGTTGCCTCAGGGAGCGCAGTGGTAGGTGGGCCCATACCATGGGCGGGGTAGGGAGGCATGCCAGTAAAGCCTGTGCCCTCTGCCATAGGCGGGTTGGTTATGGGAGTGGATGTTGCAGCGGCTGGGTCTGGAATTGGGAGTGTGGTGGTTATAGGAGAGGGTGATGCGTGGAGGCCAGAAGCGCTTGGTGCGCCTTCGAAGGTAGGGTCATTCGTCAGGTCTTGCCCTTGTTCCTCTCCTTCGTCTGCTTCGTCTCCAGCATCCTTCTCGCTCTCTCTCTTCCTCTTCACAGGCTGAGTGACCACCACCTCTTCGACTGAGAGGGCCCTGAAGGCCGTCTGGAGTCCATCCAACGAGTCCTCAGCCACTTCCACTGGCCCATGTAAGGGCTCCGAAGGTACAGCGCCGCTAGGTCCAGGTCCAGGTTCCCCAGGTGCTGGCCTTGCCGGTGCCTCAGGCGCTGGCGCTGTCTTCACGTCGGCGTCCTCCTTCCTTGTATCCATCTTCGTTCGCCCTTCTGCTTATATGTGACTGCTCGGCGCACTGGATGTACGGCGCGGGGTTGCTGCCGGTGCGCAGAGACAGTCTGCCTCTTGCTACCAGAAAGGTTTATAGTGGTTTCAACACTGTGTTGTTGTCTCTCCTGCTGCTTGCTGCTGGTGTAGGGTTTCCTGCTGCTTGTTTTTGGAGATGAAAAGCTTTTGTTTGCTGAAATACAGTAAATCCAGGATAGCCCAAGCCAGAGGTGTGCAAGGAGAAGAGAATCAGGATCAAAGCATGAAGGGCTGCAGTGTAAACAGTGGACGATGAAAGGATATTCACAGAAACTGCAACTCAGGTCAAATCGGAATGCATCTTCACAAAGATAGCTGAAATGCTTTGGAAAAGAGTTGGAAAACTGCCCCATGGTCACTCTATCTCCATAGTGCCATCTCAGGAGATGTGCACTTTTTGTTTTGGGTCCCATATGTGCTGAGGTGGCAGGGCATGTGGCGATGAGGTCACTGCCATGTCACATGGGATCTTCCTACTTAGCTAGGCTGACCGGGAATTGAACCCAGGACCTCTCAAAAAGAGGTGCCCAGCCCCCTAGGGTGCATACCACTAGGACAGCTAAGAATTCATGGAAAAACATAGATAAATTCATAGGCTCTGCCCTGGATATGTCAGTACTCAGTCAACTCAGGAAAAGATGATTTGCCTCACATTGAAAGGGGATTAAGGGGTCCACTCCATATCCTGATTGGGTGTTTGGTTCCATAGGTCAAAATGTGTTATCACCAGTTTTGGTGGGACCAATACTAAGATAGAAATGCCTGGATGCTCAGTGCATCTCTAATACAACTAGAGTATGCCTCAAAGCATTGGAAAAGCACTTTTTCTTACTTGCCAGGGAATGGGCACGCCATACCCGTAATCACCACTGCGTCCGCTTTTGCAGGTCTATGCATCGTGTGCCCGCTGACAACCTCTCCCGGAAACAGTATCCCCACAACATGATCCACCAGTGCACTCGAAGTCGGATCATCCAACAGCACAGTCGTGCTCAATCGCACCTCATCCCCCAATGCTCGGTTCAGCCCGTTCTGAAGAGGTTGGGGGGAGGGCAACCTCCAAGCTTCCTTTGGCATGCACGACCCCAATCCCATGAAATCCAAGACTTCCTCTTGAAATTCTCGCTGATCTTCCATCAGTTTGGGTTTCTCCAGAGAATTCTGTGATCCTTGCCTCGGCCATGACACAATCTGGCGTCCTAGGCAAGAGATGAAGGTATATGTAGACAATATAAACATGTAGACAAGTAATATGTATATGTACCACTTCTATACTATAAAATAGCTTAGAAGAGTGGACGAAATGAAGGCGGCGGCGTCGCCGCCATCAGAAAATCTGACGGCTACGAGTCGTCGCCATCAGGATCCCCACTGAGATCCTGCCCAAACTGGGCCAAACAGTGGTTTTTGGGCGAAAAACAGTGAAATATAGTGATTTTTGAGCCAAAAACACTCATTTTGCGTGTCTCCCCCCAAACGCGTCGCGTAGCCGACACGACGCGTTTCTGTCCCAATTCACACTATATATGAAGAGGGCCACTGTTGGGCCACACCATGGGCGTCTGGCTGATTCCTGGGATCGCCTCAGGATTTTTTAAAAAAATCGTGAACGTGACTGACTTCGCAAAGATTGACCTTCGCTGAACGCCGCGAAAAAGGTCACGTTATATTCCTATATTTCTAAAAACGATAAATCAATAATAAAATTGATTAAAATCTTCAGAAATCCTGAAATAAAACTTCGATCTGGGGCTGCGTCGCGCAGGTGACGAACGTCGTCGCCAGCCCAAAATGACGAAAAATGACGATTTCTGGAGTATTTTACAGAAATCCCACAGAAATCGGGATGCCATAAGGCTGGGAATCAGCCCAGGAAAATTCCTGATGCGAAGAGCGCCACAGGCTGGGCAGCGGGTATGGGTGAGGCACCCCATACCGCTTCACCCCCCTCCTTAGAAGCCTTGCCTATATCCAAAGGAAGGCAAGGCCAAGGAGGCGCTCTGACCCCTGCACTGCCCTGGTTTCAAAACTGATTCAGCAGGACAGTGAGGGGGGGGGGGGGGGCTTCGTAAGTAATTTACATGCCACTCAAATGTAGGTCTCTTTTTTTTTTTTTGATATATTCATAGGGCAATTGCCCCCCAGGCGACCACACTGGTCCCTGGCACTCCCTTTAGCCTCTGGTGACCAAACCGGGGGCGCTGCAGGTCCTTCTGACCTGACTGATGGCGCTGAGGCGCACATATTCGCCCTTTTTCTCCATGGGCATGGAAACATAATAATTCAATAAATTCAGATGCGGAAAAAAAATTATTTAGGGTCAAACCCAAGGCAACGAATTCCTCGTGCCTGAATTTAGGGTCATTTCCTACCCAAGGCGACGAATTCCTCGTGCCTGTTTAGGGTCCATTCGCAACCCAAGGCGACGAATTAACGCGCCTGATTTGGTGCATTTAGGGTCATTTCCTACCCAAGGCGCCCCGCGCCTGTTTAGGGTTGGTTGTGCGCTGCCAACCAACCCAAGGCGACGAATTAGCACGCCTGCTTGTGGCGGTTCGCAGATGGCGTCGTCGTCGCTGTGGTCGTCGCCCAGTCACATGATGGACTTGGGGGCTCTATAGGGTCTTCTACCCATCGTAGGAGTCAAGGAGTTCCTCCTTCATCACGTTGATGCCCTGGACCTTAGCTCCTGCAGATGTCGACGTCTGGGCGTCGTCGTCGACAATTCACTGCAGTCTGGGCGTCGTCGTCGTCCGCAGACCGTCACACCGCCTTGGTGGCCTTGGCATCGGCAGAATTCTTTTGAAGAGGTTGGGGGGAGGGCAACCTCCAAGCTTCCCTTGGCATGCACGACCCCAATCCCATGAAATCCAAGACTTCCTCTTGAAATTCTCGCTGATCTTCCATCAGTTTGGGTTTCTCCAGAGAATTCTGTGATCCTTGCCTCGGCCATGACACAATCTGGCGTCCTAGGCAAGAGATGAAGGTATATGTAGACAATATAAACATGTAGACAAGTAATATGTATATGTAACACTTCTATACTATAAAATAGCTTAGAAGAGTGGACGAAATGAAGGCGGCGGCGTCGCCGCCATCAAACAATCTGACGGCTACGAGTCGTCGCCATCAGGATCTCCACTGAGATCCTGCCGAAACTGGGCCAAACAGTGGTTTTTGGGCGAAAAACAGTGAAATATAGTGATTTTTGAGCCAAAAACACTCGTTTCGCGTGTCTCCCCCCAATGCGTCGCGTAGCTAACACGACGCGTTTCTGTCCCAATTCAAACAATATTTGAAGAGGGCCACTGTTGGGCCACGCCATGGGCGTCTGGCTGATTCCTGGCATCGCCTCAGGATTTTCTAAAAAAATCGTGAACGTGACTGACTTCGCAAAAATTGACCTTCGCGGAACGCCGCGAAAAAGGTCACGTTATATTCCTATGTTTCTAAAAACGATAAATC
Source organism: Eutreptiella sp. 'Long Island Sound 2002' (assembly GCA_964036045.1). NCBI lineage: Eukaryota > Euglenozoa > Euglenophyceae > Eutreptiales > Eutreptiaceae > Eutreptiella > Eutreptiella sp. 'Long Island Sound 2002'. The sequence continues at coordinate 184,290,540 of OZ038379.1, read as the reverse complement.
AATAATAAAATTGATTAAAATCTTCAGAAATCGTGAAATAAAACTTCGATCTGGGGCTGCGTCGCGCAGGCGACGAACGTCGTCGCCAGCCCAAAATGACGAAAAATGATGATTTCTGGGGTATTTTACAGAAATCCCACAGAAATCGGGATGCCATAAGGCTGGGAATCAGCCCAGGAAAATTCCTGATGCGAAGAGCGCCACAGGGTGGGCAGCGGGTATGGGTGAGGCACTTCATACCGCTCCAGTTCCGCACCTCCACCATCCCCAGTGAGTCCAGCCCTGCCTCCCCCAACTGCATATTATCCTCCACCTCTCCCACACCAACGGCATCAAGCACACCACGCACTGTTAAGCGGACAGATCTTCGCCGCCCTTCTTCATCAAGGCTCTGCAACCCGTGGATGCAGCTTGGTGTAGGACCATCCATCCCACCATGTCGATGCGAGAACGCACGAAGGGCACTGAAGTACGGCAGAGGGGGCAGGCATGTGGGATCCAGAGGGCACAAGGTAACCACAGCAGAAAGGGCATGCCTCATCAGTCGCAGCAGATACCCTGTGCCCGCTTCTGGGGATAAGGGCAGCAGCCCATTCTGCAGACCGCACCGAAACGTAGACTCGGTCGCCATCCCACCTACTGCCCATGCACCCCATCTGATGGAAACTGCAGGAAGGCCTTCCCTTCGCCTCTTCATGGCCAATGCATCCAGGAATCCGTTTGCTGCTGCGTAGTTGGCCTGCCCAGCAGCCCCAAAGCCACTGGCAGTCGATGAGAACAACACAAAGAAGTCAATATGCAGGTGCTGCGTGGACTCATGCAAATTTTGCGCCCCCTTCACTTTGGGTCTGTACACTTGCTCAAAGGCTGCAGGCTGGAGGTTAGGCAGCGTTTGATCCGCAAGCACTCCGGCTGCATGCACAATGCCTTTGATGTCCGGAAACGTCCTAAACACCTCCTCCACCCTGTGGCGGTCTGCCACATCACATCTCACAACAGTGGGCCGCAGGTCTGACTCCCAGTCCTCAGGCAACTCGCACCTTGTAGATGATAAAACCACAAACTTCTGCGCACCCTGTGCGAAAAGCGCCCGCACAACAAGCCGGCCAATGTGCCCAAGGCTGCCAGTAACCAGGTACCTTGCCTCCCCACATACCAGCAAGGGCTGTGTCACAACAACCCTCCAAATGTGCTGACCTTCCCTCATGTATTGCAAAGCTTCTACCACTTGCTGAATCGGGAATTCGGCGATGGGCAGCTCTGGTGCACCAAACCTCATGGCCTGCTCAAACAGCGATTGGAATTGCATGGGCTGCTCAGCGATCAGCGTGTCAATCGCAATCGTGTGATACTTTACATCGGGCCGCACTTGAGCTACCTCTGATGCAGACCAGATCCCACGCTTCCCAATCTCACAAAAAAGACCTTCGGGTTTGAGCGCTGCTAGGGAGGCCTCGATGAAGTCCCCAGAGAGGCTATTGAGCACCATGTCCACAGCTCCGTACTTTTGAAGACTCGTGCGGAATGCATCTGCGTGTCGTGAAGAAGCAATCTGCATGACCTCCAGTGAACGCAGGTACGCATGCTTCCTTTTGGATCCCACTGTCCCAACCACTTCACAGCCGAGTTTGCCTGCATAGTGAATGGCCGTCAGCGCAACCCCACCGGCCGCTGCATGAACCAATACCCGATGGCCTCTTTGTAACTGTGCGCACTCTACAAGTACACGGTACACAGTCGTAATTAAGCTTGGCAGACTTGCAGCGGCTTTGAACAACATTGTGGATGCCATCAGTCTCAGAAGCGGTACCTGCGAAATTGTGTACGCAGCGAATGATCCGCATGCCATCCCAAACACACGGTCGCCAATTGTCAACCCGTCCACACTGGCCCCCACCGCAGCCTCTACTCCCGCACAGTCGCCTCCGGGTGGCCCCGGGTCCCTAGGGTACATGCCGAGGACATTCAGCACGTCTCTGAAGTTGAGACCCACTGCACAGACCCTCACTGCCACAGACTCCGCCGAAGGCACCGCACGACGAGCCTCCACTATCCTGAGGTTCGTCAGCATTTCGCGGGCAGGTAACTGTACGCAGCATACCACAGGAGGCAGGTTGGATCTTTGCAGCCGCCTGACACTCCACACACAACCAACAACTCTCCATTCCTCCCCTGCACCATCATAAGGCGTCCCGCCAGGATCCTCATCTGCCATCACGCATGTCACCCTCCACGAGGGGTACTCAACCTTCCAAGACCTCACATACGCCGCCAATTCCTCGTCCCTCACCACCACGCACACCGGCAGCTGGGCTTCCATCCTACTGACCACCGCCCAGTGCAGCTCTTGTACCATACGGGGCAGAATCCTCTCCACGCTGCCATCCAGCCCCGGCCCTGAGGCACACTGCACCCAAACATCGGTACTGACATCCTGCTGCCTGTGTGGCTGAAAGATCCCAACCTTCAGCCCTTTCATCTGTACCAACATACTCCCCTCAGTGTTATACACGCTGATGCGGCTTCGTTCCCCGTCTCTCTCAATCTCCGCATGACTCCACAACTCAGTCAGCCATCTGCGACTCGTCCCACTCACATGGTATGACTCCATCTCGGCTACAAACAGCCCCGGTTGCCTGTCAGCCACCTCCAGATGGCACGTACCCACATGTGTTTCGCTGTCCAGCCATGCACAGGTGCGCAGAAATGCCGGAGTCTCACTGTTGGCAGTGGGGAGTTCAATCTTCCCAATCCACCTCCTTGCCCCCTGCCACACAGTCCGCAACGAGCGGAAATCACCTCCATATGAGTTCCCCAGTGTCTCGTAGAACCCATCCCCACATTCCATCCCTTCTCCAAGTTGACTGCTCACCTCCTCAACATTGATCCCCGCCGCCGGCATGGGTTGACCCACACGGAGTCGTAGGGTCACATGCAAAACCCACTCATTCCCTGGACTGCTCGTGGACTCAATGCTGATCCTCCAGTCCCCTGTCCCCTCCGGCTGTCCCTCCTCAGGATTCATCAGCATTCGCACTTTTGGCAGATTGTCCACATCCAAGTACATGGCCGTTTCAAACCTCACATCAACCAACTTGTACGCCACGTCGCCAAATATCTGCTCAACTGCAGGCGCAACCATCTCCAAGTAGCAGGCCCCTGGTACCAATGCCACATCTCGCACACGATGGTTTGATAAGTACTCCACAATATGTCCGTCCCATTGCGCTGTCCACACAATCCTCTGCTCCTCCTTCTCAAAGCTGCCCAGAAGCGGGTGGGGTGCAGTGTGCCATGGAAATGCCTCCCGTGGCCACACTATCGCCAAAGCTGCTGGGGGCACACTGCCCTCAGGGGCGGCCCCTACGACAACATGCCCATTGGTCCCCCCAAACCCAAACGATGACACTCCACCGTACCCGATGCTCACGGCATTGCACTCGCTGGGTAATGCAATCGGGCACTGGGCCCGTGACTCCTGCACTTCTGGGCTAAGCCTCCGGCAGTGGATGTTGCCAGGCACCTGCTGATGATGCAGACAGAGTATGGCCTTGACGAGCCCGACCATGCCTGCGGCCCACTCCAAGTGTCCGACGTTGGTTTTGGCTGCTCCGACCAGCAGTTGTGTCTCACGCGTTGCAAACACATTTGCCAGCGCCGCAACTTCCTGCGGGTCACCAAGCGGGGTACCTGTCCCATGAGCCTCCACATACGTCACGTCGCGAGGCAACTGCCCGGTACTCTCCACGGCTCTCTGCACCACCGCCTCCTGTGCAGGGCCACAAGGAGCGGTCAGGGTTGCGGTCCGCCCATCCTGGTTGACCGCCGCCCCATGGATGACGCCCCAAAGCACAGGCCCCGTCTCCAACGCGGGGGACAGCGGCTGCAACACAACGGCACCACACCCTTCGCCGCGCAAATATCCATCAGCCCTGTTCGAGAACGTGGCACACCTGCCCTTTCTCGACAGCATCCCGGTAGCGCAATACTTGACAAACGTCTGCTTGTTCAGCATCAGATTGACCCCCACCACCACCGCCTGCTCACAGTCTTGGGCGTGCAAGGCCTTGCATGCTGCATCCACCGCCACCAATGACGACGAACATGCCGTATCGATGGTTGCGGACGGGCCGGTGAACACAAACGTATACGCCAGGCGGTTGGCTACGATGGGCGCGGCAGCCCCCGTTGCTGCATATGGACTCCGAACGCCGGCCGGATCTTGCAGACACTCAAACTCCCCGGTCCCTGCGGCGGCATATGTCCCAACCGGAGTCTTAATGCCGCCTGGCAGACTGCACTCTCGCAAGGCCTGAGACCCAACTTCCAATGCGACGCGCTGTCGAGGATCCATCAGCGTGGCTTCAGCCACTGAAATCTCGAAGTACTTGTTGTCAAACATCGCAACGTCCTCGATAAACGCTCCATGGTTGGTATACGACGAGCCCACAGCAGTTCCGGTTGGGTCATACCACTTCCTCCAGTCCATCCGGAGGAAGGGGATCTCCCCCGCAGCATCCCCTGCTTGTTGCAGGTACCGCCAAAACCTGTCAGGGCTGCTGCAGGCCCTAGGGAACCGGCACGCCATCCCCACCACCGCTGTGGGCTCCACCTTCACAGCCAGAGACATCACGGCTGGGACTGCAGCCCCTCGAGAGAACACCGTGCTCTCAATATGGCCAACCAGCGCGCTCAGAGTGAGGTAGTCAAGCAGCAGCGTATTGCCCAAGGTCATCGCATCTCTCAATGCTTTCTTCGTCCCATTCCTCACTTCCACCATGTGAAGGGAGTCCAGCCCGGCGCTCCCCCAAGTCGTGGACCCGTCAACAGCTTCGGTTTCAATCCCCTGCGTACTCATGATAGACAGCACTTTTGCGGTGATCATCCCCGTTCGCTGCTGCTCATTGGCGTTCAGGAGCTGCCCCATCCAACTTGTGGTTGTCCCTCTCTCTCGTACGCCTGCGGCTGCGGTGTTGTGCGCGTTGTATGCGGGCCTGCCTGGTGGCGCCTGCACTGTCGCTCCGATCAAAAATCCAACGATGGCGAGTAGTGGGAGATCATACAATGCAGCGCTCGGTAGTGACAAGTCAAAAGTCTCTTCGAGTTGAGACTGAATTTGTGGGATCAGACCTGCCTTTGGACAGATGTCCGGGAGGGAAGATTGAGGATCCAGACCACTTAGCCCATGGTCTGCAAGCATCTGCATAAGTCGTGAAAGGACCCCTTCGAAGTCCACACCATCTTTGGGATGCAGTTTGTTGGCCCCTTGCTACTCGCCTGCTCCGGCAGGCGCTGTGCAGAAAAGGCCTCTTATTGTTTGCAGGTCGTACCGTATGACAATGCCATACCCGCCGCTTGCCTGGTCCAGGGGGCGGTAGCCTGGGAGCAAACGAACGAGGTGTGCAACCCCTTCGGCATGCCACGCGACGGTTGGGTCTCGCTTGCTGCGCAGATATTCCGCTGCTTCCATGACCCCGCAGTCGGTTGCAAACGCAGAGAACTGCGTGATGCCAAGCACGGCTCGCACCCGGGGGTGCAGAGAGAAATACAACAAAGCAAATCGAATGATCTGGTCCCCAACACCGTCGTAACCTGAAGCTATGAAAATGCCCAACAACTGGATGTAACACCCCTCTGGGCTGCCCAGGTGGATAACATCCGGCTCACTCAATCCGTCGCGGAATTCGGCATTGGCAACACGCTGCGCGGCCACCCATGCAATGGTCCGGGCCCCTTCCTTGAACAAGAGCCGCAGTTGAGGAAAGGTGGAAATCAGGGTGCAGAGGGTTTCCCGTTCGGGGCAAAGGCATGGATCCCACCGGGTTGTTGCTATCTGCAGCATCTCACCGATGTCCTCCAACTGGGCCAGCTGCAGATGATACAGGCGACGTTGCAGATGGCAAAGAGTGATGCGGGTAATGGACTGTTGTGGAGGGAACCCCACAAACTGCTTGCAGTAGAGCCCAGCCCCCGCAGCACACAAGAGCCAGACGTGTGGCTCAAGCAGATACTGGGATGACCATGCTCCTAATGCATCAAAAGAGAGACTGACGAACTCCTTGGCACGCTCGCGGACAACTATCGGGTCTGAAAGATGCACCTCGAGCACTGTGACGCCATGTCGGCCAACCACTGCACTCCATCGCTCCATGTGCTCCAGAAGGTTCTGGACCATGTCACGGGGTGCAATGATCTGGCCCTTGGCGTCCATGAATGTGCCTCCAAAGGCGCATCGTTCCCAGCCGGAGGCGCTTCGTCCCAAGGGAACGAACGGGCGGTCGTGATCCAGGAAAGATCGGACATGCATGACCCTGTCAGGGCCTATGCTGTACTGCGTTCGGAGATCCTGCAAAAATGCTGCCGGGTTTCCAATGTCTGCCTGCACCAGGATATGAGGTACCATCTCCAGGGTTGCAGCAGTTTCCTGCAACGAGGCCTGTGTGAAATCAGCACCTATCACAGTCAATGGGAATTCATCCAAAATTCTTCCCCGATCCGTGTTATTTCTGATAAAGTCGTAGATCGCCAGCAACAAGGTTCCATCCCCACAACCCATATCCGCGGCATACTCGGGTCGGTCAGAGAATTGGACGTTGTTGAAGATGCCGTTGAGCTGCTCCGCCAGCGCCAAAAAGTACGGCACATGCCACTTTCCCGAACCGCGCACATTCAATGTGCGATCCACACGCCTTTCCTCACCATTAGGCAGCGCTTCGAACACGGTCTTGCAATCCCCAAAGACAACGTCTTCCATACTCTGGAGTAAAGGAAAATATGAACCAACGACGTCGTACAAGTGTGGGTTGTTCAGGATGCCTCGGCCAAGCGGGGTAAGCTGAATACCGTGCAGACTGTCACTAGGTAGATGCAGCCCAAGCGCTTGGAATAGTTTGCAGATGGCCGAGTGCAGAGTCGGATCAGGGACACGCATATTTTCTGGATCCGGATCGGAATCAGAAAGAAGATTAGTCTTCAACAGGCCGATGATAAGGGGGGTCACGACGGCACCATCAACAAAATGAAGGATCTGGGATTCTAGAAACTGGTCACGACCTTCAGACCACCAATAGACCATGTCCGACAACGAGGTGCAAGGGGCAGTGCCTTGCAAGGCCCCTTGTATATTGATGTGCAAGAACACGGCTAGTTTGGTATAAGGTATCTCTTGCCATTGAAAGTGCTTTGGGCCACAGCTCCACGCGCCATGGCGACACTCCAGCACACCCAAACCCTCCAAAAACTGTAGGGCTACCAAAAAATGCCCTGGATTACAACGACGCTGAGCTTGTAGTTCATCAAAACAGCTTGGAGTCCCATGCAGATCCAAGAGTACAGATTGTAGGCAGTGCAAGACCTGGACGGCGACACAGCCATGCGTGTGTTCGTTGATGCGTTGTTGACGTGATGGGCTCATTCAACCGAATCCAGAGTGATTTGGCTCAGGCACAAATGGATAAGGTGCTCCCACAAAGACTAATCAAGAAGATATCTGCCATTTTGAATGGATGTGCATGATGCGATTTCGTACTGGCATGTGACACAAACGTGGCGAATACCTTACCCTACCCTACCCTACCCTAAATACCCTGCCCTCAGCAACTGCTAGCCCCACTCACAAGAATAATCTGCATGTCTGTGCTATGCTTTGAATGCATCCTTTTTTCAATAGTATCGGCTATTCTCTGCATGGGCTTTGGCATGCATTCATAGCTATACTTTTTTTGTGTGTGGTAGTGATCCTCTACCGGGCGGGAGTTCGATCAGTGCGTATATGGAATGAGATGCGGTATGTACAGTGGCGGTTCCCTTGTTTTCCGGGCACTTAGTGTTTCCGTACTCACCTGGCTGCGCCACACGTATATAGGGCCTATGGACAGTCGCGTTTATACGCTGATAATATATGATGTGGTGGCCACTCGATTGAGGCGCAGTGCAGGCTCATGTGCCGCTTGGTGGAGGGCACTAACTTCAGTGATACTTTGCCATGTTGCTGTGTGTATGGGCTGTGGCGCATGTGCTGTGTGGCAGCAAGGGCACATTGATCGGGTACAGGCATGGTGTGTAATACAGTCCTTTCTGGGCTCACGTGTGTCTGGTTTGTGCCATCATCGTGGTGTGTGTGGCTGTGGTGCACATTCCCCTGTTGCTGTGTTGTGTTTTGTGTTTGTGTTTCACGGGGGTGGGGAGGCGCGGATGAAAAGGGTGTAGTTTCGGTGGTGAGTGTCGTGGGGGAGGCAGTGATTTTTGTGTGGGGGCCAGTACCCACTGTCATGGGTTCGAAGGCATCGGTGGCGGTTGTAGTGATGGTGTGGGCAGGATGGGGGGGGGGGGGGTAGTCGTGGTGACCGAAGAAGTAGCCATGACGGTGGTGGGTGCTTGACCGGGAGTTTCATGGCTTTAGGTGTCGGCTGTGTTGGCAAAACATTTTTTTTCCACAAAGCTGCAATAGTTCTGCAATAGTTCTGCAGCAGTACAAATCAATCTCGGGATCCAAGTACACTCTCAGAACATACCATAGCTTCTTCCCCCGTCAAGGACAGGGGTCAAGGATGACAAAGAAGGAGCAACTTATATTCCTACCTTGAGTGTACCTGCAGAGCAACATGGGGTCGCCACGACTCATGTTTGGCCCTTGTCTTCTCACCTTTGACTGGTTTTCTTTGCTTCAGGGACTTGCATGGGTGAGTCTGGTGATATTCTGATTCGCCTTGTTATCCTCCAAGTGGTACACATCTGTTTGGCCCGTGGCGGTGAGCAGGCTGTGTTTTGTGGTCCTTCCTCGCGCCGTTGCAAGCCCTTTTGTATTAATGCGTGCCGTAGACCTAGGATATGATATGATGAATCAACCTCATGCAGCCACTCTTGGTATGTCTTTTCCATATAATGCGGCCATTTACCCACCCTCCTACACCAAATACCGTCATAGTGCCGGTCTCCAAGAACACTTTGGCACCCGTTGTTGTGCATGTCCTGTGCCTTCCGCATCATTCTAGTGGTTTGGTACTTAATCCTGGGTGCGGACAATTTCTCTATCACTTTTTGATGCCCGACAGTATCCTGGGTGAACTCAAGGTATTTTGGTGCCTTCACCTTGGAAGGTATTTTAGTGCCTTCACCTTGGTATGGTATGAATCCTGGCGTTGTAAAATCTTGTGACACTCCTGGTCATCTTCCTGTGTCGCCGTGGTAGGTGCCTTGATTTTTGCACACTTTTGCTTCCGAGGTTTAAACATTACTTGTTGTTGCAACACTTGTGGGGTGGGATTTGGCGTACACACCCTAGGCTTGACCTTACCATACCATGCGCTAACAGATTGACTGGGTTGTGTTGCTTCATTGTCCCTAGGGGGCATGGCGAACTCCTTTCTTAGCTGGTACACAATATGAAGCATCATGTATTGGTGATGTGCCACATGCTCCCGGAAGTGGGGTCCATATCCTTGGGGCAGTTGGTCATAGAAAGAACTAGGAACTCTTAGGCACGCGACATGGTGCATGTCTTCCGGGGACGCGTTATGGTACCAATGCTCTGGGTATTCAGTCCATGTGCCCCATGATTGTGTCCATGCCTTCCTGAAGAAGGGACCCCATTTTGGGCATTGAATCGGCCGCTTGTGCACGGTGGTGCCATGCCTGGTATGGCATATGGGGCACTCCACAACACTATGATCCCATGGCGCGCCACATCCATCCCACCGCTGATTTCCCCAAAGCCATTTAACCCATTTCATCCGGCGGGTTCCTTTGAGCGGGAGCCAAGACACCCAGTGTGTACCTGAAAATAGGTCATAGTGTCTCTTCTCTTTGACCCCTTTTTTGGCTGGGTTGGGCGCAGGACCCCCATTGACAGCAATATCACCTGGGTGGGTAGGTGTGTACTTAGGGAGAGGTAGACCAGTTGCCATTTTAGCCAGACTGTCGACCTCATCGTTACGTTTGATTTCTATTCGCTCTTCCTTGGTTTTGGCCTTGGCTATATCCCTGTGGCTTGGGTGTGTATGTGTGTGTGGCTGGTGGGGGGGGGGGGTTATGCAGTTGACTGTAGGTCGATGTGTTGGAAAATGTGTTTGAAAATGCCGTGAACGCCGCGTGTGTGGGTAACAATGGTGGGGGGATGCATGGAAGGGGTGCCTCGTGAAGAGCTTTCAAGACCACGGGAGCCACGGTGCTTATGGCTTTAGAATGATAATCGAATGCTTTGCAGAGGTTCAGTGCAGGGATAGAAAACAGTTGATGTGAATATGTTGAGGGTAGAAGAGCCCAAACGAAGTAGCGCCGATCTCGCAAAGACCACAGTGCATCAAGTGACGGCTGCACAATCAGTAGTGGTCGCAGCTGGGACTGGATCTCGGCAGGCCCAGTGCACAAAATTTGGTGTCGAAGGGAGTCGGGGAGTTGGGATTGGCAATATGCAACAAAAGACAAGGGATCTAGTGGGTGGTCATGAGAGCAAAGTGGGTACGGGCGTGGCTGTCTTTTGAACCACTTGGGGTACCCCGTCACGGAGATTAACCCGTTTACCCATTTAAAAGGTAGTGCGGCGGTCAACGGTGAGTGCTCGGACTAATGAAATGCGGATTGGTGATGCAGTTGTGTTTCGGTGCTAGCGTGAGCCCCTTGGGCAATAGGTGTGTTAACACAGCCGGCCAACACAGACGTGAAAAATACCCCCCACCCCCTATTGTGTTGTGTTAACACGGCCCCAACATAGAGGTGAAAAATACCCCCCCCCCTGCAAGACCAGAGGACGGGGATGATGACTTGTGTTGTGGTGTGGTGTGTTGTGTACCGTTGTGTTGTGTTGTGTTATGTTGTATTGTGTTGTGTTGTGTTGTGTTGTGTTGTGTTGTGTTGTGTTGTGTTGTGTTGTGTGGTGTGGTGTGGTGTGCCAAAGGCGCTGTTACCAAAAGGCAAAGGCCGGGATGTCTACCCATGGGTACAGGTACACGGGCTGGGCTGTGTGTGTTGTGTGCACGCTGTATGTAAGTGTGTTGTGGCATAGCCGGACCAGTGCACTCTCGCACTGCCTTGCCGACGCCTGCGCGCAGTCACACAGGGTCTCATTTGCCCACTGCACCCTGCGTGCCGCGCTGCACCACCAGTGCCTTCTGTGTGGTGCCGCACTGCTTGGTGCTCTGCACCACACTGCACTGTGTGTGCCCTGCTGCACTGTTGTTGTGGGCAGGGGGCAGTGGGCAGTGGAACTCCTGCAATGCACTGCCGCACTGCCTGGGGGCAGTGGGCAGTGGACCTCCTGCAATGCACTGCCCCACTACCTGGGGGCAGTGGGCAGTGGACCTCCTGCAATCGACTGCCTCACTGCCTGGGGCAGTGGGCAGTGCAATTCCTGCAATGCACTGCCCCACTGCCTTGGGGCAGTGGGCAGTGGACCTCCTGCACTACACCGCCTCACTGCCTGGGGGCAGTGTGTAATAAGTCAGGGCATTGGGGTCTCTCAGAAGCTTTGTGGAGGATCTATACTAGACCTCTCCAAGCTTCAAGATCCTACAACACTAGGATATTTGCTCATATTTGGCTTATATGCCAAGCCTATAGCTTGCTGCTAGACTCTACTGCTCTTAGGTACACTACAGAGAGCAGAGATCTAGCATACATTAGTAGCCATACATGAATAATCACATCCCATATGCTTATAATGTGATTTAATCATGTTTTATGCTATTTTGAAAGGTTCTAATGTATTGGAAGCTATTTTGAAGCTATTTCGAAGCTTCAGATGGCCTGTCGCGACTGTCGCCGTCTTTTGCCGCCGACAGCAATTTACGTAATGTTGACAAGGCCTGTGATAAGATAGACTACTCACAAAGTTGCTAAAATATAGGTTTTCCTGTCTTTTTAATGAGAATTTATTGTTAGATCAATTTTCTTGTTATTTAGGCATGTGAACCCGTATTACTGGACCAGCCAGTTGGTCCAGCTCAATGTTCGTTCGCGACTTCGTCTTCTTGCTGTTGCCTGTGTCCTGTACTTGCCAACAAGATCAATTGTAATGGAGAACATTGGAAACAATTTGATTTTTAAGTGCAAGACAAGGAAAATGGGTTTTCTATATGCACCCAAGCACAAGCATATGACAGTCCAGTAATCTGAAGTTCCAGCAGGTCGACGACGACGAGGATGACGAGCAGCAGCTGGGCCAGCGTACGCTGTTCAAGTAAAGTGAGTTCCTTGCTTGAATTTATCAAAAAGTTCAAGAAACTTTGAAGTCTTGAAGGTGTACTTCCTCCTATGGTCAAAGAACCTTCAAAAAAATTCGAAGACTGGAGGAGCGTAGCGTGAAGCGACCTTTACGCAAATACGACGACGCCAGAGGCTTCAGAAGAGTTCGAAAAGGCGTCCAGTGGGTTCATTTCATTGAGTTTGGTGAAGATTTTGAAGGATTTTAAGTTAACAAGAAGTTTCAAAAAAGTGGTGAACTTGGACTACACAAAGCGCTTTGCCAGAGCTTCAGCTACAACGACGACGACTTCTACGACGACGACTTGTTGCAAGAGCGCTGCCAGAGAGCTTCTGCAGGCTCTCTTGAGGCTCTTTGAGGCCTAGAGCCATTGATTGTGTGGCTTTTGTTTGCTACATTTTGCATGCTTGTTGTTTTGCTTCTCAAGGCTTTACTTCTCCTTGCTTACGGTCCCTCTGGTTGACCCTATGTCAAGGGAAGGGGCAACAGCGACGGTCCGTGACTATAAATCCCCACCCCAGTCACTGTGCACCCTCCTTGGAGCCCAAAAGCTTTGATTTCTTCATGATTTCTTCCATCTCTTTCATCTATCAAAAGGCCAAAAATGTCGAAAGTGGCCTACTTTATTTTACGCATACCTACGCGCCAGTGCGTCGAATCGCGCCAACTAAAGCGCTGTTGTAAAGTAGAGAGCGCTAGCTTTCAAATGGCACTCTCACTTTGTTTCAACTCCTCAAGGGCTATTTTCTGTGATTTTTTCAAGATGACCTATCAATCACTTTTTGCCCAACCCTCCAAAACACTCAAAAATGACATTTCATGTTTTACGCATATCTTCGCGCCACTGCGCTGAAAAAATCTGAACCAAGTATTTTTTGAAAGTAGACAGTAGTACGCTTCTATCCTGCACTTCACTTTTCTGGAACTAATTTTTCTGCAATTTTTGCATCCCCAGCAAAGTCACCCATAAACCACACCCCAAAAACCCCTCAAAAGTGCCTTTTGTGCTTACTTTATATCTCCCTGAGAAAAAAGGTTTGGGGTTCGACATTATTTTTCTAAACAACACTGAAGTACGTGCTTTTGAATCCTGAGTCATGTTTACTTTCAGAAAATAAGAATTGCTATTTTAAAAATGCAACAAGTTACTACACAAACCGCTTGGTCAAAAATCATGCAAAATGGTTTTGGAGGTTTTATCATTTCTCTGAGACCATGGTGAGTTCGAACCTGAACTAAGGTGTTTTGTGAACACTGGAGCATGGAGTTTCGAAAACATATTTACTTTGAATTTCTGTGGTCAGGAATGGATTTTTTCCAGGATGGTTAACTTAGTGCATGAAAGCATATTTTCACACTTGTTGGTCATGATGCTACAAGAAAAATACCTTTCTCAGGACCTATGGTGAGTTGATCAGTCATCAAAGCTGTTTTGGAAAGGTAATGGTGTCTAGTTTGCCGATATCTTTTCGTTGGACTTTGTGGAAAATGGGATGACAGTGAAAAAGTTCGGATTCCTTATGCTTTTTTGATGGTTTTTCAGCATGTGTGTCACGTGAGATTCATGTGTCTCCCCCCAACGTCTTTTTCTCTGAGCCTATGATGAGTTGGGGCAACATCAAATATGTTTCCAAAACCTGAGGACATGCCCTACACAGTGCAGATATTCTTTTTCTGACATTTCAGCAAAATAGTACAGAAAAAAGGTGCAGAAGTTCGGCCTTTTCAAGGAAAAACATGGTTTTCGGTCATTGTTTTTCAAAACCATTCGCGATTTCTGTGGTCTCCTAACCTTGAGTCATTGTATGATATTGCAGTTTGTGATTGTTTGCATCAGTTTTGATTCATTCTGACTAGGCCTAGCCTAGGTAGAAAGGTAGATACCCTAGAATAAATTTTAGATACGCAATAAATAGTGAAACATTTTGTTGTCTTTTTGGGCCACAAAACAAACATGGCCACAACCATTAACAGACCGTTTGCATCCGCCACATTCACCGTCCAAGCCTTTCCCTTCGACTCCCCAGGCTGAGTGGCTCAGTTCGGCTGGCCCATTATCATGGGGACAAAGAAGGCGTGGGGCTTTTTGCCACCAGGGAGTAGGGAGGCGAAAGACGGGTGTGAGCGGAAGGCGGAAGAGAAGACTCAATGCAGGAGCACCCGAGTGAAACATTAAAAGACCGCATTCAACCAAACCATTGGCATTGACCGCTCTCGGGGTCCTTGTGACCATTCTCCGATGAGAGAGGTTGGTGGTGGTAACTGGTTGCGGAAGAAGCTTGCAAAACTTACTTACTTACTTACTCTAGCTAACTAGCTAGCTAACTAGCTAGTGTAGGAGGTGCATTGATTTTATGGTATTACCCTAATGCTAACGGTTGCGTAAGCAACTTAATGTCTCTGGTCCTCGCTCTGTAGGGCAGGGTGGTGAGGAGAAGTGCCGCAAGGCGCTGGTACTGTAATAGAGGTAACCATTCCAGTAGATGCAGGCCGGAATGTTAGTGTGCAATGCCATATAACTGATTTTCATCTCCTTACCGTACCGCCCGACATAGTTCAAAGTAGTTCTGAGCACGGTCCGTGCCCTCTCATGGGTTGCCGAGACTCTGCATAGACTGCATGACTTCTGGTCACAGTCCGCCACTCATGCGTGTGCTGAGACCCTTTCCGGAAGCCTGAATTTGTCAAGCTATTTCATTCCAGCACCATTGCATTTGAGCTAGGAAGTGATTTGTCCTCATTTCACTCTACCATGCATATCACCTATTACTGCATGGCCGTCAAGGCAAGCGTTTGTCTAGTGATGTATTCTACTCTCCATTCGGATTGCATTTCATTCATTTCGTTCAGAAAGGTCACTCATTCATTGCATTTCACTTTGCAAATCTAACATTTCATACCTATTGCATTACTTCCTTATTGCAAGGGCTTGCCGATACCGCTCGACATGCAATATGGTCCGTAATCGAGCTGCCCTTCGTAGTTCTATGAGCACCTTTGGCTCAATAGACGCCGAGTTTTGGATCGCAGCGACGAACAATCAATTCGTATCCACCTAACTTTTGTTGATTGACTGCAAGTTGTGAGGAATGAATCTCTTTTCCAACCCTCGCGATCATTGACCTAGGTCATTTGGTCTAAAGAGCTAGTTTATCCTCAAATTTGCTACCAAACCACTATGGGTACATTCTGCTTCGTTAACTTTCGCTAGATCGCCTGGTACAGCCTCAATTACCGGGTTTGAGAGTGCTCAATTGAGTGTCTGTAGTCTACAACATTACATTCTCTATCCCCCCGACCACACCTCATTGGATTTCTCTCACACATTCCCTTCCTCATCACACTACACATACAACACACACACAAACACATACCATGAGTCATTTGATTATTCCATTTGTTCTCTTTGGATATCACAGTCTGAGGAATTGCTGTAGTACCACATCCATCAAATTTTTGCCTACGAGCCAATTTCTAAGTCATCTCCTTCGTGTAGATAGTCAGTGTCCGCTTACAGGAGCCGGCATTGGTCTCACCCCGCCACATCTTTGTTGTGTAACACAAGTGAACAGGTTTAAGCTTGGTCACTTAGCCTGTGACCTGGCTAATGCATTCCGCGATGTGTTAGTGAAGAGCCCTACGCCGGTAGCCACCGAGACCAGCGGTGCACTACGGTAGGCTCATTGAAAAGGATTATCGAAAGGTATGGAAAGCCTACAGTAATGGGCTTCTACCCTCGCGCTGGTAGGTAAGTACTTTCCCTGCAGTGGGATAGACCCCTTCTCTTGCGGTAGAGATAGATGACGGAGTTAAGCTTCAAGAGGATAGCCTGAATCCTGCAATTCAGTTGAGCGGAATTCACTCTTAATGTAGGAAGACAGGCCCCCGCACGGATGGCTTTGTACAACCATCTGGTGGGCAAGGGGCTCGCCGTAATTGGTCTTCCGGTAAGGTACAGAACACACTGTAACTACGATAGCATTTTTCGGAGATTTACTACTTCCAGTTGTCTAAGACAACCTGACAATGATACATTTCGCGTATGAGGCAGTGGCGACCCTCCAGTCGTGTAGGATACCCGTTGGCTCGCACTAGAGCTGAACGGCGTTCCATGAAAGATCCGACCTTTCAACTTTTTTTCACTTATCATTTACCTACTTCGTTTCCAACCAACCCCAGGGGACCAACCCACCCCTACCCGTGAACCCAACCCCTACATGCACACATACAATTCATTGGTTTTGTCATCTTTAGCACTTGCCACAACCCATACATCTTCTTTCTCTGAATTTACATGATGAACACACTTCTACATTTTCACTTCTTCGTGCAAATTATTTGCTTTGGTAATTTAAGTTATTTGGGACATGTCTACACAAATCAGTATTCCCGCTAGCTTCATATCTCATTAGCTTCCTGTTGGCTATGTCCTATTGAGGAACATGGTTCATATGCTCTGCATTTGTGGACCAGAGCATTTTTCCGTGATGGAATATTGATTCTCTTGTACATGATTACTAGGCACGTTACGTAACTGACGTTTCAGCTTTGTTTTTAGAGACAGCCAGAAAGTATGAGTAAAAGATTGGTAATGACGGACTATATCTTTCAACGTTTTTTTGGTTGAAGTATTAGTATAAATCCCCATACCCCCAGACGGATCAATCCCCATGGCCGGGATAAGAAAGAGCAGATCCGGGTCAGATGATGTCTACTCATCGTGACTGCCAGCCCCCCCACACACTATGAGTTATCCCTACCCGCTAAACTAATCAACAGTTAGTCATTACTGATGCTGCCTCGCTTTCTCTGTCCAGGTAATGCAGGCCACGAAACCCATTGCATCAAATAGGTACCAATGCATCCATTGCATTAGGTAGCCACATGTAACGCATACGTTGAGTAAGGTGGTATATCCTCTCTTTGGATGACGAAGACAAGCCTGTCAATAGACAGCTTGGGCAGAGCTTGAATTTCCAGTTTAACCCCACATGTTGCATTTCATTCTCAATTGTGATTGATTTTCCGTATAGCTCATTGTAATTTATACGTCTACATCCAGGTGTATTACCCTTACCCTCATTGTTTGCCTGAAGATTTACGTTATCGTTGTTCATACTTTGTATGCTAGCTTTTTGCTTAGTGTTTCTCATGTTTCATTTTGAGCCCTACCATACTCAAGACTCAGGAACTTTACCCTCTTAGGTAGAGATACATCTTTACCTCTGGGAAGGGGGTAGTAAGACACTACATTGTACACTCAGAACATTCAATATGAGCGTGCCTTATGCCCATACCCCTCCTTATCTTAGATTTTCAGTTTGTCATGAACATTCTTAGCGAATGTACATGAAGCTTAGGAAGGGGGTGTAATAAGTCAGGGCATTGGGGCCTCTCAGAAGCTTTGTGGAGGATCTATACTAGACCTCTCCAAGCTTCAAGATCCTACAACACTAGGATATTTGCTCATATTTCGCTTATATGCCAAGGCTATAGCTTGCTGCTAGACTCTACTGCTCTTAGGTACACTACAGAGAGCAAAGATCTAGCATACATTAGTAGCCATACATGAATAATCACATCCCATATGCTTATAATGTGATTTAATCATGTTTTATGCTATTTTAGAAGGTTCTAATGTATTAGAAGCTATTTTGAAGCTATTTCGAAGCTTCAGATGGCCTGTCGCGACTGTCGCCGTCTTTTGCCGCCGACAGCAATTTACGTAATGTTGACAAGGCCTGTGATAAGATAGACTACCCACAAAGTTGCTAAAATATAGGTTTTCCTGTCTTTTTAATGAGAATTTATTGTTATATCAATTTTCTTGTTATTTAGGCATCTGAACCCGTATTACTGGACCAGCCAGTTGGTCCAGCTCAATGTTCGTTCACGAATTCGTCTGCTTGCTGTTGCCTGTGTCCTGTACTTGCCAACAAGATCAATTGTAATGGAGAACATTGGAACCAATTTGATTTTTAAGTGCAAGACAAGGAAAATGGGTTTTCTATATGCACCCAAACACAAGCATATGACACAGTGGGCAGTGGACCTCCTGCAATACACTGCCGCACTGCCTGGGGGCAGTGGGCAGTGGACCTCCTTCAATGCACTGCTCCACTGCCTGGAGGCAGTGGGCAGTGGACCTCCTGCAACACACTGCCTCACTGCCTGGGGGCAGTGGGCAGTGTACCTCCTTCAATGCACTGCCTTACTGCCTGGGGGCAGTGGGCAGTGGACCTCCTGCAACACACTGCCTCACTGCCTGGGGGCAGTGGGCAGTGGACCTCCTTCAATGCACTGCCCCACTGCCTGGGGGCAGTGGGCAGTGGACCTCCTGCAATGCACTGCCTCACTGCCTGGGGGCAGTGGGCAGTGGAACCCCTGCAATGCACTGCCTCACTGCCTGGGGGCAGTGGGCAGTGGACCTCCTGCAATGCACTGCCTCACTGCGTGAGGGCAGTGGACAGTGCAGCTTCTGCAATGCACTGCCGCACTGCCCGGGGGCAGTGGGCAGTGGACCTCCTGCAATAGACTGCCCCACTGTCTGGGGGCAGTGGGCAGCGCAACTCCTGCAATGCACTGCCTCACTGCCCTGGGGCAGTGGGCAGTGGAACCTCCGCAATGCACTGCCTCACTGCCTAGGGGCAGTCGGCAGCGCACCTCCTGCAATGCACTGCCCCACTGCCTGGGGGCAGTGGGCAGTGCAACTCCTGCAATGCACTGCCTCACTGCCTGGGGGCAGTGGACAGTGCAGCTTCTGCAATGCACCGCACCCACTGCCCTGGGGCAGTGCGCAGTGGAACTCCCGCAATGCACTGCCTCACTGTCTGGGGGCAGTCGGCAGCGCAACTCCTGCAATGCACTACCCCACTGCCTGGGGGCAGTGGGCAGTGCAACTTCTGCAATGCACTGCCTCACTGTCCTGGGGCAGTTGGCAGTGCAACTCCTGCAATGCACTGCCTCACTGCCCGGGGCAGTGGGCAGTGGAACCTCCGCAATGCACTGCCTCACTGCCGAGGGGCAGTTGGCAGCGCACCTCCTGCAATGCACTGCCCCACTGCCTGGCGGCAGTGGGCAGTGCAACTCCTGCATTGCACTGCCTCACTGCCTGGGGGCAGTGGACAGTGCAGCTTCTGCAATGCACTGCCTCATTGCCCTGGGGCAGTGCGCAGTGGAACTCCCGCAATGCACTGCCTCACTGTCTGGGGGCAGTCGGCAGTGCAACTCCTGCAATGCACTACCCCACTGCCTGGGGGCAGTGGGCAGTGCAACTTCTGCAATGCACTGCCTCACTGTCCTGGGGCAGTTGGCAGTGCAACTCCTGCAATGCACTGCCTCACTGCCTGGGGGCAGTGGACAGTGCAGCTTCTGCAATGCACTGCCTCACTGCCCTGAGGTAGTGGGCAGTGGAACTCCTGCAACGCACTACCCCACGACCTGGGGGCAGTAGGCAGTGCAACTTCTGCAATGCACTGCCTCACTGCCCTGGGGCAGTTGGCAGTGCACCTCCTGCAATGCACTGCCTCACTGCCTCGGGGCAGTGGACAGTGCAACTCCTGCAATGCACTGCCTCACTGCCTGGGGGCAGTGGACTGTGCAACTCCTGCAATGCACTGCCTCACTTCCTGGGGGCAGTGGGCAGCGCAACTGCTGCAATGCACCGCCTCCCTGGCTGGGGGCAGTGGGCAGCGCAACTCCTGCAATGCACTGCCTCACTGCCCTGGGGCAGTGGGCAGTGCAACTGCCGCAATGCACTGCCCGACTGCCTGGGGGCAGTGGACAGTGCAGCTTCTGCAATGCACTGCCTCACTGCCCTGGGGCAGTGGGCAGTGGAACTCTTGCAATGCACTGCCCGACTGCCTGGGGGCAGCAGGCAGTGCAACTCCTGCAACGCACTGCCTCACTGCCTCAGGGCAGTGGGCAGTGGAACTCCTGCAATGCACTGCCTCACTGCCGGGAGACAGCAGGCAGTGCAACTCCTGCAATGCACTGCCTCACTGCCTGGGGGCAGTGGGCAGTGCAATTTCTGCAATGCACTGCCTCACTGCCGTGGGGCAGTAGGCAGTGGAACTCCTGCAATGCACTGCCCCACTGCCTGGGAGCAGTGGGCAGTGCAACTCCTGCAATGCACTGCCTCACTGCCCGGGGGCAGTGGACAGTGCAACTCCTGCAACGCACTACCCCACTGCCTGGGGGCAGTGGGCAGTGCAACTTCTGCAATGCACTGCCTCACTGCCCTGGGGCAGTTGGCAGTGCAACTCCTGCAATGGGAGTAAGAAAAAGTGCTTTTCCATTGCTTTGAGGCATACTCTAGTTGTATTAGAGATGTACTGAGCATCCATGCATTTTAATCTTAGTATTGGTCCCACCAAAACTGGTGATAACACATTTTGACCTATGGAACCAAACACCCAATCAGGATATGGAGTGGACCCCTTAATCCCCTTTCAATGTGAAGTAAAACATCTTTTCCTGAGTTAACTGAGAACTGACATATCCAAGGCAGAGCCTAGGAATTTATCTATGTTTTTCCATGAATACTTATCTGCCCTAGTGGTATACACCCTAGGGGGCTAGGCACCTCTTTTTGAGAGGTCCTGGGTTCAATTCCTGGTCAGCCTAGCTAAGTAGGAAGATCCCATGTGACATGGCAGTAACCTCATTGCCACATGCCCTGCCACCTCAGCACATATGGGACCCAAAACAAATAGTGCACATCTCCTGAGATGGCACTATGGAGAGAGAGTGACCATGGGGCAGTTTTCTAACTCTTTTCCAAAAACATTTCAGCTATCTTTGTGAATATGCATTCATTTGTGACCTGAGTTGCAGTTTCTGTGAATATCCAATCATCTATCACTGTTTACACTGCAGCCCTTCATGCTTTGATCCTGAATTCTCTTCTCCTTGCATACTTCTGGCTTGGGTTATCCTGGATTGACTCTATTGACTCCATTTCTGCAAACAAAAGGTTTTCTTCATCCAAAACAAGCAGCAGGAAACCCTACAGCAACAGCAAGCAGCAGAGGAAGCAAAAACACAGTGCTGAAACCACTATAAACCTTTCTGGTAGCAGAGGCAGCCTGTCTCTGCGCACCGGCAGCAAACCCGTGCCGTACATCCAGTGCGCCGAGTACGGGCAAATATAAGCAGAAGGGTGAAAGAAGATGGATCCAAGAAAGGAGGACGCTGACGTGAAGACAGCGCCAGCGCCTGAGGCACCGGCAAGGCCGGCACCTGGCGCTGTACCTTCGGCGGAGCCCTTACATGGGCCAGTGGATGCGGCTGAGGACTCCCTGGATGGACTCCAGACGGCCTTCGGGGCCCTGTCTGTCGAGGAGGTGGTCGTGGTCTCTCAGCCCGTGAAGAGGAAGAGAGGAGAGAGCGAGAAGGATGCTGGAGAAGAAGCAGACGAAGGAGAGGAACAAGGGCAAGACCTGACGCAAGACCCTACCTTCGAAGGCGCACCAAGCGCTTCTGGCCTCCACGCATCACCCTCTCCTATAATCACCACACTCCCAGCCGCTGCAACATCCACTTCCACAACCAACCCGCCTATGGCAGAGGGCACAGGCTTTACTGGCATGCCTCCCTACCCCGCCTACGGTATGGGCCCACCTACCACTGCGCTCCATGAGGCAACTACTGCCAGTGAGCCGGTGGCTTCCAGCTCTGCGCCGCGATGGTATGCAGCTGATTATCCCCATCCACTACACGCTACTGGAACCTATGTGGATGTTCCTGGGTATGCTCCTGGGTATGCACCTGGGTATGCACCCTTGAGTGGGTTGAGGAGAGGACCCGAATCTCTTGGTGGCAGGAGTAGAGGATCGGGGAGATCCTCCAACAGGTCCCTGACGCGGTCGGAGATCAACGAGGTGCTCCGAGGAGCCACTTCAAAAATCGTGGGCGACCTCACTCAAGAGATCCGTGAGAAGCTGGAGCCCCTGATGATCCCGCCCCAAACGTCACCTACCTCGGTGGGAATGTCACCCCAACGAGTACAGGCTAACCACCTGACGGCAGGATTAACAAATACCCTGGGGAGCCTGAGGAGCAGACCGATGCCGACGCCTGCAGCTATTCCGAGAAGTCCCTTCGTGCCGAGAACGGCCCAGCCGCCCTACAGCCACGTGACGAACTCGACGAGGGCCGAGCTGGACCGGCTGGGGCTGACAGCCTTAAGGGCTATGGTGGACGTGGAGCCTTATGGCTCCAGTGATCTAGGCGGAGACCCCTCCGATGACGAGCCGCAGTCGATGGATTCTTCTTCGCCCTCAGATGACGATGACCCTGAGGACCCCGAGGACCCCAAGGGTAAGAAGAAGAAGAAGAAGAAGAAGAAGACCCGACGCCCTGAACGACGCAGGACTCAGGAGGCGAAGGCTATTGCCACCTCCAAGATCGTGGTCAACCTGCTTGAGTTCACAGGCAAGGACCTCAGCGAGTTCGCTGAGAACTTTGGCCGGTTCCTACGACTGACCGGCCAAACCCACGCTAGTGGGCGAGTGAAGTGCGATCTGCTCCTGCAGTGCTGCAAGACCAAGTACCTGGAAAAGCAGGTCAGGCAGATCGTGACTAACTCCGCCACCTTTGCCGATGTGTTGGTTGCCCTGGAGAGGCAGTACCCGACCTACAAGACCGACCTCTCCATCAGGGTCGAGATCCAGAACCTACCCGTGCTGCCCAACAACCCCAAGCCTGGCAGGGTATCTGAGCTGTTGGCTGATCTGGATCACTGGGCTGGACGGCTGACGCCCTGCTCCTACAGCAGCGACGACCTGCTATTCTGGTTGGTGGCCAAGCTCCCTCGAGAGCTATGGGGCGAGTGCCGTTCGACGGCTGAGCGCAAGGCTAGATCCCTCCACTACGAGGATCTATGCGTGCTGCTCCTGGAGCTGGCGCTGGAGAAGGACAGCGACCAGCACCTGAACAACTACCGTCCTGGTGGTGGGGGTTCTGGAGGCCATGGCAAAGGGTACCAAGGGTCCCGACCTGGGCAGGGGACTACCCCCAAACACGCCCACGCCCGTCTCATGGAGAACGTGAAGGAGCTATTCTGGTGTGATGCCAGAGACGAGCAGGGCCATCTGCAGCACACCTCTGACTGTGAGCAGCGAGACTGCTTCGTCGTCCAGGGGAAGCAGCAGGAGAAGAACACCGGCGCCAAAGCGAAGCTGCCGGATCATTACCGCTGCACCATCACGTGTGCATTCTGCGGTAAGCGGAAGCACTACGAGGATGAGTGCTACCATAAGCAACGCCTATCGGCGAAGCTTAAGGGGGAAGATCCTGGCAAAGGCTCAGGCAAAGGTGGAGGCAAGGCCAAAGGCAACGACTGCGGCAAGGGCAAGTCGAAAGGACGTGGTCAAGGGCAAGACAAAGGTCAAGGTGGACGAGGAGGAGGCGCTAACCGCCAGCCAGACAATAAGAACAAGGACAAGAAGGGAGGCAACCCCAACCCTAATCCAGGGGGGAACTCGGAGCCCTCTGGAGGGCAGTCTGGTCCTACCACCCGCTCACAAACGCAGGCCCAGCAAGAACAAGGAGCCAAGCGTGAGCATGAAGGTGGTGACGACGGCAACGCTAAGAAGAGGAGCCGTTTCATGAGGATGGCCCGCAAATTGCGGAACAAGGGGTTCGAGGTGACCTGTCCCGCGGAGTTCTGACGGGGACGCTCTGGTGGCACCCAAGACCTGGTGTTTTGGGTACGTATCTGACTAGGGGGACGCGAATACCTGGGGGTACTGGATACTGGCGCCACAATATCTATAGTGGCCAAGAAAATTTTACCTTGTGGGAGCCTGAAGAACACCATGACCACCGCCGCTATACGCATGGGGGATGGACATGTGGTGCACAGCTGCGGGGACTGTGAAGTGGAGGTACCTATGGGCTCCAGGACTATCGCCCATCGGTTCTATGTGATGGACACTGAGGCCTTCGACTTTGTACTGGGTACTGACTTCTTCGTACAGCACTCCCAGATACAATCCCTGACGCTGCAAGCGCCCTACCTCCTCTACGTGGACCACAGCAGTGGCAGAGAGTCTGTGCCACTGGAGCAGTCGGAACATACCTCGAGTGACCTGAGACTATCGAAGGAGGAGCCCTCCAACATGATGGCGGCCTCCAAAACTGAGGACTATCAACTATTGGGGGAAGTCCTACACCAAGGTCTGAAGGAGTTGGGTTACTCTCGAGAAGACCTGAGTGTGGAGTTGTTCGCCAGTGACAAGCAACATGTACTGGACCTATACTGCAGCAAGGGGAAGAACTGCAGCTACAAATTTTACTGGCCCTCTTTCGGGATAGCCTACGGGAACCCCAAGTTCAGTGAACTGGGGAAGGTGCTTACCAAGGTGGCCTTGGAACGTTCCCGTATGGTCCTGTGTTCCCCCGATTGGGGAGCCCATGGGGGCAACGAGTACTGGCGAAACCTCCTGGACAGGCTGACTATCAGCTCTGTTCGTTTGCCTGATGAGGCCATCTACGTGCCTCTGGGACGCAAGACGCCTATTGGGAAGCCCGGATGGGGGAGTATGCTCAGCGTGGTGGACGGAGGTCCTACCTCCATTCCCTGGGAGGATCTGGACCCGACTCTGGTCCAGGCTATACAACGAGAAAGCGATGGACTCGCCTTGGGTGACTTGAAGGATCGCCTACGACCTCAAGATGCTGTTGAAACTACACCCGGAGGAGATGAGTACGTCGTGACTGACACCAACGCCCCCAACTCTCCCTGTCATGTACCTGTTCCTGATGGAGTCTCTGAGTGTGGACTATCTGAGCTACCTAGCTCTATCCACTCAGAAGACGAAACTGAGCACGACGCCTTCTTCGTTCAGACCTGTGTGGAGGAAGTCGAGAACGCCGAGTACGTCGCCCCACTAAAACCCCTACTCTCCATGAGGGTGGAAGACCCCGTGGATGAGGAGCTGGACCCTCGATCCAGGCTCAGGGAGTATGTGGATTCCAAGAGGAAGTTGATGGCGAAAAAGCTATGCTACGCGAAGCCTACCTGCAGCTCGTGGCCGATGAAGCAAGGACGTATGGGAGACCTATCCCAATTGAAGGAGGACCTCGAACAGAAGATCACCACCTGGCAAAGGGAGGTAGATCTTAAGCTCATGAAGAGCGTCTGGGGCGCCCATGTGAGGACCCCAGAGGAGGACGACCTCTCGGAGGAATGTGTATGTGAACCCCCTCGAGCGTGCCTATGTTGCCATCGTCCATCGGAGATGGTTGAACAAGATCTTTTATATGCCTACCAAGGGCTGAAGGATGCTACCACGGGCGAAGAGTCGGTGGAGGACCACCTCCCGACATCTATTACTCAGGGGGCCAGCAACTTACACTCTGATGAGGACATGGAGGACAAGATCAAGGTATTGGACCCGCGGGTACAGAAGCTTATAAGGACCTATCTGGAGGTGTTCGGAGAACTACCCCCTCCAGCCTCATGTGACAAGCTGGTACAGATGGACCTCTAGCTCAAACCCGAGTTCGTGGGTCACAAGATCCGGAGGAGACCCTATCCAGCTCCTAAAGAGCAGGCCGACGAGATTGAGCGACAGATACAAGAGTGTATCGACGCTGGCCTAGTCCTGGAGTACAAGGACGGGGACTACCCCCTACACTGCAGCCCCTGTTTCCTGGTGGCTAAACCTGGGTCTACAGCCAAACGGCTGGTAGTGGACTATGGAGAGCTGAACAAGAAGACACTGAACCACTCAGGGTCCATTCCCAATATGGAGTCTACCCTGGAGAAGATAGCCTCCTGCCGCTACAAGACCAAGATGGACAAGCCAAGCGGATTCTGGCAAGTGGACCTGACGCCCAACGCACAGGAACTACTGGCCTTCATCACCCCTCAGGGGAGGGTGTTCAAGTGGAAGGTCATGCCGTTTGGCGTGGCTAACGCACCCGCTCTATTCCAAGAGCTGATGAACAAGATCTTGTCCATCCTACGAAGGAGACCTAAGGTGCAGGAGCTCATATCCCGTGGGGCCCAGATGGAGGCTCACATCGACGATGTATGCCTCGGGACCAATACCCAGGAGGATCACCTAATCCTCTTGGGTGAGTTCTTTGCGGTCTGCCAGGAGAACCACACACGACTCAAGCTGGAGAAGTGTGAGTTCATGCAGGAGACCATGCAGTACCTGGGGTTTGATGTTGGCTATGGGTGGTGGACCCCAGCGGCCTCTAAGGCCAAACCCCTGATGGATGCCAAGGTACGACACGAAGACCCCAAGAAAGGACTTCATGATGTACGCAGTTTCATTGGGGCGTGCAACTTCTATCGCCGCCACATCAAGAACTTCACCTACACCAGCGCCATTGTGACGGACTTGATCAAGAAGAGTACTACTTGGCACTGGGGCCCACAAGAGCAACAAGCGTTTGACGAGCTCAAAGACAAGGTAGCCAACGCTAAGTGCCTGGGCGTGCCTAGGGCACAAGGGGAGATTATCCTGGTGACCGACGCCAGCAATGTGGGCGGTGGTGGAACGTTGTTCCAATGGCAAGCACTAGAGAAGGAGGAGTTCGACTCGGCCATTTCCCAATGGGGGACGGAAGGTCTCAACCGAGATGGAACCCTCAAGCACAGCTACCCTGACGACAAGTGGGTCCTAGTACCTCTGGGCCACTGGAACTGGAAGTGGAACCAGGCCAGGGGGAATTACTCCACCTATGAGCAGGAATTGCTCGCGGGTATGCTGGTGCTATCCTCACAAGCACGACTGTTGGGGAGTGACCCTGTGGTCTGGCTGTGCGACCAAGAACCGGTCCGCAGTTTCCAGAAGGGTCCCCCACCTGAGAAGGCCAAGCTACGGCGCTGGTGCACCTACCTCAGTCAACTACGGCTGACGGTACACCATATCCAGGGAGTGAAGAACGAGTGCGCCAACTACATCAGCCGCAACAACTTCGACGCCCTGATTGGTGCCCGGTCTGAAGCGCTGGCTAAGGAGGCGTTCAGCCGTATGGACGTCCACCTGGACCTCAACATGACGATGATACGCCCCCTGGATGGACTCCAACAGTCGGAGTACCTGAAGGAGTTCGGGGATATCTACAAGCGCCTGGAGAAACGCCTTGAACCCCTCCTGGTCAACCAAGACCAGTGGAAGAGGGACAAGAGCTACCTATTGCACGAGGACCGTATCGTGGTGCCTAGTGACCGAGTCCCAGCGCTGCTGAAGTGGACCCATGAGTCCAGTGGTCATGTGGGTGCTGACCGCACCCTGAGGCTGTTCAAGCAGTGGTTCCAGACCACGTGGACTGACGACCAACTGCGAAAGACCCTCCAGCGTATCGTGGACAAGTGCCCGTGCAGGTCCTGTAAACCAGGGGATATCAGGGACAGAGGTCTCTACTCGACTCTGCCCATCCCTCACTGTGCTAACAGTGTTCTATACGTGGACTACACGGAGATGCCGAAGTTCAGGGGCTATGACTTCGCCCTCGTGGTAACCTGTGGGTAGACCAGGTTTACCAGGGTGTTCCCATGTACCAAGCACATTACCGGGGAGGAGACTATCAAGATACTCCTGGAGGAGTGGTTTTGTGTCTATGGGGCGCCCAAGGAGATCAACTCCGATGAGGACGTGCGAGTACGCTCAGATACTGGCTGGTACAAGAGGGTCCTGAGATCCCTCAATGTCCAGGTGTCTACGGGGATTCCCTACTCTCACACGAGCAACCCCCTATGTGAGCGACAGATCCGCGTCCTGAAGGAGAACGTACGGATATGGTGCAAGACTGAACGCACCAGAGACTGGGTGAGACTACTCCCCGTCATATCCTTGATGATGAACTCCCAAGAGAGTTCAGCTACTGGCTACTCGCCACATGAGCTATTCCTGGGGCGCCCGGCATGGTTCCTACATGCCCCCTATCCAGAGGATACCCATTCTTCTGTGGGTGAATGGGTCCAAGAGCAACAAGCAAAGGTGGACAAGGCCAAGGCTATGCTCCAGAGAGTGAGGGAGCGTCAGTGGAACAAGAAGAACAAGCACCGAGTGCCGGCCTCCTACAAAGAGGGGGACTGGGTGCTGGTGCACCACAGTCGACTACCCGCCTGGCCTCGCTCTACCAGCGATGACCCATACTTCGGGCCGTACAAGATTCTATCAGTGGATGGACACCGTATCACCGTGCGGTGTTCTCCCCGTCTAGGGAGGACCCTGGTGTGCGCTGCTCAACACTTGAAGCGCTACTATGATCCTGAAGACCTCTGTGGGGAGGAGTGGGAGCTGAACGACGAGGAAATCGCCGTTCTGGACCTACAAGGGGCTGCCAGCCCTATGGAAGTTGAAGGTGAACTCCCCGACATGAACGCCGAGGAGATGGCTAAGGAGGGCTTCTACCTGGTGAAGTCTGTCCTACGCCACCGCTATCGCCAGGGTTGGCGCTTCCTCACCCTCCCGGAAGGGTTTGGAGTCGAAGAGGCCACCTGGGAGCCTTTCTCTGCATTTGTTCTATCTGAGGGACGCCTAAACTCAGTTCTGGTTGACAACTTGTCCCAGAACAACCTTGGTGAGTTGCTGAGGCTCGCTGAGACGCTTGCCTCCAAGACTAAAGCTAGGGACTGAACCTTACCCTTACCTGCCAAAGCGTATGTGTGAGTGTGCTATTCCTAAGGTCCTGAGAGCAAGCCGCAGAAGTGGTGTCCTAATTATACCCAAGTCTGCGCCCTTGCTAAACCTGGAGGGTTGGCTTATTGATGCCACGGGGTACGCCCCGGGTCTCCCCTCCCCTAAGCGCCCAATTTCTGTGCTGGCGCAAAACCTTGGGGGAATACCCAGCGTACTAATCCAGGTATTGTTTTCCCTACCTATCTGTCTACTACAGGGAGGGGTGGCCAAAAGCTATGAGAGCATGAAAACGCCGTTTTGCTATGTGGCCAAAACACTGACCTAACCACTGCCACAGCCCACCAACCCTGCTAAAATTGCAGGAAACGGGTGGGACAGTGACACACGCACTACAGGTCCTACACGCCCTACAGTGGCACCATCCTGGTGGGCGAGCACTGTGCAACTGGCTCAAGCCTCCACTCAGGACTACCACTCCTACACGCACACTCTACTGGGCGTTGCGAAGGCAAAGGTCTTGTGGGTCCTAGCGACCCTCCTGTGAAATGACAAGAGAACACAGCGCTGCTAAGCAACTGTGGCCTAACAGGGGACGCCACAACGCGTTTCCCCTGCTAGGGCTTGGAGGGAAGAGGTGCTCTTGCGTGCACGGCGCAGATGTCGATGAAGACGGACTCCCTGCTCTGCCACAGGCAGAGGCGGAGTTACTTGTTTGTGTGATCTGCGCCCTTGTTTAGCAGGGCATAAAAACATGCTGCTGCACCAATCACCCTACCTGCCCACCTGTAAAACAAAGGCAAATGAAAGGGCGTTTGCGGCGGAGGAACCAAGCCACACTCCAGGTATTATACCCTGCTCAGTGTGACCTGTAATACACTGTCCGCAAACACGCTGGAGGACCAGCTACCCTTGTCAAGCAAGCAAGCTTTAAGGGACTCCTCAGGTTCTCTTAAAGAACGTACCGAGGAGCCCCTGGGTAGCCTAAACAAGGTTTACCGTGCGCACTTCGCGTGGCCTACCCTTTAATGCGTGTGTGCATGCGCGAGTATGCACGAGACGCGTGGGCAAACCTGCCCATCTGTACCTTAATCACGAACTCCACCAGGGGGTGGCCCCGCCTGGGCTTACTCACCTTACCTACCGCTGGAGAGAGAGAGCAAGTGAGGGGCGCACACGAAGAACGTTGCTATGCACTTGGGTGTATGTCTAATCACCCTGATCTGACCGCTAATCATCTGCAATCTTTCTAATCAATCCCTCTATCGCGTTCTATCTTTGTAAGCGCTGCTACAAGGCTCGTTCACGGAGACACGAGACGGGCAATGTGTATGCGGCATACGAGACGAGCATACCTGTAGTTTATACCTGATTCATTGAAGTCTTTTCGTTCATTTTCGAATTCTTGAATTTTTGAAGCTTCTATTAGTGTGGGTGGAATCTGTATGTTTATTTATTAATGTGTGTCTCGTCATTTTCAAGACTACGTGAGACATACGTTTATAATTCCATTATTTCTCCATTTTCCGGCGCTTCGCTAGGAGCCGCTCCTGCGCGCCGCCATTTTATGCGTATGAATTTCTGGATTTAAAAAATCCAGAGATGACTATAATTTCTATAAAAATGTGCTTCTGATGAACAATTGGATTCTGCTCAGGTGTGTTGTTTCAGAAAAGTTCTAGGCCGTCATTTGACGGATTTTGGTGTCGTCGCTTCGTTTTTGCGTGGATTCGTCCATAATTCTCCCATTCCTGCCTCTGCAGATACCCACGCGCAGCCTCGCTGAGTAGGCCGTGTTCGGGCCGAAACGCAGGTGCCTGGAGAGACTGAGCAGAACCAAGACCCCACCAAGGGGCAATTTAATTTTCTTTCGACTCCCTTCGCCCTAAGACAGGTCACAGGTCGCCAGTAGGTTTACGAGAACCCATGCGAGTGTGTATATTGAGTCTTGCGTTGGGTTTGTGTCGACGCTGCGTCTTGGAGGGAGGGATGCATATGCACATGTTTGGCATGCTCCCATACTAACCGAACCAAGCCACAGGAGCCCCGGCAGCGCCATGAGCGCTGAGTCTTCTGTAGGATATGTTACAAACAGAGCAGCAAAAGAGCGCCAGCCATGGTGAGCGCCAATTTTTCAGTGTGAGGGAAACTGTAGGTATTTTAAAGTAGATGTGGAAACCAAGGAAAGGCCAAGAAAAATTCCCTTTTTCCTAAAATGCGACAGTGGTGGCCACCACAGCACAAGGGGGGAGTAAGAAAAAGTGCTTTTCCATTGCTTTGAGGCATACTCTAGTTGTATTAGAGATGTACTGAGCATCCATGCATTTTAATCCTAGTATTGGTCCCACCAAAACTGGTGATAACACATTTTGACCTATGGAACCAAACACCCAATCAGGATATGGAGTGGACCCCTTAATCCCCTTTCAATGTGAAGTAAAACATCGTTTCCTGAGTTAACTGAGAACTGACATATGCAAGGCAGAGCCTATGAAGTTATCTATGTTTTTCCATGAATACTTATCTGCCCTAGTGGTATGCACCCTAGGGGGCTAGGCACCTCTTTTTGAGAGGTCCTGGGTTCAATTCCTGGTCAGCCTAGCTAAGTAGGAAGATCCCATGTGACATGGCAGTGACCTCATCGCCACATGCCCTGCCACCTCAGCACATATGGGACCCAAAACAAAGAGTGCACATCTCCTGAGATGGCACTATGGAGAGAGAGTGACCATGGGGCAGTTTTCTAACTCTTTTCCAAAAACATTTCAGCTATCTTTGTGAATATGCATTCATTTGTGACCTGAGTTGCAGTTTCTGTGAATATCCAATCATCTATCACTGTTTACACTGCAGCCCTTCATGCTTTGATCCTGAATTCTCTGCTCCTTGCATACTTCTGGCTTGGGTTATCCTGGATTGACTCTATTGACTCTGTTTCTGCAAACAAAAGGTTTTCTTCATCCAAAACAAGCAGCAGGAAGCCCTACAGCAACAGCAAGCAGCAGGAGAAGCAAAAACACAGTGCTGAAACCACTATAAACTTTTCTATGCACTGCCTCACTGCTTGGGGTCAGTGGACAGTGCAACTGCTGCAATGCACTGCCTCACTGCCTGGGGGCAGTGGACTGTGCAACTCCTGCAATGCACTGCCTCACTGCCTGGGGGCAGTGGGCAGCGCAACTCCTGCAATGCACCGCCTCACTGCCTGGGGGCAGTGGGCAGCGCAACTCCTGCAATGCACTGCCTCACTGCCCTGGAGCAGTGGGCAGTGCAACTCCCGCAATGCACTACCTCACTGCCTGGGGGCAATGGACAGTGCAGCTTCTGCAATGCACAACCGCACTGCCTGGGGGCAGTGGGCAGTGCAACTCCTGCAACGCACTGCCTCACCGCCTGGGGGCAGTGGGCAGTGGAACTCCTGCAATGCACTGCCTCACTGCCGGGGGACAGCAGGCAGTGCAACTCTTGCAATGCACTGCCTCACTGCCTGAACGCAGTGGGCAGTGCAATTTCTGCAATGCACTGCCTCACTGTCTGAGGGCAGTGAGCAGTGGGACTCCTGCAATGCACTGCCTCACTGCCTGGGAGCAGTGGGCAGTGCAACTCTTGCAATGCACTGCCCCACTGCCTGGGGGCAGTGCGCAGTGCAACTCCTGCAATGCACTGCCTCAGTGCCCTGGGGCAGTAGGCAGTGGAACTCCTGCAATGCACTGCCCCAGTGCCTGGGAGTAGTGGGCAGTGGAACTCCTACAATGCACTGCCTCACTGCCTGGGGGCAGTGGACAGTGCAGCTTCTGCAATGCACTGCCTCACTGCCTGGGGGCAGTGGGCAGTGCAACTCCCGCAATACACTGCCTCACTACCTGGGGGCAGTGGACAGTGCAACTTCTGCAATGCACTGCCTCACTGCCTGGGGGTAGTGGGCAGTGGAACTCCTGCAATGCAACGCCTCACTGCCTGGGTGCAGTGGGCAGCGCAACTCCTGCAATGCACTGCCTCACTGCCTGGGGGCAGTGGACAGCGCAACTCGTGCAATGCACTGCCCCACTGCCTGGGGGCGGTGGGCAGTGGACCTCCTGCAATCCACTGCCTCACTGCCTTGGGACAGTGGGCAGCGCAACTCCTGCAATGCACTGCCCCACTGCCTGGGGGCAGTGGGCAGTGCAACTCCTGCAATGCACTGCCGCACTGTCTGGGGGCAGTGGGCAGCGCAACTCCTGCAATGCACTGCCCCACTGCCTTGGGGCAGTGGGCAGTGCAACTCCTGCAATGCACTGCCTCAGTGCCCTGGGGGCAGTGGACAGTGCAGCTTCTGCAATGCACTGCCTCACTGCCTGGGGGCAGTGGGCAGTGCTACTCCTGCAATACACTGCCGCACTTTCCTGGGGGCAGTGGGCAGTGCAACTCTTGCAATGCACTGCCTCACTGCCTGGGGGTAGCGGGCAGTGGAACTCCTGCAATGCACCGCCTCACTGCCTGGGTGCAGTGGGCAGCGCAACTCCTGCAATGCACTGCCTTACTGCCTGGGGGCAGTGGAGAGCGCAACTCCTGCAATGCACTGCCCCACTGCCTGGGAACGGTGGGCAGTGGACCTCCTGCAATCCACTGCCTCACTGCCTTGGGGCAGTGGGCAGCGCAACTCCTGCAATGCACTGCCTCACTGCCCTGGGGCAGTGGGCAGTGCAACTCCTGCAACGCACTGCCTCACTGCCTGGGGGGAGTGGGCAGTGCAACTCCTGCAATGCACTGCCCCACTGCCTGGGGGCAGTGGACAGTGCAACTTCCGCATTGCACTGCCCCACTGACCTGGGGGCAGTGGGCACTGGAACTTCTGCAATGCACTGCCCCACTGCCTGGGGGCAGTGGGCAGTGGAACCCCTGCAATGCACAGCCTCACTGCCTGGGGGCAGTGGGCAGTGCAACTCCTGCAATACACTGCCGCACTGTCTGGGGACAGTGGGCAGCGCAACTCCTGCAATGCACTGCCGCACTGCCTGGGAGCAGTGGGCAGTGGAACTGCTGCAACGCACTGCCCCACTGCCTGGGGGCAGTGGGCAGTGCAACTCCTGCAATACACTGCCGCACTGTCCAGGGGCAGTGGGCAGCGCAACTCCTGCAATGCACTGCCTCACTGCCCTGAGGCACTGGGCAGTGGAACTTCTGCAATGCGCTGCCCCACTGCCTGGGGGCAGTGGGCAGTGGAACCCCTGCAATGCACTGCCTCACTGCCCCGGGGGCAGTGGGCAGTGCAATTCCTGCAATGCGTTCCCTCACTGCCTGGGGGCAGTGGGCAGTGCAACTCCTGCAATACACTGCCGCGCTGTCTGGGGGCAGTGGGCAGCGCAACTCCTGCAATGCACTGCCCCACTGCCTGGGGGCAGTGGACAGTGCAACCTCTGCATTGCACTGCGTCACTGCCTGGGGGCAGTGGACAGTGCAACTCCTGCAATGCACTGCCGCACTGCCCGGGGCCAGTGGGCAGTGCAACTCCTGCATTGCACTACCCCACTGCCTGGGAGCAGTGGACAGTGCAACTCCTGCAATACACTGCCGCACTGTCTGAGGGCAGTGGGCAGGGGAACTCCTGCAATGCACTGCCCCACTGCCTGGGGGCAGTGGGCCGTGCAACTCCTGCAATACACTGCCGCACTGTCCGGGGGCAGTGGGCAGCGCAACTCCTGCAATGCACTGCCTCACTGCCCTGGGGCAGTGGGCAGTGGAACTGCGGCAATGCACTGCCCCACTGCCTGGGGGCAGTGGGCAGTGCAACCCCTGCAATGCACTGCCTCATTGCCCCGGGGGCAGTGGGCAGTGCTACTTCTGCAATGCACTGCCTCACTGCCTGGGGGCAGTGGGCAGTGCAACTCCTGCAATACACTGCCGCGCTGTCTGGGGGCAGTGGGCAGCGCAACTCCTGCAATGCACTGCCGCACTGCCTGGGGGCAGTGGGCAGTGGACCTCCGGCAATACACTGCTGCAGTGCCTGGAGCAGTGGGCAGTGCAACTCCTGCAATGCACTGCCTTGCCGCCTGGGGGCAGTGGGCAGTGCAACTCCTGCAATGCACTCCGTCACTGCCTGGGAGCAGTGGACAGTGCAACCTCTGCATTGCACTGCGTCACTGCGTGGGGGCAGTGGACAGTGCAACTCCTGCAATGCACTGCCGCACTGCCTGGGGGCAGTGGGCAGTGCAACTCCTGCATTGCACTACCCCACTGCCTGGGAGCAGTGGACAGTGCAACCTCTGCATTGCACTGCCTCACTGCCTGGGGGCAGTGGGCAGTGGAACCCCTGCAATGCGCTGCCTCACTGCCCTCGGGGCAGTGGGCAGCGCAATTCCTGCAACGCACTGCCTCACTGCCTGGGGGCAGTGGGCAGTGCAACTCCTGCAATACACTGCCGCACTGTCTGAGGGCAGTGGGCAGCGAAACTCCTGCAATGCACTGCCCCACTGCCTGGGGGCAGTGGGCCGTGCAACTCCTGCAATACACTGCCGCACTGTCCGGGGGCAGTGGGCAGCGCAACTCCTGCAATGCACTGCCTCACTGCCCTGGGGCAGTGGGCAGTGGAACTGCGGCAATGCACTGCCCCACTGCCTGGGGGCAGTGGGCAGTGCAACCCCTGCAATGCACTGCCTCATTGCCCCGGGGGCAGTCGGCAGTGCTACTTCTGCAATGCACTGCCTCACTGCCTGGGGGCTGTGGGCAGTGCAACTCCTGCAATACACTGCCGCGCTGTCTGGGGGCAGTGGGGAGCGCAACTCCTGCAATGCACTGCCGCACTGCCCTGGGGGCAGTGGGCAGTGGACCTCCGGCAATACACTGCTGCAGTGCCTGGGGGCAGTGGGCAGTGCAACTCCTGCAATGCACTGCCTTGCTGCCTGGGGGCAGTGGGCAGTGCAACTCCTGCAATGCACTCCCTCACTGCCTGGGAGCAGTGGACAGTGCAACCTCTGCATTGCACTGCGTCACTGCCTGGGGGCAGTGGACAGTGCAACTCCTGCAATGCACTGCCGCACTGCCTGGGGGCAGTGGGCAGTGCAACTCCTGCATTGCACTACCCCACTGCCTGGGAGCAGTGGACAGTGCAACCTCTGCATTGCACTGCCTCACTGCCTGGGGGCAGTGGGCAGTGGAACCCCTGCAATGCGCTGCCTCACTGCCCTGGGGGCAGTGGGCAGCGCAATTCCTGCAACGCACTGCCTCACTGCCTGGGGGCAGTGGGCAGTGCAACTCCTGCAATACACTGCCGCACTGTCTGAGGGCAGTGGGCAGCGGAACTCCTGCAATGCACTGCCCCACTGCCTGGGGGCAGTGGGCCGTGCAACTCCTGCAATACACTGCCGCACTGTCCAGGGGCAGTGGGCAGCGCAACTCCTGCAATGCACTGCCTCACTGCCCTGGGGCAGTGGGCAGTGCAACCCCTGCAATGCACTGCCTCATTGCCCCGGGGGCAGTCGGCAGTGCTACTTCTGCAATGCACTGCCTCACTGCCTGGGGGCTGTGGGCAGTGCAACTCCTGCAATACACTGCCGCGCTGTCTGGGGGCAGTGGGGAGCGCAACTCCTGCAATGCACTGCCGCACTGCCTGGGGGCAGTGGGCAGTGGACCTCCGGCAATACACTGCCGCACTGCCTGGGGGCAGTGGGCAGTGCAACTCCTGCAATGCACTGCCTCACTGCCTGGGGGCAGTGGGCAGTGGAACTCCTGCAATGGACTGCCTCACTGCCTGGGGGCAGTGGACAGTGCAACTCCTGCAGTGCACTGCCTCACTGCCTGGGGGCAGTGGGCAGTGGAACTGCTGCAATGCACTGCCTCACTGCCTGGGGGTCACGGAGATTAACCCGTTTACCCATTTAAAAGGTAGTGCGGCGGTCAACCGTGAGTGCTCGGACTAATGAAATGCGGATAGGTGATGCAGTTGTGTTTCGGTGCTAGCGTGAGCCCCTTGGGCAATAGGTGTGTTAACACAGCCGGCCAACACAGACGTGAAAAATACCCCCCCATCCCCTACTGTGTTGTGTTAACACGGCCCCAACATAGAGGTGAAAAATACCCCCCCCCCCCCTGCAAGACCAGAAGACGGGGATGTTGACTTGTGTTGTGGTGTCGTGTGTTGTGTACCGTCGTGTTGTGTTGTGTTATGTTGTATTGTGTTGTGTTGTGTTGTGTTGTGTTGTGTTGTGTTGTGTTGTGTTGTGTTGTGTTGTGTTGTGTTGTGTTGTGTTGTGTTGTGTTGTGTTGTGTTGTGTTGTGTGGTGTGGTGTGGTGTTGTGTGGTGTGGTGTGGTGTGGTGTGTTGTGGTGTGCCGAAGGCGCTGTTACCAAAAGGCAATGGCCGGGATGTCTACCCACGGGTACAAGTAGGCGGGAAGGTTGTGTGTGTAGCGTGCGCACCGCGTGTTAGTGTTTGGTTATCGGCAGATAGAGGTGGAGTTGGGGAAACTGTAATGGGATTGCCACTGGCAGCGTAGTACAGTAATCGCAACCGCAAAATGCCAGATGGCAGCCGCGATTCGCGAATGCAGACAGAATGTAGAGTTAAAAGATTAAAAAGTAGTACAGATTTGTGTTGCGAATTACAGTGCTTAACATAGAATTGTTCTGTATCTCTCCAGATACAACAAGCGTAATCATGATGAGACTGAATTCAACAACCAATCAAGTGTCAAGATAATGAAGTCCAGTGCATGTGCTTCGTGTATGTTGGCTTGAGGATGCGTTGCAGGTCGGAAAACACCAATATTTGAAGGATTTGACGAGAGTTGGTGATTCGGAAAAGAAATAGACCACAGTCTCATTACACGCTTGCTTGTATCGTGGCCGAGTCGAACAATTCTTGCTCATTTCCATGCCGGAGAGTCTCTCAGAGCGTTGTGAGTGATACAGAGTACAGGGAAACGATGCCGAAGCCGAACTGGACAAACTGGAGAACTCGGTGAGTCAGTTGAGAACTGAAAGTCAACGACGGATCCGTCACTTGGAGAGACAAGTGAAGGATGCAGAAGTTGATCAGCGGCGGCTGAAGAACCAAGTGAAGGCCGCGGAAGTGAGTCAAAGACAGCTACGGAAGAACAATCAAACGCTGAAGCACGATGCAACACAGTGGAGACGCTTTGTCAACCAGTGGGAAGAAGAGAATGAAAGGTTTGATACCCGTGTGAGTGCCGTGTCCGCGGAGCCGGGAGAAACTGCGTTGGGTGCGAGAGTGGCGCAGCGAATGGTGGATGCGCTGAAGAACGGAGTAGCGCTGCTGGAGAAGGCCCAAGATCAAACAGCGCACGAGTATGAAGAAGTGAAGGAGGTTGCGCAAGGTCTGAAACGGATGTGTCACCAAGAGAGAGCGAACAGTGCGATGCTTGTGCACAGCTTGCAAGAGCGACTGGCGCAGGAGCGTAATGCAAGAGAGTTCGCTGTGCAGGACTTACGGAGACGCTTGGCGCAGGAGCGCACGGCGAAGGAGTTTGCGCTGCAGCTTGCGGAGGACAGCACTGCAAGGGAGCAACAGAGTGCTGCGACAATGTACGCCGCGCGAAGGATTTGTGCTGTTGCTGCCTTGGGCGCGGGGAGTACGGCAGCAGCATGCATCGCAGCCCAGGAGCACGTGCGCAGAACAAGGAGGAAACGGGGTACAAAAGGTGGCAGGCGCCACAACAGAGGTAAGTTCAGGGCTTAGCCCTTGGAACTTGTGGTTTGCAGCTTTGAAATTTTTATTTTGAGAACTGTGTGCTCTATGTTGTTTTGGTTGATGGCGGCAGCCGTTGGCGCTGGCCTTCCTGCCCTGCTGTGTTGGCGGTGACGCCTTCGCGCTTTGGCACTGGCCAGCAGTTTGGGTGCAGGTGAGGAGTTTCGCAGTCTGTGGTATTTATATGAATCTCGTGAATCAGATGATGAATCTAAATTTTTCGAGTTTGTGCAGGCGCCTTCTATGGCGCTGACAGTGCAACACAATGCCTCTGGTGGATGCACTGATGTTTACCTTTGTTTTAGTTTCTTTTGGAGGGGCTTGTACACCGTGTGGTGCAACAGAACCCTTTGGTATATGTTTGCGCTTTTTGGACAGGTGCACGCGCGATGAAGAACAAGATTTTTTTCTCTTTCTTTCACTGGTTACACAAGTGCTACAGTGTTGTATTTCAATGTGCATGGCAACTTGCAACTGCAGCGGACTGCGAACCCTATGGGAGAAACAGCGACAGTTGGCAAGTGTTGTTGTGCCTCTGCCATGTTCCATTCCTGCCATGCCTTTTTGTTCGAAAACTGCAGGGCTTTGAAAAGCAGTGCAGGTTTTCCCCTAGGCTGGGAGAATTTTGCAGTGTTTTTTCAAACTTTTTGTGGTGACAAGCAGAAAGAAAAGCAGGATATGGGGACAGGTTTTATTATATAAGCAGACAACTGAAAAGTAGAATGGTTGTTTTTATATAATATGAAATCCTTTAGCAGGGGAGTGTTACCACACCCCCTGAATAACGTCCCCTGAATGGGAATGGGGTTTTTATAGCCAGAGGTAGAGCAAGCTTTTCCCCAACTCCCAACAGGCTAGGTACAATCTCTCAGTGTCTATTTTGTAGGCATTTGGAAAAATAAGCCAGTGACAACCCCACTAATGGGTTATCAGTCCAACCATACCTTTGATTTTCAGAGGTATGGCTGAACTTAGCAGGGGAGTGTAATGGGATTGCCACTGGCAGCGTAGTACATTAATTGCAACCGCAGAATGCCAGATGGCAGCCGCGATTCGCGAATGCAGACAGAATATAGAGTTAAAAGATTAAAAAGTAGTACAGATTTGTGTTGTGAATTACAGTGCTTAACATAGAATTGTTGTGTATTTACGCGTGCTGTATCTCTC
Organism: Eutreptiella sp. 'Long Island Sound 2002'; assembly: GCA_964036045.1. Classification (NCBI taxonomy): domain Eukaryota; phylum Euglenozoa; class Euglenophyceae; order Eutreptiales; family Eutreptiaceae; genus Eutreptiella; species Eutreptiella sp. 'Long Island Sound 2002'. The sequence continues at coordinate 184,250,889 of OZ038379.1, read as the reverse complement.
CAGATACAACAAGCGTAATCATGATGAGACTGAATTCATCAGCCAATCAAGTGTCAAGATAATGAAGTCCAGTGCATGTGCTTCGTGTATGTTGGCTTGAGGATGCGTTGCAGGTGGGACAACACCAATATTTGAAGGATTTGACGAGAGTTGGTGATTCGGAAAAGAAATAGACCACAGTCTCATTACAGAAACCTGGACGTCACCCTCCTGGCGACAGTTGTCATCCTAGAAGTTCCCGCTGGACGCCCTCTCTCTCCGCCTGCTGGTGCAGGCGTAGCTCCTGCAACAACCATACCATCGTGCTGCCAGGACCTAGGCGGGCTTTCAGCAACGTGGCACGTGCCTTCGCGTGGGCGTACCACACTCTGATGGAATCCTGGATTACGTGACGTATGAACTCCGTCCCCAGCGTGTGGGGCCCTGAGCACTCCATTTGGGCTCGCTGCATGGAGGGGGTACGCAAGGCCGCCGCCCACTGCTCCAGTACTGTCGGCTCCCACAGCTGGTGGCGCACCGAGGCAGCCCGTTTCCCCACCTTCTGGTCGAGCCACTCCGCGAGCTGCTGGCGAACCGGTCCCCACTCATGGGACTAGGCCGAGCAGGCACAGAGGTGGGGTGCCGTTTCGGGGTGCGCCCCACAGAGGAGACACGTGCTGGTGTCCAGCACCGTGTCTCAGTGGGAGGACCGGTGTGCCAGCACAGTCATCGTAGGGATGTTGTCCATGCGGTGCGCCGTTATGTGGCGTTGCTGGTCATGATCAAACCAGTCGAGGGGGAGTCCACTTCCCGATGTGTAGTTCACTCCCCATTGGCCCTCATAGCCGGCCTGTGCCAGTATGGAAGCCCGATCTTGCAACCAGTCGCACAGCGCTGTTCGAGACAGCTGGCACTGGTCCCGGTAGGTCACCGGGGGGGAGGAAGGAGAAAGGGCGCCGGAGGAGCCACGTCAGGTCAACCTCCGGCGGCTCCTGTGTCGCTGTATTAACTCGGACATTCAGGTCTGTTGTCCAGTGCGACGGCGTGGTTACCACGTTGATGGCCGAGGTCAGGGGGAGGCGCTGGCCTCCTAGGACAGTGGCGTAGAGGTGGTATATGCCAGCTCAACAATGGCCTCCCTCCTGGTACGTACGGAGGGCCCCGACCGCCGCCTCGGAGTCCGGCACCAGACAGAATACCCCCGGCTGTTGCGCCAGCCTGCAGACGTACGAGAGGAGTACCATGGCCTCCCCCTCCTCGGAGGTGCCCACCCCGGAGGCCACATGGGTCCGGTAGGCCTCAAGCCCGCTCTGGGCGACTCCTACCATAGCCATGCCTGCCTGCGTGGTCCCAGCACCCACTGCGGCTTCGGTGCCGCGGAGAGTGGCCAGCGCCGGCGAGTCATGGAACCAAATGCCTGGCTTGACCTCAGGCTGGCGCCCGCGGGGGGTCGGTAGCCAAGCCGTGCGAAGCCAGGAGGGCAACGTCCCCATGGTGCTCACGGAGGTGGGTTCGCAGGGCAGGGCGGAGCCCTGCCGGTACTGTTCCCGCCGTACCAAGCGACTAGTAGAGGGGCCCTTTGTTCGGGTGTCCTGGGCAGCTGTGCGCTACACATTCCGCGGGGCACTTGAACTTTGCCACTGCAGCCGGGGCTATGGTTATCCATGGCCACGGCGCAGCGCCGTGGTGACGGTGACCAGGGGGGCCGGCGACGCCTGGGCCCATTGCCAGTCGGCGTCTGCCGGAGGCGCAGACATCCACACGATGGTGGGCGCCCACAACCCCGCGCTCTGCAAATGGTCCAGGGACACATGGTGATCCCACAATTGGGCATGCACTGGCGCGTTGACCTGCACTTGGACGCCCAGAAGGGCCACCAGGAGGCGGTGTGGTCTCGTGTCGCTTGGCAGCGCGTCTGGGGGCTGGCAGCACACTCGGAGTTCCGGCGCCCAGTCTTTGGCCTCCATGGTATCCTTCATGGCAGTCGTCACCTTGATTGGATGGCCTCCGTGGTACACGGTTTCCATCCGGGTGGTCTTGGCCACCCGGCCTCTGATGACCACTTCCGCCGGGTACGCGGGCAAGGCGCCCGGGATCCAGTCCTTGGGCGCTGCCTGCCACCGCAGCGGGGGCACCCTCAGCATAGGCGCCAGGACGGCGCCGTAGAGGGCCAGCCACGCCCTAAGGCCCGGGATACCCTTGCGCGCTGGCGCCCGCACCTTAAGGGCGCGCTCACTTTTGACGCGGTGGTCCTCAGTGTACGGGTCTCCCAGGTGGTGGTATCTCAGGGCGTGCACCGTTTCGTAGATTGCACAACATTGCCATACTGGGTCGGGTACACTCCACCTGGGGGGCGGGGGCCGCCGCCGCCCCTACCCGGGGTCCGCCCAGGCCCCGTACCAGGATGGGGATTGTGCCTGAGCAAGGGCCCGGCACCCACATGGGCATGCACACTTCATCCACTACCCGCTGCAGCATAGCGATGAGGTGGGGGCACCGCGGGTGGTGGGTGTACTGCCCTGGAGTAAGCACCGCAGGGCACCCTCCTCTGAGCGCTTGGTGTGCCGGGAGGGCATAGGTCTGGGACTCTCTAAATTCTTTCTTGGCCCAGGCCCCCTGCCGGACCCATTCCCGGGCGACTGCAGCCTGCCACGAGTGTGAGGCGTCTGGAAGCAGCTCCGCCCGCAGCGACTCTCCCCGGATGCGGCCATGATGGTGCTGATGGCCAAGCTCCCGAGCAAATTGCTCCCCCTCGCCAGCACCTACCGCCCTACGGCTCAGGTGCACGCGGCCAAAGACGCCTTAATGGTGCGGGCATACAAGCACATGACGGGAATCTCCTGTAATACCCACACCAAAGCACTCTGGGGGCCCTGGGAGCATGGTTGCCAGGGGTTGACCCGGTGCCGCCCGGATCTCCGGTAGATTACGGGGGGCCATGGGTGTACCTTGGAGGTAGATGTCCGTCCCCATATACCGGAGAACCCGGGAGGGCTGGATCTCTGGGGCCCCGGCCAAAGCCTCCTCCCGTTGCTCCGGGCTGTCCGCTGCCCACGTGTGGCCCACATGCCCAGCCACGGCTGCCAGAGTGGGCGAACGTAGGGGCTGGGGGTCTGAAGTCGACCCGTACTAGAATTTGCGGTCCGGGGCTTCTACCCGCAGGATACCCTGGTAGTACGTCCGCTAATCGAGCAGGCACCCCTGTATAGGGCGGGCTTCGCTACGTTCTAGTACGACGATCGGGTACTCGATTGCCAGGGGCCCAAAGGCAGGGTATATGAGAAGCATTCGGTGTAGGTGGCGAGGTGGTCAGCCTCTCCCAGGCCCACACGGGCTCCCACGATCGGGTGGACGTCCTGGCGATCACGTCGAAGTATTTTGCGAGGTCCGTGATCAGGATGTCCACCAGCCGGTGTTGAAGCTTGGCGAGGTCTAACTTCATGTGCACCGTGCGGACCACGTCCTAGAGGGACACTCCCCGCATGCCTCCCACGAGGCAAGGGCCGCCGAGGGCCCTCTCGTAGATAGCCGTCGCCAGGTCGTAGAAAGCCGTGCGCTCCAACTTTGAGACGTGGGAGAAAATGGTGATGCCCCGGAGGTTTGCCTCTTGGATGGGCTGGTCCGGGTTTTTAAGGAGCAGGGTGACCCGCCCACGCCTCCCCACCGTGCGGCATACGAGGGGGTTGTGCACGACGGCGCACAGGGTTACCTAGTCCGCCTCTGTCAGGTGCCCGTACGGGGATATGTCGATGCAGACGTCCGCCTCTGACAGGCGAAGGTCTGGGCCGCGGGCCTTACCAGATTGCACCTCCCAGAGGTGGCGTGGTTGGACGTAGGCTTCCCGGGCCGGCGGGGCATGCTGTGGCAGGAGCTCCAAGAATAGTTTGAAGTGGGCCCACCACTCGGGGTCGTCCCGGATGCGGTGTTTGTGGCCCTGGAGCCGCATGCGGCTCGCATATAGGGCAGACATTGTCTCCCTAGGGTTTAGGAGCGCCTTGTTGTCCAATGGGATTTCGGAGATATCCCGCGGGGGGGCCCGGCTGCGCCGTTGCACCTCCCGCCACTGCTCCGGGGTGCGCCGGAGGTTGCGGGTCTCCTGTGTACGCCGGAGGGCCTGGCGCTTGATATCCCGGAGGCTTTGCTAGCGCCAGGCCTCCCCCAGCGCCACTGGGCTCCTTTTGAGGGTGTGCCCCACCGCCATAGAGTTTCCCTGCATGCTTTGAGCTGTCGCCGTAAAACACCAACACATTCTTGCCAACTCCATTCCCATCTGCACACATCCAGTGCGTCAACCTCAACAACCTTGTTCACTTTACTCCCACAAACAATTCCCCGCCATTTCAGCTGCACTAGATAGATCAACCCCACAGCCCTCGCCGCCCCGTTCCCCCTCCGGCGCCCCCACATTTCCCAACCTCCCAAATTTCCCTGGCCAAGCTCTTCGATAGGATTGGCTGTTGTCCGACTCGCAAGGTGCCCTGGCGCCTGGAGGTGTTTGTGTGTAACAACGTCTCTCAATTGGGCAAAGCTTAGGCATTTTCTCAGTGGCTTAGCAACCCTCTGAGGGGCGGGTTGGATGGGTGGTTTCCCTGATCCTTCCTTTCCCTCAGACAGGCACAGTACAGTGCAAATGACCACATGATGGGCAGGAGCGCGCGGCCCCCGTGTGCGGATGCAATGCAAATAGATCAGATTCGTAGTGCATGCAATTCGGAGGTGGTTGGGTGGGTAGGAAAATATACCGCACACTGCAACAAGCAGAGACAGTGGAGCCAAACTTGGGTTTCTAGGAAAACCTGGGGTTGCGGTCTGATGTTTCAAAAGCATCTGGTGCCTCCTCATCATCCCCTCCCTCATGTGAAAGGTAGGGTCAACAGTGTGGTGGTGGGACTGGGAAGGCTCCCAAACTATTTTTTATTGTGTTGGTTGGGCAGGTGGCTCCTGGACTGGATTTTCCAAGGTCCACGAATGCCAGCTTGAGTACAGACTTATCGGGGACCGGCGAGTGTATGGCAGACACACCACTAGCAACGACATGGCCCGCCACTGTAGCGCACCACTGATGGTAGGACATGGTGATCTTGAGGCCTAGCCTGCTGTTGCAATTGCGAAATCTGGTGCTGGGCATTGTCCAAAGTTTGTGGTTGTGGGAAAGACTGCAAGTAAAGCATTGCTGTGTGCCATGTGGGCATCGCGCTATAATTGTGAGCTGTGAGCCCTTTTAACCCCGAAAATCGCACCCCCATGCACCTCCTTTGCCCATTCAGGCACAAGGCGGGGTCCAATCAAGGGGTGCAGGTGGTACTAGACCATCACCTCTGAGCGCTCTTGCGCTGTGGAGCAGCATGATGGATATTACACGATGGTCCCCCCGGAAGGAAAATAGCCAGAGTGACAGTCCGCCCGCCCCAATGGAGCAAAGACAAAAGACCTGTGACACGAAGCAAGACATGCATACGTGGAGGGCATATGATCCACAAAATGACCGGCATATTGTTTGTTGAGATGTGTGTTCACGTCTACTGAGAGACAGGCACTGTGTGCCACTTTTTCTGGCGCGAGTACTTAACTTTGAAGAGCTGCACATGCTCAACAGGGTCAAGTCCCTGTGGCAGGCAGTCTGGTGCAGGTACATCACCAGAGCACTCATACGTCAGGGACCCGTAATCAGCACTACGCTATGAGGGTCCCAAAATCTTGGCAGGCACAACACTACCTCTGAATGTTGGAAACTGACAACAGTACCAGCTGGGCATGTGTCAATATGATCGGCATACATGGCCGAACTTGCGCAAAACTAAATGTCCTACTTGAAACATGGTACAGGGCACTGCCTTGGACGCAAGAGATTCCAATTACACAACAATGCACCAATAATTTGAAACATTCATTTGATCTTGGTCAGTTGTTTTTATGCTGTTATGGTTTTTTTTGGTTGCGTGACAATGAAGATTTTTCACCATTTAAGACTTTTCACCTTTGCACTACTTGAGAGAGATACTTGTCTCAAATGAACCATCAATCATTATCCATGAATCCTTACGGTTTGTATGCTGTCTCCATGAGAAAAGCGGTAATCTGTGTCCCAATGTGGTTTCGTCGATAACTGCAATTGAAGATCTTGACAAAGTATGTTTACTGTGGGGTGCCAATTCTCCCAATACAGGGGTTGCTCTTCCCAATGGGTGCACCTATGGCAAGTTGTTTTGGAAAATGGGGAAAATAGGGGCAGACTTGCCAGGAGATCCATTGCGAGAGTTGTGTTGAGTTTTGTATGGAAAATTGCCAGGAGATTTGCCAGGGAGAATTGCACAGAGACTTGTCTAGAAACATGTCTTTGATTGGGCGAAAGGTGTTTCCATCGAACCAAATCCCGAAGTTTTGCATTGCGATGTTGAATATGATGCGAGAGGGCAACTCTGACTCTGACTGTGAGCCTGGCACTGGAAAGATTTTGGTTTAACTGGCTCATAAAACAAACGCCCTGCCAATCAGGCACTCATCTCAGAGTAGTACCAGGCAACAAACCGCAGTTGTGAGCCAGGCAACCGCGGTAATGACAACAGTGGTCGGGGCCGACCGTACCGACAGGAAACGGACATTATGTACTGCCCCACGGGGCCTTGATCCACGGGTTTTTTGGAACTGCTCTTTTGGATCTGCTGTGGGTCATCGCACTGCGACCACTCAAATGGGAATTGGGCGACATAGACCGTCCCGGGGACGTGGCACAGCACACGTGCACAAAACTCAAGTACGCCTGGAACGAGACCTCAGGTCCTTGCACACATTGGTCGCGCCGGGGCTGAGCGGATCGTGGAGCCTGTGCCACGATCCTAAACAGATATTGTACATACCACACCTTCTTCGGTGCGGGCCCAGAGAACCACCGTAACTTGTGTGGACCGCACGGCGCACGCGCGAAGTCTTGGTGTTCTTGTGTCGGAACGCGCGGAAACGGACGGAGAGATGTCACTTGCTTGGGGCAGTTCTGACATCCCTCTGCAACGTATCGTGGTGGGCACAGTGCACTGAAATCTAGGGCCTCAGGCCAGATTCGTGAGTTGAAATTCGAAGCCCGAATTCGCCCCAAATTCGCCGAATTCGGGTGACCTTCCCAGAGGCCCCCGGTGCAATGCAAACGCGAATTCGAACTCGTTTTTCGAATTCTGCCCAAATCCGAGGCCCTACTGAAAGCCCCGCTTCGCAGGAAGCAGCGAGTGGGTGCCCCTTCGGCTTTCAGAGAGCACTGCGGACAAAGAGGACCGGGTGCAAGAAGCATATGATGTATAGCAGGACAGCAACGCCGTCCACCACAGACCGCAGGGCCGTGGGCAAATGGAAGATTGTGGGCCCACACAATGCCGCATGCGATACCGGGGGTAGTGAGGGCAAACAATGAACTCGCAGTTTGCCGGAAGTTCCCAGTGCCCCTGCTCGTTCTTTTCCTGGCGTTGGTCCAGTCTCTGGGGCAGCCGTCGCAGGTGCCAAGTAGCCCGTGCCCCCGGACCCACAGCCAGACGGCGTACAACAGTGGGCCTTCGCGGTAGCTCCGCCCCAGGGCACCATCCAATCCCGAGAAACCACACACTTCCGGGCCCCGTTCCACCTGAAGCTCAAGCGTCGGGGGATCGGCAGCGGCGGCCGGCTGATCGCCAACCGCCGGCGGGTCACCGTCCACCTGCGCGGGCCGCCCGCCAACTGCTTCCCGCAGCGGTCAAGCAGCCGCCCTGTGGCTGTGGAGAGCCCGACCACAGTCTAGCCCCCACCCCTCCACACGCCTTCTCACATATTGGGGGACCAGGTCGGGGCGGGGGGGGGGGGGGAAGGGGGGTGGGGGAGGGTAGGGCTGTGGGGGGGACCGGCCCCTCTTTGGAGCCCCCCCCCCCCCTCAGGAGACCCTGAGTTGTTAGAGGCGCCGAAGAAATTTTTTGGCCTCAACTGACTTGCGCCGAAGGCGCCAGAGAAAATTTTTGATTGGCTGAAGACCCGGAGAAAAATTTGCCCAATCACTTAAGAGGGGGGGGGGGTGGGGGTTGGGGGGTGGGGGGGTGGTGTCAGACCCCCCCACCCCCCAGGAGATGCTGAGTTGTTAAGCAAAACTCCGGGGGGAGAGGGACGGGGAGAGGGTCGGTGGGGAATTCCGGGGCGGGGGTCAAGCTGGCAGGGGGACAGGGCAGGGGGGGGGGCGGGGGTGTAAAGGGCAGGGATTTCGAGGCAGGGCTTGCCTGACCCTCTGACTCGAGCCAACGGTTGGTGGGCCGGTGAGCAGCGGAGGAGGGCGAGGACGAAGGGGGGTGGGCGGGGGCAGACTACAGGCAGTCGGACGGCGGCCCCGGCGGTCTGTCAAGGCAACCAACCGACACGTTCTCGGGAAAAGCGGTGGCGGGGGGGGGGGGGGGGGGGCACGGGGGCTTGATGCCTTGACATGGCCGGACTGCGGCCGCGCCTGGCCACCGACGCGGCAAAAATGGAAGCCAATAAGATTGCTCCCCATTCTCGTCGAATGTGGTTGGCCCCCAAAAACCGAGGTCCAACACCAAAGCAAGCAACCCGCGCGGCCAAGGCCCATCTCCGCGCCCGCGTATCGAGCACCCGCCACGCAGCAACCCCCACCGGCAACCCCCACCAGACATGCCACTAGCGTCTGCCATCTCAGAAATGATCCAATGGCAGGGTCCTACTGAGCCACACGCTGGACGCGGCACGTTCCTACTGAGTTCTGGTGGTGCAGAGGGGCGGGTATTACTGAGTAGACTTTGGTGCGGGGCCGATTGCGACTGAGAACCAGTTTCCCTGCCGGACGTTAGTGGCATGTGTGACCCGCACCCGGCGGCTGCCGCCGCCCTATTTCGGGGCGCAGCTCTTGACGGACTTCCCCACGCAACTCGGGGGCAGGTCGATGGCGGGGTTGCCCTGGAAGAACCCGTCGGGCTTCAGCGTGAACCCCGTGAACTCGCAGGGCATGACCGGGAAGTCCTCGACCCGCGGCACGTGCGTCACCGCGAAGCAGTGCCACACGACGACGTCCGCGTCCTCGACGCCGCGGTCCCCGGCGGTCCACGCGGGCAGGCCCTCGCCCCCGTCGGACTGCAGCGGGAACACGCCCGCGGGCCACCGCTCCGCCGCGTCGTAGGGCGTCACCCACAGATTTTTGGTGGCGAACACCGCCTTCTTTGTGACGGCGGAGTCCGGACCTGGAATGGGGGCGGCCGGGGCATGGGCAGGGCTTCATTAGCAGGGAAGGGACCCCTGAGGGCGGCCCCGGAAGCGGGTAGACAGGCGGTTGGAGGAGGTTGCCGAAGCGGTTGGGGGCGGTTACTGTCGGTTACAAATGCCATTGAAGCCGGCACTTGGCGTTCGGGGGACAGTGGCTGGGCACAGGCTGGGCGCCCTGGAGGAGGGGGGGGGGGTAACCTCCCGCCCCTTCCAATGCATCCCTCGGGGGGGGGGGGGGGATGAGGGAGGAGATGGGGGGGGGGGGCATTGATCTGGTGTGGAGGAAGGCACCTTGGCAAAGTAGTCAGGGTCATGCCGCTGCGCCTGGGGCAGGGGGGGCACAGACAACACCGTCCACAAGGAGGAAAATGGAACCTGGATATTCATGGCAGTAGCAGACCACGCAAGAGAGTGCTGCAAGATAGTGGCAACCCAGGATGCATTGGAGGGGGGGGCGGGGGCTCCCCCCCTCCAGGGCGCGCAGCCTATGCCCAGCCACCGTCCCCCTGACGGCAAGTGCCGGCTTCAATGGCAACCGACAGTAACCGCCCCCAACCGCTTCGGCAACCCCCTCCAACCGCCTGTCTCACTGCTTCTGGGGCCGCCTCTAAGGTACCTTCCCTTCTAATGCACCCCCGGTGGCAACGCAATGACATCGCGACAGCCTTGCAAGGACCGTAAACGCGAACTGCCCCCACCGCTGACCAGCAGCCCCGCAACAGCACTGCACTGACGGTGGCGAGGCGTTGGAACCCGTAAAATTGCCGGCAATGTTTTTGAACAACCGGTGACTTCGAATTCTTTCCCTGAATGAGTGCCCCCCGCCGCCCCCCGTGTGGAATGCCGACGGATGTTCTGATGTTTGAGGATTCCAACGCCGGGACTGCCCTCCAATCCAACGCCCCCCCGCCCCCCCCCCCCCCCCAAACAAAGCCTGACGGAGGGTAGAGCTGACCACCGCACGGGCCAGGGGTGGGGGGCTGGGAATCGCTTGAGGGGGGTTACCCCCCTCCCCCCTCCCCACTGCACTGACTCTACCCCAAAGGCATTCCCATACCCCAACACCAGCCCCAACCGCATTTCCAACCGCCAGAAACCGCCTCCCTCAACCGCTTTCAAATCCCCTGTGACCGCTCTGCAACCGCTCTGGGACTGCCCCGATGGCCCCCCTCCCCTTCAAGCAAAGCCCTGGGGGGGTCCGGGCTGACGACTGTGCCCCGGAGGCCGTTGCCGCGCTGTTGTCCGGTCAGCCGGACAATGGCCCGTGTGCCCCCGGCGGCCCATGCGCTAAGGCCCTGAGACTTCCACAGGCACGACCTGTCAGCAGCGTGGGCCCGGCGGAGCCCTTTGTGAACGGCATCAGTTTGTAGGCGACGGGCTGCTTGGAGATGGGGTTGATGACGGACGGGTTTGTGATGGCCCAGGCCCGCGACTTGGAGGGGTCTGCCACGCGCTGCGCCTGCGGGAGCGACGAGGGGCACCCGGAAACAGCCACTAACCCCAGCGCCCTCCCTGAATTAAGAAAGGAGGAAGGCGGGACCATACGCTCGGTCATGTTCAGGCGGCAATGGACAGCAGTTGGACGGCAACCGGAGACGGTTGGGGGGCAGGCGGCGGTTGCGGGGTAACCGAAGGCGGTTGGGGGGGTAACCGATGGGGAGGGGGGGGGGGGCAGGCAGAACGAAAAGATGACTGGCAACAGGACGCGCTGGCAGGGCAGCAGCTTGCGGGCCTTCATACGAGACCACACACACAGACACACACGCCATTCCAATGCGCTCCGAGCGGTTACTCCGGACTCACGAAATGCCGCAGGTCCTGTTCACAGATGCCTCGACGTCCTTCAGATGCCTCGAAAGGACGGCCCCCTCCCGCGCCTGCAGGGGGGCCCCTGCGGTACACTTCCCACATCACAGCAGCCCCTCAACTTCAGAAGGGCACGGGGGCGACTGCGTGTGACTCCTCCGCCGGCCCCGGCGGGTGAGCGGACGCGAAATGGGCGGCAATACCGCGGGGGTGAGCAGCGGACCCGCGGCCCGGTCTACGCCACGAATCGGCCCTGTGCCCCGCCCCTCCCCAACTCCCGATGGACGCAAACGGGCAACAGAAGCCGGTCGGACAAACGCCGCGGCACTGGCCACGGGGCGTACTGCACGGGACGCAAGGAGCCCCACCCCCTCCGGGGCCTCGATCGGGGCTTCCCGTGGCTCTCCTCACCGGCAATCGCAGACCCTTTTCCCGAACCCCCCCCCCCCAGTTTTGGGGGGGCTCTATCGATCCCCCCCCCCCCAGTTTGGGGGGGCTCTATCGAACCCCCCCCCCAGTTTTGGGGAGGGCTCTATCGATCCCCCCCCCCAAGTTTTGGAGGGGCTCTATCGAACCCCCCCCCAAGTTTTGGGGGGGCTCTATCGAACCCCCCCCCCAGTTTTGGGGGGGCTCTATCGAACCCCCCCCCCCCAGTTTTGGGGGGGGCTCTATCGATCCCCCCCCCCCCAGTTTTGGGGGGGCTCTATCGAACCCCCCCTCCCGGAAACGAAAACCCAGCGCCCCCAGCAAAAACAAAGCAAAAAGCCGCCTGCAGGCAGTCCTTTGCCTCCGTTGACGCAGCACCTGCTTTTCCGTCCGCAACAGCGTCTTGCGGGGGGCGAAGCCGTTCCCGTAGGGGTTGGCGGGTCCTGGCGGGAGGGGCTCCACGTCGACCTCAACGACGGTATTGCGGGGCCCGTCGACTGCCATGTCCAGCCGCGCGCAGAAGCAGTGCTGGTGGTACTGGGCGTTGACCCCAGGGGCCACCAATGTACCGTACTGAGGCATGCCACTGGCCTGCTCCGACTCGGACAAGAGATTGGTGCTCAGCTCCCCAGAGAGCTTGATCTCGTACTCGATCATGCCTGACACACACGGAAGAAGGGGAAGACGTAACGGCGGGGGCGGATTGAGGTCACGCGTGACGTACTTTGCCAAGCAGCCGGTGCAAACGCCGGCAAACCCGGGGTCAAGGGCACACTGACAAAGGAGGGCCCGGAGGAGGAGAATGGCAGGATCAAGCGGCCAAGCGTAGCATGAGCACGGTCAAGTCAACGCTGAGCGACACGCCTTCATGACAAGGGCACAGCCTGTGCCTCGGAAGACATGGTGGGGGCAAGTTCAAGACATGCTTTGCACTGGTTCTGCTGCACAGAGCATTAAGCGGCCGGTCAAAATCTCAGCCGAGTTGGTGCCGGGGCTTCGGATGCCACCCTGCCAGGCGGCGGCCCAGGCAGCCCTGAACTAGGACTGCCTGACCCGGGGACCTTGCCCCACCGTCCCAGGTGCGCAAGACACACCACACCACACCACACCACACCACACCACACCACACCACACCTGGGAGGGCAGCGCCTCTCCCCGAGGTCTGCCATCAATGTGGTGACCACACCATCGCACTGGATCACGGACGTCAACGTCCGTGTGGACGCAGCGACGCGGGAGCCGCCGGAGGTAGACCTCACGTGGCTCCTCAGGCGCCCCTACTCATTTATCCCCCCAGTGCCCTTCCGCGACCAGTGCCAGCTCTCCCCGACGGCGCTGAGTGACTGGTTGCAGGACCGGGCCTCCATACCGGCGCGAGCCATCTACGAGGCCCGCTGGGGGGTAAACTTCATGCCAGGGGGGGGCCTCCCCCTGGACTGGTTCGACCACGACCAGCAGCGCCACATCACGGCGCATCGCATGGACAACGTCCCGACCATGGCCGTCCTAGCCCACCGTTCCTCCCACCGGGGCACAGTGCTGGATACAACGTGCCTCCTGTGCGGGACACAGCCCGAGACGGCGCCCCACCTGTGGGCCTGCTCGGCTCAATCGCACGAGTGGGGGCCAGCCCGCCGGCGCCTCGCAGCGTGGCTCGACCAGAAGGTGGGGCCACGGGCGGCCCCAGTGCGTCACCAGCTGTGGGAGCCGACTGTGCTGGAGCAGTGGGCGGCAGCCCTGCGGACCCCCTCCATGCAGCTGGCCCACCTGGAGTGTACAGGGCCCCACTCGCTGGGCACGGAGTTCCTCCGCCACGTCGTGGAGGAGTCCATACGGATCTGGTACGCCCACGCCAAGGCGCGTGCCACACTGCTGAAGGCCCGCCTGGGCCCGGGCAGCACGATGGCGTGGGCGTTGCAGGAGCTACGCCTGCACCAGCAAGCAGAAAGGGAAGGGGTGCAGCGGGAGCTCCTGGAATAAGCGCGGTCGCCAGAGGCGAACTCACCAGGTCTCCCCGACTCCCCCTCCCCCTGCCGAGGCCTACACACTTACGCACAGCGCGCACACAACACACACAGCCCAGCCCGTTTACCTGTACCCGTGGGTAGACATCCCGGCCTTTTGCCTTTTGGTAACAGCGCCTTCGGCACACCACACCACACCACACCACACCACACCACACCACACCACACCACACCACACCACACCACACCACACCACACCGCACCGCACCGCACCGCACCGCACCGCACCGCACCGCACCGCACCGCACCGCACCGCACCGCACCGCACCGCACCGCACCGCACCACACCACACCACACCACACCACACCACACCACACCGCACCACACCACACCACACCAAGTCAGGTGCAGAGGCTCAACAAACGTAGACTGCATATGAATTCACGTCGAATGCCTCTACACAGTCTGGCAACCCTGGTTTGGCATGTGCATGTTCAGAAGAGCATGAGCTGAGGCGCGGGTGAACGCAAAGTACACAGCACTGCGGTGTTCAAACGCATACCGTCCTGGTGCAAATACCAGTAAAACAGATACTCATAATTCACCACAGTCGCGATAAATGAGAGCACCAGCTTTCGGGCCCTGCGCACTTCCGAGTGGCCGTTGCGGTACTCCATATGCTTCCACAAGATCCCTGCGTCCTCTTCATGCATGCAGATGGCGTGCTCCAGAGTGTATGGCTCGCCTGTGCGTACACACACGCACATGTGTGAGGCGGATTTACTTCAGTCTTGGCTCCGGTGTGCCACTCATTGCAAGTGAACAGAGAGGCAGTGATGTGGTGGGGTACGAGCACCCAAACAGCCATTGACCAGTCCGAAGTCAGCACATCCTCGCAGGCACTCCAGGGAGTACCATGAAGAGGGTGGGGTGGTGGGGGGAGGGTTACGGGGGGGTGTACTTAAAAGGGGCGACGGATATACCCCTCCCCCTGTTTGGGGTGACGGTCAGCCCTTGCGGCCGCCCCTGTCCACCCCCAACCACCCTCCAACCGGGTTGGACCCTCCAAGAAGTGCCTCTCAACCGACTTTGCAACTGACGGTAACCGCTTTTGCAACGGCAGCTTCCTGAAGCTAAAAGCATGGCCAGATTAACATAAGCCCGATCACCTTGGCCATTGGAACAAAAGGGGCAGGTCCTTTGGTGGAAGCATGGGGGGGGGGGGTCCTTCATGGGGTCTTGTTGGGGGATCCTTCACGGGTATTCTTCACGGGTCCGGCAGGGGGCCCTGTGCGGTGGTCCTCTGGGGATTCTTCATGGGATTCTTCAGAGAGGCCCTTCACTGGGGCCCTTTACGAGGGTCCTTCAGGGGGCCCTGGAAGGGTGTCCTGCCCGGGGCTCCCTGGGCTCCTTTGGGGGGTCCTATAAGGGCTCTTGCTGCAAGGTCCTATAGCGAGTCCTTCAATGGGGTCCATCAAGGGGGTCTTTTTAAACGGAGCTTCTTGGGGGATCGATGGGCAGTATGATAGAGTGAATGTCCCGGCCATAGACGACTCCAGCCATGGCCGACTCGGAATTGACCGAACTTGGCCCCCCGGCCGCCCCCAATTTGACCAAAATCGATCGTTTTGGCGCCCCTGCATTGACCAAAATGGGCCGAGTTGGCTTTGCAAGTTTGACCGAAATTGGGCGTCTTGGCGCCCCAAAAATGGCCAAAATTAGCGAAAATCGGCCGTCCCTTGGCCCAAAGTATTTGTCCAGACAGTATCAAATATGTTCTTGTGTCCCCTTCTTGGGTGGGGTGCTCAACTATCGCGTCACCACGAACCATCTGCGGGAGGGTTCAGTGGCTGTATGTGCAAGAAAACGATCTGATGAGCTGTGCGGCTGCTGCACAATCCTATCCTCACGACCAAAGAGGTACATGCACTTTGAACTTAAGCTTCTTGGGGGGGGGGGGGCTTGGGGGGTCACTGATGTGGTCCTTCACGGTGGTCCTTTAAGGGGATGTAGTAGGGTCCTGGGTCCTTTCATGGAGTCGCTTGTCAGGGGTCCTTCTCGGGCTGCGTTGACTTGTGTACGCCATGTTCCCTTTCCCAGCATCTCAGTCCCAATATTCATTTCCTGCTCGTTAGGATCTCGGGCACGCTGGGCGGGAAGAAAATTGCTCTGCGGGGGGGGGGGGGGACACGGAAGCCCATTTTCCCAACCCCCCCCCTCCCTCCTTGGCCGCAGTGATGGGAGGGGGTTCAGGGCGGAGGCGCCCGACCTGCCGTGCCGGGGGGGGGGGGGGTCAACCCAACATCTATGGCTCAAAATGATACCCACGTCGCGCTGATCATTTTGACTACTCAAATATGGGGGGGGGGGGATTATTGGTGGAAAAAACTTTTTCGGGCCAATTCTTGTGTTCCTGTGCCTTTGGCGCCAACATCTTACACAAAACAAAGGGCCCGATACGGAACCCCATTTCTCCAACCCCCCCCCCTCCTTCGGCAGGCGTCCATGTCACCCTCCCCCCGCAGAGCAATTTTCAGGTTGCCCTGTGCGCGGGCACGTCACTCGCCCCTCCCACCCCCGCCTCCCGCATGTCAAATGACACGATGCCCGTGACTGCACCGCCGCCATCTTTTCCCCTGGGGTCAGGGTGTCTTACAGTGTGGGTTCACTTGTAGCCCCATCCCCATCCACGCCATCCCCTGCAGTGTGCACAGTGGAGGGGTCGGAGGGTTTGCTGGGGTTTGGTGAAGGCTCACAAACGTTCTTGAGACCAGCTCTGTGCCGAGGGCGGTGGGCAGATCGACACAACGACGGGAATCCCCCCCGCCAACATTGGCTAACAGAGCCAACCACCAAGGCCTTGTGCCAACCCCCCCCCCCCCCACATTGGCCCTGACTGACCCGCCAGCGAGGTCCAAGCCCAACAGCCTTAGACACACCACCCTCCCCCCGTGGCAACCAAGGGCAACCCCACTCGCATGAGATCTGAGGACTCGACCGGACGCTGGTGACCCCCGCAGGAGATATGTGTGAAGGCCCAATGGCAAGCGCACAATGCTCAGCGCATACCACAAAGAAAATGGCTCGTCAGTGGCCTAGAAAACCATGGGTACCTTGTGAAAAACAAGGGGGGGGGGGGGCGCAAAAGCCCCCCCCCCCATACGGAGTCTTGTGGGTTGCGCGCTACGAGGGGCAAGCGCGCAAGCTCAGCAAAACAAAATCCTCATCAGTGGTACCAGAGGCGCCTTTCGGTCTGGAAAAAGATGTGCAACAGAGTGTGGACGTCTCCATCCAGGCACTGGGCTGCAGCTGCCTTTGCTGAACCGCGACCTACAGAGAACACAGTGTCAGTTGACACCGCGCTCACTATTAACTGGCACCCCACCCCACCCTCGCACACTTGTACCGCACTGCCCATCCCCCCATCACCACCACCCATACGAACACGCGTCACCATCAGAGTATGCAGACAGGGTCTCTTCAGTTGCAGCCACTTTGACCCAAACAGACATGACCCGCGGGTTGTCCGTCATCTTCGAGATGACCCCCACTCAAGCGGGGGGGTGGTCCTCGCATGCTCTGTGTTGCCACTGCCCCCGAAGCCTGGACAGCCGGTATCCCCGGTCCTCTGGGTCCTCCGTCAAGCTGGGGACAAACCCAGGCAGCCCTGGGACCCACGACACTGCAGCGGGGGTGCGAAACACCCCCTCTGTTGCGGTGGCCGGTGACACCAGTGGACGGCATGATCACTGATCTATGTCTGCGTCTATGTCTATGCTCTGTGTATGCTCCCTGTATCCTCCGTGCGCCCCGGGTGTGTGCTCCGTGTGCTCCGGTCTCCTGGCGACCCCGCGGTTTGAGATCAAGGATGACGGAATCTTTGTGGGGCGTGGGTAAAGATAAAGGTAAAGTGCTCGGGCGCTTTTCCGAACTCCAGCGTAACCGTGATCCCTACCTGTCCCTCGCAGCATCCCTTCCGGCTCGCGGGGTTACAGACACCCTAGCGCCTAGGACACTGCGTTCCGACCCCACCGGGATTTGAACCGAGCACCTCTAGTTCAGGCGTCACGTGCATGACCGCTGAACTACGCGACCTTCTCTTGTGGGGCGTGGGGGATGGGGTGGAGGTGCAGGGTAACCAGGTCCACCAAATGAACATGGTGGAGCGTGCGTGCAGCGAGACTTAGGGTGTGATAGGAGGACGCGGGCAACGGAGCGGAAGAGACCTTTGCTGTCGACGAGCTCTGCATCGAAGTAGTAGATGCTGCCGAGGCAGTCACAGCCCAACGCCAGGCTGTTGGCGCAGTAGCCCAGGCCGTAGTCTCCCACGTCGAAGGCACACTGGCACAAAGGAGCGACGAAGATGAGCATTGTCTAACCTCGCTCAGCCCCCCCCCTCATCCCAGAGCCGCTGCATTATGGCAGTGCGAGAGTGTGAGGGCACACGCATGGCAGCACATAAGACAGATGCCCGTCAGCGGCCGTGAAAGCACCACAGGTACCGTGGTGCCGACAAAGAGGAGCTGTGAGTACACGTAGTTCGGCAGCGATACGCACATGCGCTGGCGCCATGCTGAGCCACACAACTCCTGCATAGTGATGCATTCAGAACAACGGCAAATGTTAAACCCGCCCACCCCCACCGGCCCGCTCCCCTGCTGGCGTCACACGCAGTCGGTCCCATGCCCCGTGAAGCTGAGGGGGTGCTCTCCACCACGAAGCAGGTGGGTTGCCAAGCGGGACCCATCAGTCGTGCACTGCATTGCCAGGCGTGCGGTTGTTGGCCGGCCACCACGGCCGCACGTGGGGCGGGATTTGGCTTGTGGTTACCGTATCAGTGTACCTCAACAGAGTGACGGCGAAGGCAAATGTGCGGTGTCGGATGTGGGGTAAGTTCCGGGTGACAGGAGTGTTTTTGCGCAACCAGCCCCCCCCCCCCCCCCCTCAACCACCAGACACCACGTCAACATCTAAACTCCGAATTCATTCGCGCCGGGGGGGGGGGGGGGGTGCCATAAAGGCTGAAGGAGCATGGTTGGTACTTCCGGGTGCACATACTTGTTCACCTTTCGAGGAGGGGAACCTCCGGCTGTGGATGTGGGGGTTGGTTGTCCACCCGTTGGGTTGGGGGTGAAAAAGGCGTTCAAAAAGTGGGGAGCCCGCTCATGATGCCACCAACTTTGTGGGGACCGGGGGGGCGGGGGTCCAGCAGTCCACTGGGCGCTGGCACGAGTCAAATGATGAGGGTCGCCCTCCCCCATTGCTATGCACGTCAGGACGGCGAAAAAAAAGTGGACAAACAACAGGTCAACATGCGCTGCACGCTGGACCTACAGGGTCTCACGGACCAATATGCAGAGGGCCCGAGGATTGCCGGCCGAGACAGTGAAACTATGAGGTACATGTCCACTCTGCCCCCCATTTCCAGCCTCTTTCAGCCTTTGTGGCACCCCACCTCCATCAGAGCCCCGCCCCTCCCACCCGGGGTGGCGTGCAGCGCCCCATGTGGGGACGAAGGCCCCGAATATGCGAGATTATGCGCACTTTACACCGAATGCCACTCTGTTTACCCGTGCCCACACCCGTTTCTCTGTGGGCCATCGGCATGGCGGCCGATCGTCTGTAGACGCTGCCTGCCCCAAGCAAACGTGGTCTGCCAATTGTAGGTACTCTCTGCATGTTGTAGACGTGGAGGGCCAATACTTGGGAAGGGCGCCGGAAGCCCCCCTGCCCAAAAATGGGCCTCAAACGCCGTTTACTTGTGCACACTGGTAGGACGCAGGTTCTAGGCCCCGGGGGGGGGGGGGGGCTCTCAGGTGGGGCTCTAATGGGGGGAGGGGGGGGGCAGAGTGGACATAAGCCGACTGGGTGGGGTCCGTGTGGTGCATGGGGCCGTTCGTGACCCCCATACGCCCTTCAGCTGCTCCCAGTGCCCCTCGGCGGTTCTGGGCAGATGTGCCACAAGTGCCCGGCAGGGCCACTGAGTCTCACCACCCCTCAGCCCAGTAATACCTGCCCCTGTCACACCCACAACTCAGTGCAGAGTTGGCGCAAACTTCAGTCGGGACTGTGATATTTGTAACCGTGTCTGAGGTGGCGGACAGCGGTTGTCAGTCTGCTTCTGGGACCAGGACGAGGGTCCGTGGCCCCTGCGGCCCCCAGTGCGGGCCCGTGGGGTGGGGTGTGGAGGTTGGGCAGGGCTACTTTTAAGGGGAGGGGGTCTAGGGGGGTCCAGGGGGGGATGGGCCCAGCCCCCCCCCCCTCACGCGGTGTGACAGTCCATCGGGTGGCGCTGTGTGACAGTCCATCGGGCGGCGCTGTGTGACAGTCCATCGGGTGGCGCTGTGTGACAGTCCATCGGGTGGCGCTGTGTGACAGTCCATCGGGCGGCGCTGTGTGACAGTCCATCGGGTGGCGGTTTCTTTACGGTGCCCTGGACAGTCACCCTTCGCAGGCTGCGTCGGGTCCCCGCTTTCAGACGGCCGCTGCGGCGGGTGTTCCTGGCGGTGCTGTTTCCGCGTTCGCGGAGCCCAGTAGTTGGCCCACTGCGGGGGTTGTGCTGGTTGTTACGGGATGCGTTTCCCGGTCATTGCCGCCCAGTCTCCTTCACGTCCAGGCCGCCCACCACAGGCCTCGCCGCGCGTCCGTGTGCCTGAGGCCCAAGCGCTCCACCCCTCCGCCCGTTGTCCCGGTCGTCCACCGCCTGCCCCCCCCCCCCCCCCCCCCCGCGCTGCCATGTGCGTGGGGCCCGATTACACCAGCGCTGCGCGTGCTGCACGTGGGCATGGCGCGCGCCTTCCTGGTTGATGCGGGTGGGTGTGTGCAGCGGTGCGGTGGCCTGGGTGGTTTGCGCCGCACGGTGGCCGCACCGCGGTCCTGCGTTCGCCCCACCCCAGTTCTATCGAGGGTTCCTTCCCTTGCCTCCACAATCCTGAGAACCGGGCAAATTGCGCTGCAGGGGTCCCTTTGGTGGGCCTCAGGGCGCCCCCCCCCCCCCCCGAAGGAATTCTGGGCTATGTCACGTGTGCACTGGCGGCAAACAGCACAAAGCGCAGAAAGAAAATGGGCTCATCAGTGGCCTATAAGACCATAGGTACCTTTCTGTCACAGAACATGAGACACGAAGATGCCCGTGGGGGGGGCACTGACAGATGCAATGCGGTGGAGACGCGGCGGTACGCCAAAGGCCGTCGCCAAGGTACAACCACCGGACCTGTAAATTCGACCTATTTCTGAGTTCATATCGGCCCCCCCTCCCCCCCTGCGGTGGTGCTGAGCTTTTAGAGGCGCCGAGGAAACGTTTGGGCCTAAACTAACTGGCGCCAAAGGCACCAAAGAAAAATTTTGGTTGGCCGACGGCCCGGAAGAAAAATTGGCCCGATCACTTAAGGGGGGGGGTCCGGGGGGGGGGGGGGTGCGGAGTTGTTAAAACGAGCCCTGAGTGCCGGCTCGTGGGGTGGGGGCTGGGAGTTGGCGGATGGCAGGGGTTGTCTGGTCCGGGGGAGGCGCACACTTTGCGCTGGAAGGGGGCGTTGGTGTCCCCGTACGGCACCGCCATCTCCACCAGCGAGGCCCGGTCCAGCACGGGGCGCCCGCCGTGCGTCACGTCGTGCAGCACGAGGCCCTCGCGGTAGTTGAAGCCCACGCGGAGGCGCCAGCCCTGCCACGTGACGACGTTGCCCGCCACCGCGAAGCTCGGCCCCTCGGGCTGCAGGATGTCGAGGGCCTTGAGGTTCTCGCGGAAGGCGGTCTGCAGGTACGAGTTGGAGGCGAGCTTGGCGCGGTGGTAGTTGACGGACTCCTTGGGGACGGCGGGGACGGCCTCCTGCGCGGCGGCGGGGGGCAAGGGCAGGGACGGAGGGCAGGGGGCGAGGCCAGAGGCGACACCCTCCCCCCTCCCCCTTGCGCAGGCGTGCGGAAAGGCGGGGGAACGACGGTCAGGCAAGCCCGTGCGTGCGTGCGACGCGCGGCGCCAGAAGAATGCAATGGCAACATGAACCGTGGCTGTAAATCACATCAAACCAAACAGCCGGGGGGGGGGGGGGGCTGCTGGGGTTTGGACGCCAACTACCCCCCCCCCCCCCCACTAACCATCCCGAGGGCCCCCGAGGGGGGGGGGGGCTGGAAGGGGCGATGAGGGGGGGGGGGTAGGCACAAGGCCTTGGTGGTTGGCTCTGTTAGCCTGTGGGGGCGCCTATTGGCCTCTCGCCTTTGAACCTTCTGCTATGACAAGCAGGCATCCGTACTACTGCGGGCATCCGCACTGCCGCGGGCATCCACCTTCCTGGGTGGGAATCCAGAATGCAACTTCTGCCCATGGCGTCTTCCCCTGACGGCCTGATTAGTGCCCGGTATGCGGTCATCACCCCAGGCCCCAGGCCCGGAGGTGCTCACCACAACCAGCAACGTGAATGTCACACAAGGCCATGGGTGCTAGAGGGGGGGGGGGGGCACCTCTGAACAGTTATATGTAAACACAGGTGGCTCTGGTGCTGGTGGGCCCATGGACTCCTTAGGCAGGTACCTTTGACAACTAGCTGTTGGCGGGCGGGGTAGGGGGGCATGGCAAGGGGTAGTTGGCATCCTAGAACCTGTGGAGTCGCCCCCCCCCCCCATGCGGTGACACGTGCGTGTGTCAAGTGATGATTGCGATCAAGAGAATTGCGCAAGCAACAGCCTGCGCAGCCAAAAAAAGAGATCAAGGCTGATCACGAACCGGAAAATCCGGTCCCAGGCGCCTTTCGCCCAAGTCTGCATGAACAACGCAACAGTCGGCCCCTGGCACCGGCATACACGCACAGCGGTCCCTCAAACAGGGCCACCTCAAAACACACTGACACTTGTCCCAGGCCCTGGAACCTAATATTGCAAACTTCGGCGTCTCCTTGACAGACATCAGTGTAACATCAGGAGCACGCGATCCAAAGGACCCCCTCCCCCCGCCCCCATAAAGGGGGCATCACAAGCAACGCAGGAAGTGGTCACACCACGGCCAATCACCGCACCATCAAGTATGCGCACCGCAACGGGGAATATGCCATGATGCATAGTTTACACCGTCCCAAATGGCATGGCGCTGCAGCCAAGCCCATAAACGGTGCTGCGCCGTCGCCTAGTCACGTGGCATATGGCGGGAAGCATACCAGATCCACTATTGACTCTGCACAGAATCATGGAGGGTGTAACTGAGAAATCGACGGAACTTTCTGGCAAGGATGCACTGCAACAGACTTGGTGTGGTTGGAAAGCAGGCTGAACCCCCCCCCCCCCTGTGCAAACAGCATTGGGTTGCAGTTGCAAGCAGAATGTTGGTATGAGAAGTAGGAACTATTATAAGCATGATCCAGCCCCATTTTCCCTCGACAATCGAAACACAACCGCGTCAATTAGCATTTCCGACCACAAAAACCGCAGTTAGAAAAAATCAGGAAAACAATGGTGAGACGGGGTCCTGTGCTTGGACAAGCTGGTGCTTGCGCAAGAGGGCCGCAAACACATTCAACAACATAGAGCGGGTCTACAGCAGGGCAATAGCGTTCTCGAACCGTAGATGCTCAGTCCCGTTAGAGTCCATGCTCCCAACATCACAGGTATGTACAGTGAGCTCTTCTATACGTACAGCATTCATCTGAACGATCGGTCATTGGTTCCTCCCTCTCCTGAGGTTATGTATGCTCCGGACGGCGTGTAAAAATCAAGGGCCGCGTCAAAGTCCAACTGCCTGGTGGGGGAGGGCAGCTGCCCCCCCCGTGCGCCCGGAGTCACCTGAGCAAACCCTAGGTCCGCGTCACATGCCACCGGCGTCATTTCCACACTACACTTGAGCATCGAGCCTGCTCCTATTGAAGGTGGTCCATCTGGTGCGCCGATCGGCGAGATAACGATTGGCGTCAGCAGCACCTGTGGCTGTCTACCTGCTCTGGCGTACAATGGGAAAGATTTTCGGCCTAGTTCTGCGAGAGCATCCGCCCTTTCGTTCCCTTCCATCTGCACGTGACTAGGCACTTTGATCCACTCATAGCTCGCTGAAGCCTGATCTAATAACTCAAGGAGGTCAATCCACAAATCCACATTGAGAACTGGCCCTTTGTTGGTCACCCACTGCTGGGCTCTCCATTTGATGGCTGCTCCCTGAACTCCTCCGTACACGTACGAGGAGTCGGTTCCAACTGCAAACGTGTGTTACTACTGGGAGGTGGTTGGCTTCTTCCCACATACCTGGTTTGTGACATCCATACCCCGCTACCCATCCTACACCTCCCACAAGTTCCGCGGAGCCATCTGTGTACAGGACCACGAGGCCCCTGCGCTGGGCCTCTTGTATCTGCTGCATCGCTACAATCGCCAGCTCCTGCTTACGTTCATCTTTCCTATGACGTTTCGCTACCCTGTGGTCCTCTCTTCCGCACGACTCTACGTACACTATGTTTGGTCCTGAGACTACTCCTGTGTTCCTGAACTGTACCAACCTATCA
Organism: Eutreptiella sp. 'Long Island Sound 2002'; assembly: GCA_964036045.1. NCBI lineage: Eukaryota > Euglenozoa > Euglenophyceae > Eutreptiales > Eutreptiaceae > Eutreptiella > Eutreptiella sp. 'Long Island Sound 2002'. Next base: position 184,227,019 of record OZ038379.1, on the reverse strand, counting down.
TGAAAGAGCTGAAAAACATGGGAGTACTCCGCGAGGGGCTCCCATCCAACAAGTAGCGCTGTGAACTTCACCCAAATGGTGAGAAGAGCATCAAGGGTGGGCACGCCCCCCCTCCTGTATGTGTTACGGAAGGTCCAGTGGGCAGCAAGGGCTGCCCACTGTGCAGTGCCCTGCGGGCTTCCAAAGGTGTAACGAGTTGGGATGTTGCCAGCTTCATATTGCTGCCCTTTAACGTGCACTGGTTCCCACACTTTTTTAAGAACAGCTGTCATAACTTTGTGAAACAGGCATCCCCCCAGTGCGTGGTCCAGTGTTTCCACTACCTTGCACAAGGGGCACGTCGAGTCCTGAGTCCACGGGCTCAGCCGCTCCGCCACACGCAATTTTTTCCATGAAGCTTGGTAAACAAAATCGTGCAAAGACGGAAAGAATTTCGCCCTCCAAAAGAGGCTCCACACTTCCGGGGACTGTCGCGTTTCTGTGTGTGGGTTTGCTGCGAGCCTGGCCAGGGAATCAGACTTACCCCAGGCCGCTAGCCAGACTGAGGGCCTGGACCAGTCTGTGGGCTGCACTTTGAGGAATGCACTCAGTCCATTCCGGTATACCTGTTGCCAGGTTGTTCCTACTTTGCCTAACAGATCTTCATTGGGCAGGCCATTCGCAAACATGTGCTTGACCTGCGTGACCCCCTGCCTGATCAGTGCAGGACAGTAGTATGTCAGCTACTTGTCATTCTGGAAGATTGCCGAGTGCCACAGGGGTAGCTCGCCCACCATGTTGTGGTCCCCTAGGCCATCAATTACATATCGTCGAGAGATAGAGAAAGACTTAAAACTAAACTGCATAAATCCAAATGTCTTGTATGGGACTGGGCCCATTTGTAAGTATGGGAGTGCCCAGGCATTGAGACACACTCCATACGCCTTACACCAGCTGTAGAATCCTAGGACCAGTTTTTTGGTGAACACATCTGGTGTTTGCAAAAGCTTGTGGAAGGGTAACCCAAACTGTGCATGGAGCCACACCTTTGGTGTGGGAAGCAAGAAACCACCTAGTTCTCGTGGCTGAGCCAGGTTGTCTAGAGTGACACCCCAGCTGTCCACCCCTAGGGCTGTGTGGTACACCTGTTTCAGTGCCCTGACCGTAATGTCAGTGGGAAAATACGCGCGTGCTGTCAGGAGCACACACGGCAGGATCCACGTCTTGAGCAGCAGAATACGTTCCTTCAGCGACAGCCCGTAGGATGCGATGCTGCCGGCTCGTCGCTGGGCTTCACCCAGGGGGAAGGCGAAGGCTGAGTCCGGTGTGACATTGCCCATTCTTACACCCAGATATTTAACAGAGTCTACTATTGGGATGCCCAACAGAATCTGTTTGTCTCTGATCACGTCTACCTGCGCCTGTTCTGAGGCCGTGAGGCGACCTTTGATAACCACACCGCATTTACCTAGGTTCAGCACCTGTCCTGAAAATTTAGCGAAAACCCTCATAGCTTCCTGCACCCTAGCCAGGGTGCTGATTAAGTTCACACCTTCAACAATGGTACACAGATCGTCCGCGTACATATAGGAGTTCAACCCTCGTATCGTGGACAGTAAGTGAAGCACAAATGAGACACAAAAGGAGAAGAGGACTGGAGAAAATGGATCACCCTGCCCTATCCCTGCCTTGGGCACATAGCTCACATCTCTGACGACACCCCTGCCAACACAAAATTGGTAGGGCGTTCGCAGTGTGGCTAACACAAACAGCACATAGCCAATCGGCAGTTCAATCAATTGTACAACTGCTTGTATGAATGTGTGGCAGAGTGTCGGGAATGCATTAGGGAAGTCAAAGGATACCATGAGACACCGTTCTGACATCTCGAAGGTGCTCCTGACTCCCCATATGTGATTGATCATCTGGCGTCCTTTGACGCAGCCTACCTGCCTGCTGTGAGTTAACTGTTGAAAAATTTGCTCTACTTGCAAACATAAAATGGTCATGAGCCATTTTTTCTTTACTGCCTGAAGGGCTATGGGCCTGAGCTTGGCTATGACACAGGAGCCCGCTACTTTGGGTATACTGTTGATTATACCCAGGCCCCAATCCTCAAAGAACGTGCCGTGCGTGAAACAATGTTGTGCAATTTCCAACATTGCTGGGGAGAACACCTCTGCGAACCGTTTATACACGCGGGCTCCCACACCGTCATCCCCTGGCGAAACATCATTGTGGAGCCTTTTTAGGGCTTCATCCACCAGTTCCTGGGATAGTGGCCTGAACAACGCCCTGGCCATTTGCTTGAAATTGGAAGGCAGGGGGAGGGATTCCAGGAAGGTCGTGCAGTCCTCCACTGTCATCAGACCCTCCTTGGATACCGCTTCCCAGTGATCCTTTAAAGCAGTGGCTATCTGGACCGGTTTGGTGAGTTGCCTGTCTGTTGCGTCCTTCACTGCACCCAATCTACGCCTGCACTGCAGCTCCAACATGAGCTTGTTGATTTGTCTCTGCCTGTCTGTTCCCGAGCGCACGCTCAGCTCTTCCCCCCCCAAAATGCCCTTGAGCTTGCCAAGCAGGATGGTGCCCGTTTTGTCTGTGCGTCCCTTTTCGAAGAGGGCCACCAGAATGGAGTAGGCTGCGGCTTCCGATTGCGGACAGTGTCCTTTGCTCCGTAGGTATGCCCACGCCTGGGGGCACACCCTATGTTTGGTGGATGTGAGTACCATACCCATGATGTTGTAATCCTGGGGTGGGGTCACCTCACGATGATAGGCAAGCGCCTCTCTGTGGATAATATGGACTGCGACATCCCACCAGTCTTTTGGTGGGGCCTCTATCTCAGATTTGCGCTGTAGTACATGTGATACACACTCATCATCCTCCAGGAACTCTTCATAACACCTGAGCCTTGGCGGGGAGTCATCAAAAGCGGGAGGCTGGCACGTGACATGAACTGCCTTGTGGTCTGCCCTGGCCACGTGGGCTGTGTAGGCAGAAGAAAGGCAGTCCCTGATGGCTGGTGTCACATGAATGCGATCTATCCTACGCAGGTTGTGAGGCTGTGCCACCTGCTCTTCTGTGTCATCCTCTGTGTCTGAGGTCTCATCACGCACTCCGAATCCGAATGTGAAGCCCTCTGGGGGGTCCTGTCTGTCTAAAGGATCAGAGTGCACACTGACATATGCGTCTTCAAGCTGCAACTTTTGCAAAATCTGCGTTTCCGTGGCTCTGGCTTCTAGGATGGTTTTATTTTTGTCTTCGTAGACGGGGTTGGAGTCTCTCGACGGCACTATGAGGGAGTTGTGGTCAGCCATCAATATTTTGTGCTCGCAGGGGATGGTGACCAAGAGGCTGAGGAGTTTCCTCCACTGTGCCCCCGTTTCCCCGGTCTGTGTGAAAAATGAGCTGATATAGCACATATCTCCTGTCCCTTAGCACTGAGCATGCTGCAGACAAGTATTCTGGGTCCCAAGGACCATGCTCTCAAAAGTTGCCACCTTCGTTGGTTCCACAGGAGTGCTGCCCCCCCCCTCCCTTCACCAAGGAAGTTAGAGAGCATGCCATATCCCATGTTGGAGAAAAAATCACTTAGTTCTGTATGTTCCTGAGCTTTGCTGGCATGCGAACTGAAATGCGGCTCTTGGATAGCCGCCAGATCCACATCTTTGGCCAGGAGGTGGCGGCCGAGTTCACGGTATTTTTTCACCATCTTGTTTCCTTTTTTGATCTTGGTTCTGAAACCGTTGATATTTAATGTCATTAGTGACAACGTGCCGAAAAGCGGCGTACCAATCTCATCACCTGTTCCTGACATTGTTCTGGCTCGTGCCTCCCTTTACTGCATTTACATAAGTGGACTTCCACCTGTTACCTCCACCCATTTGTGGAGAGTCCCTGCTCCGCTTATCCCTCAACTTGGTGCGCTGGTCTGTCCTTTCTGTATTGTATTGTTGTAATGACATGATGAACATGGGGCTTTTGCGCTTTGGATCACGCAGCAGAGCCCCATTGAGATCTTTCAGATCAGGCCCTGTCAGTTTCTAGGCAGACAAACTGATATCTCCTGGCGTCCATGACAGTCTGCATGCTGAGTGTACAGTTCTGACTTTGGCAGACAGCATACCTACTATGTCCTGTTCCTCTAACCTTGGCAGCAAGTCGTAGAACACGACTTGATCTTTCTGTTCTGACCGCGATCCTCTGGATTCCAGGGACGCAGTAGACCTCGTGGACGACGATCCATCTGAGTCGGACCCGTCCAAAAAGTCGGAGATAGGCTCCCCAGTTCTCTCATTCTTTATATTAAAACCGAGCGTCTCGAGCTCGTATTTTACCTGTGTCAGCCACTCATGCGCACGAGGGGGGGGCGGGGGGTGGCGGCCGTCGATATGGGGGACGAGAAGTCTCCTTGCCTCCGTCCACCTCTCATTCTGTGGCCAGCTTGCCCTTGCCCTTACCCTTGCCATGGGCCCCCATTTCCCATGGCTCGCCGCCTGCGCCTGCAACTGCAATGCCCCGGGGTCCTACTGTTTCTGCCTGTAACGTTACCCCGCGCCCCTGCAGCCCCCACCACCACCTTGTGTCCCCTCTGCGCCTCTTTCTTCTTGTCCACCACAACCAAAACGTTGTGTATGTGAGGCACAGGTGCCCCCCAATGCAGCAGTGGTGAACATAGCCCCCCCCCCTCCCCCAAGTGACGAGTGCGGAGTGACACAAGAGGAAAGCGGCCGGCAGAGGGGGGGGGGGTTTCTTTTAATGTTGTTCATGCATGTTTGAATTCTCCATAAACATCTGAGCGTTTTGGACATACACAAGTTGGGTAAAAAATGCGTCTCCTCCTTTTTGTACCCCCCCCCCCCTTTGTCTAAGCTACACAAGAGTACAAAATGAATATGGTCCCTACGCCTACTGTAGCCTAGACAGGGCCGTAGCTTGCGCGCAACACATATAACTACCGGCATGGTGAGCTGAGCTGATGCAAGAAAGGGGAAGATAATGCACAAATATCCCCAAAATCAGAGCTCTGTGGGTTCAAGTGGGCAAACAATCACAACAAATGTGTCCATGACATGCAATTGCCAGATTTGTCACCAAAACCATGTCTTATGAGGTTGCACTACATTTCGTACGAAAGTAGGTACAGAATTAATACGGCCTCTACGCCCGCAGTAGCTTAGACAAGCAGCAGCTTGGGGGGAATGTTTGCCCGGCGCGACCTTTGTATCAAGTATCTTATCCCCAAGTTTATCCCCACCTAGGGACCCCCCCAAGTAGACCGCACTACACCGCAAACCTTCCCTGCAAAGCACCTTGCATAAGCCGAAATATGAGAATTCAACAACACAATGTCACTCCCACCACTTCCAACCACCACCCTTGCCATCGTCATAAACTGTTGCAAAGGATGGGCCAGATTCTTAAACACGGCGAGAAACTACTCCAAATTGTTCGGTGAGGTGGGGGCAAAAAAAGCACGGGTGGGGAATGGTCAACAAAAGATGCCCAGCGCATGCCCGGCACGCTAGTACTCCCCCTTAGACAAGGGGGGGGGGGGTATGCTGACCGGGCAAGCGCCATCACTGCGGGAGTGGCAGGGGGCGGAAGGCACACCTGCTTGAAGATGGAGAACACGACCTCCTTGTACAAGTCCACGACGGGGACCATGTCCAGCGGGTGGGCGTAGTGGTTGTCGTCGGCGTCGTCCCGGAGGTACAGGAAGGCCTGGATGAGGCGGCCCGGCGCCCCGTCCCCGCGCCACTCGGTCAGCGCCGTGTCGCCGCAGTGGTGCACGCTCCAGGGGTCGCACACCAGCCGCCCCATGTCCTCGACGCCGTACCGCTCCTTCATCAGCGCCTGCACTTTGGGGTCCTTCTTGACGATGTCCTCCGCCAGGAAGCACTCGTCCGGGCTCGCCAGCGGCTGCACGCCCTCCAGCTTCGCGAACTCCGCGACGCCCCCGTCCGGCAGGGCCACGACGAGGCGGTACACCGCGGAGCTCTGCGGCGTCAGCAGCAGCACCTCTGCCTCGCGGGGGGGGCGGGCCCCGCCCTCCGCGAACGCCCGCAGCGCCGGTTTGGGCGGCTCGTTGAGGGTCACGAAGTTGAAGCGGAGCGGGCCCTTGTCCGCCAGCGCCTCGTGGGCCTGCGCCGCTGCGACGGCCGCGCGGATCTCATCCGCGGTCAGTGGGTCGAGGGGGTGCGTTCCTGCGGCGACTGCCATGGGGGCTCTGCACAACGCAATGCGCGGGCGTGGGGGGCACGACGGAGGGGACACGCAGCCTGTTTGACAGGGCTCGCAACGTTTCCCTGCTAACGAAGTTTGGATGTCCTTTTCCGGTGGAAGAGACATGACACGGGCAGAGGGCAGGCAAGGCAAAGTCGGCCGTAGCTCACTGTCCGTTCCTCAAACGGTAGGCCAAGCGGTGCAGAGTGGCAGGGCGCACGCCTGCGGGCCTGTGGGCCACCACTGCCAGCGGCCAGGGTGGGGCAATTGAGAGAGAGAGGGCGCAAGCAGGTCTCAAAGCGCTCTACACATGCACGTTCCCGTATGCATATGCAGCAATGTTCGGCAGTTCCATGAGATAATTGGTATGATACAAATGTGCTACCATACAAGTCACTGCGCCTGTTGGCCTTGTTTTGTCAACACGAGAGTGTTTATATGCTACAAGACAGAGAAAGGCACCCTAATGATACTGTCTTTCACCCGAGTCACCTTGCGTGTGCTGGCACTCCTTGGCCAAGTAACCTGGACTGGGACCGTATGTTGTAGGGCCATGAGGCAACGGAAACTGGGCTCGCATACGCCCCCGTGTCACAGGCGCATGGTCATAACCACATTGTTCAGTGTTTTGCTTGCTGCACTGCAGCGTAGACCAGTTCTGTACCACACCAGGTGGCTGCTGGCTGTGCATTGGCACTGTGCCTCTGGACATCGAGGTCAGCTCGCACCCACCACCCACCCACAGTGCCGGTTAGTCTCTAACCCTTGCCCTGCAGGTCGTGAGGTCGCGTCATACCCCATCCTTAGGGGCGCATATGTTGTAGGGGAGGGTAGTGGGTGGGGATGCCACGTCAGGCACCAGGGTAGCCTACTCGCCGCTAAATGGCTTGGTTGGTTGTGAGAGGGCCGGAGGCCCAGCCTCCAATGTTACATGATCAGACCATGACATTTCATTCCTAAGTTCAGAGGGCACAAGTGCAGGTTTTTGGGCCATTGACTGCAGCGGCTGTGCAGCCGGCTGCTGCCCCGAAGACGGCAGTTCGAATCCCCTTCGGCAGGCGAGCCGAAGAGGAATATGAGGAGGACACGCGCCACCAGGCGGCCGGCGGTACCAGTGACGGAGGGCACTGCTGCAGGTGTGTTGTGCTTGGTGCCTTGCTTTTATTTTTGCATGATGACATACCTGACACGATTGGACACAATGACATGACACATAAAAAAAACTACGAGGACGAGACACGCCACCCATCCATCGGCGGTACCGATGGTGGAGGGGGATGCTGAAGGGGGCGGTGGCGGGAACCTCGCCGACGGGCCCCTAGACGGACAGACGAACCGGGGATCGAACCCCCGACCACGACGAGTGCCAACCAAGGGGCATACCACTAGACCGTCCATGCCTCTTACCCATCTAGGCGCAAACGCGGTTCATACCCTGACAAGACGACGCCCTTAGGGGTGGGGTAGCACTCTCTAATCCGAGTCTGTGCCACTCTGTGCCTCTGTGCCACAGGAGGAAAAGGAGATCCTTGGGCTGTTCAGGCAGGACCGGGTGCTCACATCCGTGTTGGGCGTGTTAAGCCTTCGGCATTGCCGTGGCCGGACCAGGGTTTCCAATTCCACCAGTCCTAGGTTTTCCCATGTATTTTGTGGGTCATCCATGATGTTAGAGTCATGTAAGCCTGCGTTATCCGTTTTTCACCTGCAGCCAGCAATTATTGCAAGGTCCAGAATATCCCGTTTCCAGAACTCTACCGGAACCTTATGTTCAAAATGTGACATTCTAGGAAAAATGGGGCAAAATGGGCCGAAATGGGAATATTTTCGGGATTTTGATGGAAAAATGGGAAATTCTTGAGCCAGAAACCCCAAAAATGCACTTATTGTTTGGAGATCTCATGGGAGGGGAGGGCAATTCCCATTTTTCCCCGTTGGCTCGAGGGAAAAATGGGGGGAAATGGGAGGAAATGGGGGGAAATGGGGAAAAATGGGGGAAAATGGGGAAACAATCCGGGAAAGGATCAGGGAGAATGAGAGACATGTTGTAGAAACAAATTCCATTGTGTAGTGTCGGACCCATGCCAAACACGCTGGAATAATTGGTACAAAAATGCACAGTGGATGCAGGACAATTTGGGTGCATTGAAGAACTTTGTGACTGCTGAGCTGCGCAATGGTGCAACGAATGCATAAATGCTTGAGGTGCAACAGATGCTAGATAAAGAGTTTGCCACATTGAGCCTGAAATTAGCCTTTTTGGTGTACCGTGCAAAGCCCATATTCGATCTGGTGTATCAGGTGCAAGTTGTTGTGACCCCTACTTGGCAGAATTCAGATAGTCAACCACGGCCCCAGATGCACTGGGTGTGGAACCAGTTAACGAAATTGCATGCTCAGCTTGAGGATAGGTAATTGTGGATGAGATCTTCGGAGCTTTGAACACCAAGCAACGTGAACCGTACCGTCAGGGTTTTAACCAGGCACTCACTGCAGCTGCCAACAAAGTATTTGAAACTTCTGCCATTTGCGAAGAGTGCAAGGGTTCTTGACCCCAGACAACGTCCTGTGTTGCAATCTGAAGAGGGTATGGGAATCAGTATAGAGGTATATGATTGTCTTTTCCAAAAGGGAGAGTGCACTGATGCATTGAAGGCGGAATGGGATGTTTATTGGAAGCTCCCCGCTACTCTCCCCACACCCAATTTCAAAATTTTGGATTGGTGGGAGGGTATGTCCCAGACCCTTCCTCTGTTGTATGTTGTTGCACGTCGGGTCTTGGCAGTGCCCGCCACGTCATGTGACGTTGAACGCTGCTTCTCATCATTGAAGTGGGTCAGGGACGAACGACAACAAAACATGAAGTGTGAGAGTCATCATGCTGCTGTAATGCTACACTACAATGGGATAGTGAACTGATTTTGTGCATCGAAAGGATGCATCGCCTCCCGTGTTGTGCATGTTTCGTTTCTTAAGGGCCGACATAAAAGAGTCCGTCGTGACATACCAGACCAATCCCTGCGCTAACCAGATGTATTTTGTTGATATGTACGGGCGTACCAACAAAACAACACAACACCCCATAACAAACAACTAAAACCCCCGCACAGCAGATTCACAAAGCAGTTCCAAACCAAAAATCTGGTAGCATACTGATTTTGTAAAACAAAGAACAAAAAATCACATGGAAGCCTTTTGGTATGTATTTTGGGAAAGGATGCCGCTGACATCAAGACTAGTTGCATGACCTTGCGTCAACCTATTTATATCCTCTCCATGGTTCTCATCGTGCGCAATATACAACCACCCTTGCTGTACGGAGGAATGCTATAAACAACGTTGCTACCGGCTTGGGGCTAACGGCAGGCGGACAATAGGACGGATTCAACAAACACGTACATGTGCCTTTGTTGTTGTTGTTGTTGTTGTTGTTTTGCCTGTAGAAAAAAGGCGTGCCAAAGCACTCCAGTTTACATTTTGCCTTTTTTTCCAAATATTTCCTTTTCGATTCAGTCCCAGCCATGTCAAAGGCCATGCAGTTCTTAGTCCTGCAGCATCAGTCGCTGTATTTCCACCAATAATGGCTCACAAGAGTGAATGGGCCGGTGCACAACCTGCTTATGCAGTTTTTCACCTTGGGCAGCCCCAAAGTTGAAGTTTTCGAAACACGGGGGGGGCGACTACAACCGGTCCTGATGCGACATACCCCCCAGCTATCTGTCAAAACTTGGGGGGGGGGTCCAGCCGGGGGTCGGGGGGGGGGTCCAGCTGGGGGTCGGGGGGGGGGGGGGGTCAAGCTGGGGGTCGGGGGGGGGGGTCTGGCCGGGGGTCAGGGGGGCATCCAGCCAGGGGTGAGGGGTGTGAAGCAACGGATACTCAGCTACCATATGACCCCCGTGACACAGGTCATAGGTCATCGCCAACAACATTGTTCTGCTGCACTGCAGCACTGTTTGTTCACAGACATAGCATTGTTCGCAGGTCACCTCACTCTGCCCTCCCCATGGCCCCGATTAGCTGTACCGACACCGCTTGGGCCAGTTCTCTGAGTTGTCCTCATTTAATTCCTCTGAAATGTGGGACCCCCCCGAGCAGTTTGAGTCCGTGTCATACGAGTCAGGCATTTCCTGCAGTCCCAACTCCCCCCAGATATCCTGCACTGATTTTTGTTTCATGACACATTCATATGCCTTTCTCGCTCCCTTGCCAGGGGTGAGGGGGGGGGGGGGGTTAGGGTTAGCCCTAGGGTTAGGGTCACCGAGCTGGTGGAACCAGTCTTGGTTTTATAACCCTTTTTAGGGTCTAGGGTGGACCTACCAGGTTTAGCAGCAGCAGCAGCAAGCAGCAGCAAGCAGCAAGCAGCACGCGCGAAATGGGGAAAAATCAAAACTCCGTCGTGGTGCTTCGGATTCGGCTGAAATTTTGGTGGATGATACCTATGGGTGTGAGGGACAACCACACAAAGTATGAGCCAGAAACTCAACGGTGGCGGCCGGGAACGGGTGTCGCAAGTGGCGGACCTCAGTTTCAAAAACTGCAGTTTAGGGCCAAAAACAGCCATTTTTGGGCCAAAACAGCCCTAGAACCCATTCAAAACGGCCAAACAAAGGGAAAGTGTGGGTACACTACATGTGCGGCTTGACTTTCCCATGTCTACGAGCCCTTTGCGGCCCTCTAACTCCACCATATGTCCCGGAAACCGCCCAAAAAGGCCCCCAGAAGGCCCAAATTTTGTGCAGATTGGCGCGCGACAGCCACAAACCAAGAGCAGGCCATATCTTTGGCTACATGGCTGAAAATGCGATTCCGAGGGCACCTAGTCCACCCGCAACCGCCCACTTTTTGTGGTTTCCACGCCTCAAAATTGCCCAAACGGACACCTAGACCCCAATACCTAGGCCCACTAGGCTGCGGCAAGCTGCAAGCGCAAGCCCAAACAGGTGGGTGCCCAAATGGGTCAATATGGTCCAATGGGGCAGAAAAATGACTTTTCTCAAAAATGATCCTAGACCATGTGTGATGCTAAAGCAAGTGTTTTTGGACTGTTTTGAGCTTGTGGTGGCCCATTTTGGTCCTCCGAAAATCCCAAAATGCCTTGAAGATGCGCTGTTTTGGGACCAAAAATGGGTCAAAAATGGGTCAAAAACGCATTTTTCCAAAACTCATCCCACACCATTTGGGGTGCACAAACGGGTGAAATGAGCCCATTTTGAGGCCATTTTGGGGCATTTTGGCCCCTCACAAGTCCACAAAAGCCTTGAAAGTGGGCCTTGTGGTGAAGGGGATCACTTGCAAGCTGATTCCACTTTGTCAACGGCCTTCAATGTGTGACTCATTGGTGTCCCTCACCATTCATATCTAATGTTCCTTCCCCCACCAGCTCGGTCCCAATATTCGGTCTTGATTAGGCTTAGGGTTAGGGTTAGGCTCACCGAGCTGGTGGAACCAGTCTTGGTTTTATAACCCTTTTTAGGGTCTAGGGTGGACCTACCAGGTTTAGCAGCAGCAGCAGCAAGCAGCAGCAAGCAGCAAGCAGCACGCGCGAAATGGGGAAAAATCAAAACTCCGTCGTGGTGCTCCGGATTCGGCTGAAATTTTGGTGGATGATACCTATGGGTGTGAGGGACAACCACACAAAGTATGAGCCAGAAACTCAACGGTGGCGGCCGGGAACGGGTGTCGCAAGTGGCGGACCTCAGTTTCAAAAACTGCAGTTTAGGGCCAAAAACAGCCATTTTTGGGCCAAAACAGCCCTAGAACCCATTCAAAACGGCCAAACAAAGGGAAAGTGTGGGTACACTCCATGTGCGGCTTGACTTTCCCATGTCTACGAGCCCTTTGCGGCCCTCTAACTCCACCATATGTCCCGGAAACCGCCCAAAAAGGCCCCCAGAAGGCCCAAATTTTGTGCAGATTGGCGCGCGACAGCCACAAACCAAGAGCAGGCCATATCTTTGGCTACATGGCTGAAAATGCGATTCCGAGGGCACCTAGTCCACCCGCAACCCCCCACTTTTTGTGGTTTCCACGCCTCAAAATTGCCCAAATGGACGCCTAGACCCCAATACCTAGGCCCACTAGGCTGCGGCAAGCTGCAAGCGCAAGCCCAAACAGGTGGGTGCCCAAATGGGTCAATATGGTCCAATGCGGCAGAAAAATGACTTTTCTCAAAAATGATCCTAGACCATGTGTGATGCTAAAGCAAGTGTTTTTGGACTGTTTTGAGCTTGTGGTGGCCCATTTTGGTCCTCCGAAAATCCCAAAATGCCTTGAAGATGCGCTGTTTTGGGACCAAAAATGGGTCAAAAATGGGTCAAAAACGCATTTTTCCAAAACTCATCCCACACCATTTGGGGTGCACAAACGGGTGAAATGAGCCCATTTTGAGGCCATTTTGGGGCATTTTGGCCCCTCACAAGTCCACAAAAGCCTTGAAAGTGGGCCTTGTGGTGAAGGGGATCACTTGCAAGCTGATTCCACTTTGTCAACGGCCTTCAATGTGTGACTCATTGGTGTCCCTCACCATTCATATCTAATGTTCCTTCCCCCACCAACTCGGTCCCAATATTCAGTCTTGATTAGGGTTAGGGTTAGGGTTATGGCTAGGGTTGCTGTTAGGGCCTGCAGCCCTCCTGTAGCCCTTCTTCAGGTCAAAATTTTTTTCTTATTGTTTTAACACAAATATGAATTCTCTACAAAATTTTGAGTATTTTGAGTATAAACACATAGTATGAAAAAAAAATTGGCGCCTTCGGCGCCGGACAGTTTTCTCTAGGGACACTTGTTGGTGGCCACCCCGCCACCACTATCTCTCAAAACCCGGGGGGGGGGGGGGGCTGGGGGGTGTCGCATACAAGGACCGGGCCCGGCCGCCCCCCCGTGTTTCGAAACTTGTTTTTTTGACATTGTGGCCACACAAAATGACCATCCAACCTATGTAAAGCATATTTCAGGCCCTGCTCCCACGTGCTCCCGCTCGGACACAGGATACAGATTCCAGGCTTTAAGCCCGAGGCCTATGCTCCATGAAGAAATGCACTCTCTCTCTCTTAACCGATGCGCAAGTGCGCAGTATGGAACAAGGGTCAAAAAAACGAGAAGGCTCTTTACAGTCCAATCAGAAGGATTGAACTGTAAACCGCTGTGCATAGTGGAAGCAGTCTCTTTTATGTCTCCCTGTTTCTTTACTCGCATGTTGTGGGAAGTCCGCAAGGACATGGCAGCTGTCCTGCTGCATACATTGGTGTCAGATTCACAAGATTGGTGTCAGATTCGCTCTGGTGCTGATAGTGTATGAAATGCAACCTGCTGTTTCATCTCAGCCTTTAATCTTCACACCGTTGTCTCTTTCAGCCTACAGTCATTGTGCCTCATGCACACTGGGAAGCCCAAGGGCGTGGCAGTCTCCCCCTGCACACCCTGGTTTCAGACTCAACGAATCCTCACTACGTGTCAGATCCGCTACCACAGTCACTGTGGGATCATCGTAGCACTGGACAGCTCTGAACCTTGATTCCGAGATGTTGTCTCCAGTACTGTAAAGTGAGCAGGCTATGCCAGCTAATCTTGGTCTCAGCCAAAAAAAAGTACATTGGTGTCAGATTCACAGTTGCAAGTAGACGTCCCACCACCCTGAGCGGCTTGTGGATCCCCACACAGACGACCTATGCTGAACTTTGCCTGTCACGAAGGTCTGGTCACACTGTCCGAACACTTATGAGGCACAGTCCGAGAACAAAAAGAAATGGTGGAAGCAGTTCGAAATGCATAACTGCATGACCTCGTTTCAGGCTCAGCCAATCCTCACTCCGTGTGGGATCCGCTACCACAGTCATTCGTGGGATCATCACTTCCAGCCATTCGTTCAATAAGATGTGTGAAAGTTTGAACTGCTTCTACTGTTTATTTTTTTTTGGTTCAGACCAAGATGAGTTGGCGTATCCTGCTCACCATATGGTACTTGAGACCACCTCTCAGAATCAAGGTTCAGATTCGACCATTGCCCCCCCCCCCCCCTCTCTCTGCCCAGTCACACCGACATCCCAGGTAATGAAAGAGCAGATGTCTTGGCGGAGGAGGGCAGGGTAAGCTCACCCCTTTATCATGTTTTGTCATTGCTGGATAGGCCAGTAGTCTGCTTAGAGCTTCCCTCCACCCCCACCCCGAGATGGGCCCCAGCGGTCCCACGCTCACTTGAACTTCACGATGTCATCACCCCCTCAGGTGACACCCCTTCCCTATGCAGAAATAACGCGCATGAGCCTAGGGACACTGAGATGGTAGGGATCTCCCGGAGACTCAATTTTTCGGAGTCCAGACGCTCACTGGCCAGCTCAGAGGAACAGTTATCATCTCGTGTTGTCAGTCTGAATTCAGACACACCTTCTTCTGCAGGGCAGGTTGGTTCGGACGGCGGTTCGAAGGAAGGTTCGACCGTAACTCTTAGTTACTGTGACTCAAATAGCACTCTCAGCACGAATTCTTCTGACACTAGTGGTGCACACGAAGCGGAATAGTGCAGAAAGGGGCGAGGTGTGCCTGGCTGGGGCAGGGAAGTATTAGAAGGGGTGGAGGGGGGGGGGGGTCTGGGACCCAAAAGTTTGTGTAACAAAAATGGCCCGACCAGATTTTTCAATGGCAAAGTTCGTTCTTTCCCATTATGGTCACTTTGGCCTGGGGGGGGGGGGGTCCAGGGGGGGGTACCCCCGCTCCTCCTCTGGTGTAAGGCCTTTCTAATACTTCCCTGGCTGGCTGGGCGTTGTTATGTTGCTCGGGACTCGGCGTCAGCGGGACTGCCACTGTTTTTCTGTGCTGTAGTGGGGGGGCTGGGGGGGGGGGGGTCCTGTGGGGAGGGGGGGCGGGGGGTAGTCAGGTTGTTGTGTTTTGTGTCGTTTTTTTGTGTTACGTGGGTTGTGGGTCTGTTTGTGGGCGTTTGTTGTGGTTGTGGTTGTGTTAGTGTGAGTGGGGGAGTGGGGGAAGGTTGTCGTCTTGGGTGTTGGGTGGGCTGTTTGGAAGAGAGTGTTTTTTTGTCTTTTTGCTGGATTTTGGCTGACTGATGTGGGGTGGGTTGTGTTGTGAGGCTGGAGAGAAATCTACCAGGGACGTGCGTGGGATATTTGAGGGACAGAGGTGCTCATTCGGCCAATTGACAGATTGTTGGAGCAGGGTGGGAAATTTGGTGCGACGGTGCTTGAGCGCTGCTAGTATGTACTGTTGGGGTGATGCTGGAGGAGGGCTTTAGCTAAAGATAGTGGGATGAGTGTTCTCATGAAATTTCGTTTCTCTCTTCTGCTGGTTGAGCAAAACCACTTGAGTACTTGGGGCGCTGCAGGTCATCAGGCCAGCAGCTCACAAATTTGTTGGGGAAAGGAGAGTGAGGGCAGAGGGAGATTATGGAAAGTGGGCCCATGCAGTGGGAAGAATGACAGAGGCGGCACTTGTATTCAAACATATCGAAATGGGGCTTGTGGGAGTGTAGGGTTAGTACGCCCGCCACAAATTTGAATGGGAGCGAAGAGAGTTTGGTGGATGTTGAGAAAGAATCGAAAGAGAATTGGTGGTTTAGTGCACTGTGGCCCCTCAGGAAGAGAGGAGGGGCGCAGAAAACATGCACCCACAACACCCTCCAACCCCATCTGCAGGCAAGAGGCTTGAGAGCATGCGCCGTGCCATCCTGTGATCCGCCTCTGAACGTCCCCGTGGTGTTGCCTGTGCCCAACACCCAATGTCTACACAGCAAGACAGGCCAAGGCCAGCGCAGCCAAGAGGCACACAACAACACTGACCGGGGCCTCAGTGCGGCTCGACGACGTACTAGGCCCGCCTCCGCTGCCGCTGCTGTTGGCGGGGCCCAGATACTTCCCGTCGGGCATCACGGCCGGGAGCCACGCGTTCTGCGCCGAGGTCGTGTCGCTGACGAGAGCGTAGAGCGCAGGCGCGCCCTCCTGCAGCGTTCGCGCGTTCCCCACGCCCGCCGGCAGCACCGCCATCCCGGCGTCGGGGGCGGTCATGAGCCACTCGTTCCGCGCGAAGTCGGCGCGGGCCCGGGTGTAGAGGCCACCCATGTACGCCACGGACGCCCAGTAGACGCCCTCCACGACAAGGCAGGCCTCGTCGCAGGTGGGGTCGTTGTACGCGTACTGGCCCACGCAGCCGCCCGACGACGGATCCGTCCAGTCGGCGGTGTACCCGTTGCCGCAGTTGCCGTTCGTCGCCTGCACCGCCTTTCCCGCCTCCGACGTGAAGGCGCTCCCCCATTTGGCGGGGTAGACCCGGGCGGCCGCCTCCATGATCAAGTGGTGCGCCTCCTCCACCGTGGCATCGCGCCCCGGGTCGCACCCGGTGGCGCCCGGCGTGTTGCCCACCACCGCGGCCCACGTGCTGCGGTCAGCCGTCGCGCCGCGGTGGGTGGGGACGTCGCAAGACCCCGGGACGGCCTCCCACAGCCCCGTCATCTGGCCGACCCCGTCCTTCGGGGGCCACCACGACTCGGATTCGCCTTCGGTGGCGGGGACGACCAAATGAAACTGCTTCTGCACCATGAACTGCACCAGCGCTGGGTCATCGGGCTGCCCGTCCGCATCGTTGTCCAGTAGCTGGGCCAGCACGTTCACCACGTGGTCACACAGAGGGCGGTTGGCCCAGGCCGCAGGGGAGACGCACACGACGACGCCCATGAAGGACGTGGCCTTCCCACAGGACGCCAGCCAGCCGCTGCCGTCCGTCCATGTGGGCTGAAGGAAAGCCCGTGCTGGCGTGAGGCACAGGAGAAGGAGCGCGATGGCGGCAGCCGCGTTCATGGTACGGAGACAAAACAGGGCAGAGCACTGGATAGGGTGGGAGAGATGCGGCGCCAGGGAAAGGTGGGGAACGTGCACCAGGGAAAGGTGCGTGTTTCGGATGTTTGTCCTGGAATGCATGCAGTGTTGTGGAGGCCACGGAGGGATGGAGGGGTGTGGAGGGTAGCGGAGGGTTAGCGAGGGCTGTCAATGGGGTGTTGAGGATTTGGCTACTGATTCCTTCGTTGCAGGAAGTTCGGGTGCACGAACAACATTTCTTTTCTTCATTTTGGCTGACTAAATGCGTCCAATGTGAGTGCCCAGGAGGTAGTTCTTGGAGATGGGCATCCCACACGGATAACACACTGGATCCCTCAGAAGCCCAGGGCCCAAAGGCAACAACCCATAGCTTACCCGAATTCAACTGAGATACTTTCTAGTGCACCAGGTTGCTACCACGTCAAAGGCAACCGATTGCATAAAGCGAGCACTGATTTATTCGTCCTAGTCATTGGTGGAACAGGACCAGATGGGCGTCATGTCATTAGTCAGGCTCGAATCGGAATATGGGGCCCGTGTCCTAAGGTGAACGCCTTGCCTAGGGTCGCAGGTGGTCTGAGCTGTGGCCTTTTGGGCACGGGTGTCTGTTGTGTGTGCCGATACATGTCCACAATCCATAAAATACACATGAGGTGGCATCGCTCTGTTGTACTGGAGGAAGAAGTTGATAATGATGACGACGACATGGTACTAAATGTGGATGATGCTATCCGACAACTCGAAGCAACTGACAACTTTGCTGAACCTGTTGCTGAGGTTGCTGTTGATGGGGCTGCTCCTGAGGTTGCTGCAGCTCATGTGAAATACACTTTTATGAGTGCATGTGCAGGGCAGGGCAGGGTACATAGGACGGCCAAACATAAGACACCAGCAAGATACCCCAGGACAGCACCCAAGGATCACAGTGGTGCTCAGCAGTTAGCGGCGCTCGTAGTGCGACAATCACAGGGGTAATACACAAGGGCTGTCTCCAAGATAATGGAACACAATAGGCCCACACACATAGGGCTGAACAGTATCTAGTTGTACCTTGGTTCCAACATCAATAAACAGTGTTTACTGATGTTATTGCATGTCCCTATTGCATGTCCATCACACCTTTAGGTCCACAACATGCCGGTCTTTGGCATGGTCATACCCGCTAACCTTGGTAAACTGGCAGTACAGGTCACGTGTTCAACCAGTTCATCATCAGTGTCGGAAACAACGTCATCTTGCAATTCATTTTGCACAACAATACCAACATCAATGTCAGCCATAACTGCAGAACACACCAAAACATTGCAAACTGACCTACATGAAGCCCACCATACCTTCAAGGCCACCCATGGCTGGGCAAGAAAGCATGTCTTTTTGGTGGGCTTCTGTACAATGGCACTCAGGACTAATTGAAGCCCTTATAGAACATCCTCCCATGCCAAGAGGTCATCTCAGATTCAATAGTTCCTGGGTGGACTATAAGTAGAGGGTTACTGATGCCATGCCACTCGCTGAGTGATTGTGGGACTCTAAGAGATGCCACATGATGGAGATCATCTGCACCAACGGTTGACCACCTTTGTCAGGGCCGTCTGTAAGGCAGTGCTGGGACGTGCCCAGCAAGATTTATGATGGTGTGCCCAGTGATGTTGCGTGATGTGCCCGGAAGGAAAATTGGAGAACTGGAAAAATGGGGGGAATGGGGGGGAATGGGGGAAAGTTGGGGGAAACGGGGGTGCAACCGGTGCCGGGTGTCCGGGCATGGCATGGGTAGGGACCCAGGGTGCCTATTATCCACTCAACCATCGGTGGGGGTATCATCCCCTACCGAAGACTCTTTGTTGCCGGCGTTTAACATAGGCACATAGCAACAATGCTGCACATTCATTATTTTGACTGCTTGTCCCATCTTGAAAGAGTGAAACCGATATTTACTCTATGGGTACAACACCATTGAAATGGAGGAGAGCAACAGCAATATGGGGGAATGTTTGCCCGGCGCGCTACTTTTCTATTAAGTATCCCGACTTCAGCCCCAAATTTACCCTCCCATGGAGAAGCCCCCCAAGTAGACCACATTGCACTGCACACCTTCCCTACAAAGCACGTTGCAAAATAAAGCAGGATATGTGCATTCAACCACTCCAACTGTCATTTGTAGTGTAATTAACAAACAACATTGGTCCCACAAGTGTGGGTGTCAATACATTCATTACAATAGTGCTCCTTACACTCATCACAAACTGCGACGGTGGAGCGCCTTTGGCAACACAAAACACACACTTCCGCCTCATCCTCTGCCTCATCTTGCGTGGCGGCCGAGTTGCTTTGGTCAGTCCAAACCTGAGGCGGGACATGCTCCCATGGCCCGTAGGGGGGGTGACGGACTTGCCTCCGGATGCAAAACTGAGTGAAATGCAACAAAATGCGGACTGACCAGTGCAACTCATTGGGGCCGCCACGCCAGATGTTCCTAACCAAACCCCAATGCCACAACCGAGCAAACAGCTGCTCAATGCGTGCCGTGTTCCACCCATGGACATCATTGTAACCTTGTTGGCGGGCTGTCAAAGTGCCATTCTTTCTCCCAATGAATGGCACAATGACATGAATCCGGCCTTTATAAGCACCATCATGGCCCCCAACTTCAAAATCAAAGAAATCACCTCGGGTAGGAGAAGGTCCATACCCATCCCAAATCAAAACATATGCTGAAGTCCCGGGGGCCAAGGGGCAAATTCATATAATGTTGCCCAACATATCAACGGCAACAGTGACCTTGTAAACATGCGACGCATACTTAGAATTCCACAGGTCGCGGGGGGGTACGGGGTCAAAATCCAAAAAAAATCATTGGGGGATCATTTTTGATCTTAAAATGATGATTTTACAAGGGGCTAGACGTCAGAAACCATGCATTCGGGTATGCTCCGCGAACGACCCCAAAAAAGGGGGTCTACCCCCCCCCCGCGGCCAAGACATGCAAGGGGCCCTGTTCACCCAGTGGACCCCAAAAAAGAGGCATGCAAGTGTGGTGCCCAACACCACCTTCCTCGACCCCCCCACTGACCCGCTACTGAAGAATTGGGGATGCTTGATCAGCGGGACATCCCCACGGTATACGACGCTCACGCCTGCGCTTGATCTAACGACCTCTCTTCGAGGTGATTGGAGGTGATTCCCCACCGAGAGCCCCGCCAAAATGAATTCCCAGCCGCGCCCTTCGCCAAAAAAATTTCATGGGAGGGAGAGGTCATCGCACAATTCAATCAATTGTCACATGACATCAGAGTAAAGGCTGATGAGGTTGTGATGGTCATTTCGGACACCCTTGACTACATCACATCTTGTCACACCCATAAACCAACAGGATGAGCACAAACACCTCGAAAACCTCCGTGCTGACATTCCCTGTGCCTCTTCTAGCATTTTCCAGAAGAAGAAAAAAGGCGGACTACAACGGGTCACCAATGAATGGCCCCTTGAAACAACAATGACAGACCCCACAAAAGTGCATAGAAATGTGTCAGAGGCATGCAACTTTTTCTTTTTTTTTGGGAGGGGGTGCAGGCCACGGCAAGCTGGGAAAGCCCAAGCAGCAGGAAGCACTCCAATGATCTCTCGGAACCAAGGATCAGAGCTGTCCAATGCTACCATTGCCCCACAAAGCAATGTGGTAGCGGACATAGGCTAAGTGTTTCCACTGCGTGCGCACTGCGTGGGCACTGCGTGCATATTGCGCACGCAGAGGCTAGGATACTCACCCAAGAATACCTGTCACCTATTTACTAGCACGGCAAAGCAGCAAAGCCCACATCAGAACAACAAAACTGCCTTCAGCTTGGTAATCAAGTGTCGTTATGAACAAGCAAATCAGTAACCATGAGTTCGGTCACTTGACGGAAAAGCTTGCGGGGGAGGAAATTAGGGGGAAGTGGTTGACAATTCAAATATGCCACATCCTAAATGCTTGAGAAGCCACAAAAACCCTGGTAGGGAACCAATAACTTGTGAAACGGGGCCAAAACTAGGGTTCGAGTATTTGCCGACATCCAAAACTTCGCACTGCGTGTGCACTGCGTGCATGGCATTCCCATAACACATAGCTGAATGCACTGCCAGGAGATGCAGCGGGAGCGGCCAGGCCCATAGGCATCCCAGTGTGCAACGGGAGCACAAGAGTGATTGAAGGCCGAGAAAAACAGCAATGTGCCATGCGCAGAGAAGGTAATTCTTGGGTCTCCACGCTGCCCTTGAAGGGCACCAAGCGCACGTTGTCGCTCCACTGGCTGTGGGGAAATGTGCGATGGGAGGGATGTGCCCCCCCTGCTGGAAAAAGACAATCAACCTGTGCCCCCTGTGTGATACGTGCGTGCCATGGCATGGTCCATCTTTTTTTTTATGTAGGCCAGCTCGAACATGTCTTCTGGGTTCAGGTACCTCCATATGCTAAATGCAATGGAAGGGGGTAACATACAAAGAGAGAAGGGGGAGTGGTGGGTCATGGTTCGCGGTTAGGGGTGTATTGCGCCTCATCCCTGCCCTGTCCTGATTTTTTTGCTGGCTGGCATGGGTTAGGGGTGAGAGAGGGCACGTGCGTTTGCATGTTGTGGCGGCAGTGCCAGGGAGAGTTGGGACGATGTGGCTTTCTGTGGTGTCCATTTGCAACTCGTCCAATGACCCGCCTCGAAGATGCTCTTCCGGAAATCTGGCGCAGTAACTAGGGACATTGGACTCAATATGCCACTTCCTGGCATGATCAGGCACGCATATATGTTTGCACATCTCCCGCTTGCGGATGCCTCAATCCTTTGTACATGGCCTACCTCAACCACTACGTCCTGCTGTATGTAAGCGTGTTGCATATCATCAGTACCATTTCCTGCTGTCAGTGATGTCACTTCGTGTCGAGTCAACAATGCCCCTTCGGTGTACTGCTTTTTTACCTGCCTACTGCATATGTCTCAGCCTGGTTCACTGTGCCCCAGAAAAATTCAACCAAACCTGACAGCGAAAACCATGCGGGAACAAGTACATCTTTCACCAGCACGGAATGGTCCTAACTCAGATATACCCTCTCCCAATCTCTGTCTACCCCACTGGTTTCGACGCCGGATAAAACAGCTGCTGACCCAGTCCCCTTGCTCAAAAAATCGGTCCGAAGCCGTCCACTATCACCCTCAGGCTTTTGCATCTTCACACTATCCCCAGGCATGTTCCAGAGTTCCAGAGTTCCAGTCTAATGCGTCCACCTGTCCCTCCAGTGGATGGAGCTCCAGTTTGCTACTGTCAGTGTACCAAGCTGTTCCCTCTTTTGGTTTCCCATTGGTGTAGCAATGATATCCGGCAATAGTAATAGGAGAGAAGCCAGGCGGAATCGTACCTGCATCCTGTATTATTGGCATGTACCTGGCTGAGTTGTCAGATTGGGCAACATTGGGATTTAGGTCTGCAGGAGTCGTTCATCATCAGAAGACTCATCATCATACAATTCTGAACCCAATCGGGGGACCACCCATTGCTGCAGTGGCATGGGAGCATGCACACTATATTTTAACAAGGCCACATAATGCCTGATGGGAGCCATAGATTGGGACACTTGGTAGGATGCCAATTCATGTTGGGATGTGTGGGAAGAGCAGAGAGCACACTGGAGCAGGGTGGTATATCTTGAGCGATAAATCCAGTAGATTTGTTTTCGAAGTAGGAGCGTGGGTGTGGGGCCCTCATGCCCCCAGTGGGCGCCAGCAAAAGACAATGGGAATTTGGTAAAACTGAGTACCAGACGAGGTAAAACTGAGTAAAATGTGGTAAAACTGAGTAGATTTGAGGTAAAACTGAGTAAAAAAATTTTTTTTAAAAAAAAAAATTTTTTACTCAGTAAAAAGACAATCTTTTTTTTGAAAAAAAATGCACAAAAAACTGCACACTTTGATGGTAGGTGGTACTTTTGTTTAAGGGCACAAGGCCCCCGAATCGATTCCCGGCCACTTGTGTTAGTGGCGCCCCACCCGGGCCAAACCATCATATATATATATATATATATATATATATATGATGGTTTGGCCCGGGTGGGGCGCCACTAACACAAGTGGCCGGGAATCGATTCGGGGGCCTTGTGCCCTTAAACAAAAGTACCACCTACCATCAAAGTGTGCAGTTTTTTGTGCATTTTTTTTCAAAAAAAAGATTGTCTTTTTACTGAGTAAAAAATTTTTTTTTTTAAAAAAAATTTTTTTACTCAGTTTTACCTCAAATCTACTCAGTTTTACCACATTTTACTCAGTTTTACCTCGTCTGGTACTCAGTTTTACCAAATTCCCATTGTCTTTTGCTGGCGCCCACTGGGGGCATGAGGGCCCCACACCCACGCTCCTACTTCGAAAACAAATCTACTGGATTTATCGCTCAAGATATACCACCCTGCTCCAGTGTGCTCTCTGCTCTTCCCACACATCCCAACATGAATTGGCATCCTACCAAGTGTCCCAATCTATGGCTCCCATCAGGCATTATGTGGCCTTGTTAAAATATAGTGTGCATGCTCCCATGCCACTGCAGCAATGGGTGGTCCCCCGATTGGGTTCAGAATTGTATGATGATGAGTCTTCTGATGATGAACGACTCCTGCAGACCTAAATCCCAATGTTGCCCAATCTGACAACTCAGCCAGGTACATGCCAATAATACAGGATGCAGGTACGATTCCGCCTGGCTTCTCTCCTATTACTATTGCCGGATATCATTGCTACACCAATGGGAAACCAAAAGAGGGAACAGCTTGGTACACTGACAGTAGCAAACTGGAGCTCCATCCACTGGAGGGACAGGTGGACGCATTAGACTGGAACTCTGGAACTCTGGAACATGCCTGGGGATAGTGTGAAGATGCAAAAGCCTGAGGGTGATAGTGGACGGCTTCGGACCGATTTTTTGAGCAAGGGGACTGGGTCAGCAGCTGTTTTATCCGGCGTCGAAACCAGTGGGGTAGACAGAGATTGGGAGAGGGTATATCTGAGTTAGGACCATTCCGTGCTGGTGAAAGATGTACTTGTTCCCGCATGGTTTTCGCTGTCAGGTTTGGTTGAATTTTTCTGGGGCACAGTGAACCAGGCTGAGACATATGCAGTAGGCAGGTAAAAAAGCAGTACACCGAAGGGGCATTGTTGACTCGACACGAAGTGACATCACTGACAGCAGGAAATGGTACTGATGATATGCAACACGCTTACATACAGCAGGACGTAGTGGTTGAGGTAGGCCATGTACAAAGGATTGAGGCATCCGCAAGCGGGAGATGTGCAAACATATATGCGTGCCTGATCATGCCAGGAAGTGGCATATTGAGTCCAATGTCCCTAGTTACTGCGCCAGATTTCCGGAAGAGCAGCTTCGAGGCGGGTCATTGGACGAGTTGCAAATGGACACCACAGAAAGCCACATCGTCCCAACTCTCCCTGGCACTGCCGCCACAACATGCAAACGCACGTGCCCTCTCTCACCCCTAACCCATGCCAGCCAGCAAAAAAATCAGGACAGGGCAGGGATGAGGCGCAATACACCCCTAACCGCGAACCATGACCCACCACTCCCCCTTCTCTCTTTGTATGTTACCCCCTTCCATTGCATTTAGCATATGGAGGTACCTGAACCCAGAAGACATGTTCGAGCTGGCCTACATAAAAAAAAAGATGGACCATGCCATGGCACGCACGTATCACACAGGGGGCACAGGTTGATTGTCTTTTTCCAGCAGGGGGGGCACATCCCTCCCATCGCACATTTCCCCACAGCCAGTGGAGCGACAACGTGCGCTTGGTGCCCTTCAAGGGCAGCGTGGAGACCCAAGAATTACCTTCTCTGCGCATGGCACATTGCTGTTTTTCTCGGCCTTCAATCACTCTTGTGCTCCCGTTGCACACTGGGATGCCTATGGGCCTGGCCGCTCCCGCTGCATCTCCTGGCAGTGCATTCAGCTATGTGTTATGGGAATGCCATGCACGCAGTGCACACGCAGTGCGAAGTTTTGGATGTCGGCAAATACTCGAACCCTAGTTTTGGCCCCGTTTCACAAGTTATTGGTTCCCTACCAGGGTTTTTGTGGCTTCTCAAGCATTTAGGATGTGGCATATTTGAATTGTCAACCACTTCCCCCTAATTTCCTCCCCCGCAAGCTTTTCCGTCAAGTGACCGAACTCATGGTTACTGATTTGCTTGTTCATAACGACACTTGATTACCAAGCTGAAGGCAGTTTTGTTGTTCTGATGTGGGCTTTGCTGCTTTGCCGTGCTAGTAAATAGGTGACAGGTATTCTTGGGTGAGTATCCTAGCCTCTGCGTGCGCAATATGCACGCAGTGCCCACGCAGTGCGCACGCAGTGGAAACACTTAGCCTATGTCCGCTACCACATTGCTTTGTGGGGCAATGGTAGCATTGGACAGCTCTGATCCTTGGTTCCGAGAGATCATTGGAGTGCTTCCTGCTGCTTGGGCTTTCCCAGCTTGCCGTGGCCTGCACCCCCTCCCAAAAAAAAAGAAAAAGTTGCATGCCTCTGACACATTTCTATGCACTTTTGTGGGGTCTGTCATTGTTGTTTCAAGGGGCCATTCATTGGTGACCCGTTGTAGTCCGCCTTTTTTCTTCTTCTGGAAAATGCTAGAAGAGGCACAGGGAATGTCAGCACGGAGGTTTTCGAGGTGTTTGTGCTCATCCTGTTGGTTTATGGGTGTGACAAGATGTGATGTAGTCAAGGGTGTCCGAAATGACCATCACAACCTCATCAGCCTTTACTCTGATGTCATGTGACAATTGATTGAATTGTGCGATGACCTCTCCCTCCCATGAAATTTTTTTGGCGAAGGGCGCGGCTGGGAATTCATTTTGGCGGGGCTCTCGGTGGGGAATCACCTCCAATCACCTCGAAGAGAGGTCGTTAGATCAAGCGCAGGCGTGAGCGTCGTATACCGTGGGGATGTCCCGCTGATCAAGCATCCCCAATTCTTCAGTAGCGGGTCAGTGGGGGGGTCGAGGAAGGTGGTGTTGGGCACCACACTTGCATGCCTCTTTTTTGGGGTCCACTGGGTGAACAGGGCCCCTTGCATGTCTTGGCCGCGGGGGGGGGGTAGACCCCCTTTTTTGGGGTCGTTCGCGGAGCATACCCGAATGCATGGTTTCTGACGTCTAGCCCCTTGTAAAATCATCATTTTAAGATCAAAAATGATCCCCCAATGATTTTTTTTGGATTTTGACCCCGTACCCCCCCGCGACCTGTGGAATTCTAAGTATGCGTCGCATGTTTACAAGGTCACTGTTGCCGTTGATATGTTGGGCAACATTATATGAATTTGCCCCTTGGCCCCCGGGACTTCAGCATATGTTTTGATTTGGGATGGGTATGGACCTTCTCCTACCCGAGGTGATTTCTTTGATTTTGAAGTTGGGGGCCATGATGGTGCTTATAAAGGCCGGATTCATGTCATTGTGCCATTCATTGGGAGAAAGAATGGCACTTTGACAGCCCGCCAACAAGGTTACAATGATGTCCATGGGTGGAACACGGCACGCATTGAGCAGCTGTTTGCTCGGTTGTGGCATTGGGGTTTGGTTAGGAACATCTGGCGTGGCGGCCCCAATGAGTTGCACTGGTCAGTCCGCATTTTGTTGCATTTCACTCAGTTTTGCATCCGGAGGCAAGTCCGTCACCCCCCCTACGGGCCATGGGAGCATGTCCCGCCTCAGGTTTGGACTGACCAAAGCAACTCGGCCGCCACGCAAGATGAGGCAGAGGATGAGGCGGAAGTGTGTGTTTTGTGTTGCCAAAGGCGCTCCACCGTCGCAGTTTGTGATGAGTGTAAGGAGCACTATTGTAATGAATGTATTGACACCCACACTTGTGGGACCAATGTTGTTTGTTAATTACACTACAAATGACAGTTGGAGTGGTTGAATGCACATATCCTGCTTTATTTTGCAACGTGCTTTGTAGGGAAGGTGTGCAGTGCAATGTGGTCTACTTGGGGGGCTTCTCCATGGGAGGGTAAATTTGGGGCTGAAGTCGGGATACTTAATAGAAAAGTAGCGCGCCGGGCAAACATTCCCCCATATTGCTGTTGCTCTCCTCCATTTCAATGGTGTTGTACCCATAGAGTAAATATCGGTTTCACTCTTTCAAGATGGGACAAGCAGTCAAAATAATGAATGTGCAGCATTGTTGCTATGTGCCTATGTTAAACGCCGGCAACAAAGAGTCTTCGGTAGGGGATGATACCCCCACCGATGGTTGAGTGGATAATAGGCACCCTGGGTCCCTACCCATGCCATGCCCGGACACCCGGCACCGGTTGCACCCCCGTTTCCCCCAACTTTCCCCCATTCCCCCCCATTCCCCCCATTTTTCCAGTTCTCCAATTTTCCTTCCGGGCACATCACGCAACATCACTGGGCACACCATCATAAATCTTGCTGGGCACGTCCCAGCACTGCCTTACAGACGGCCCTGACAAAGGTGGTCAACCGTTGGTGCAGATGATCTCCATCATGTGGCATCTCTTAGAGTCCCACAATCACTCAGCGAGTGGCATGGCATCAGTAACCCTCTACTTATAGTCCACCCAGGAACTATTGAATCTGAGATGACCTCTTGGCATGGGAGGATGTTCTATAAGGGCTTCAATTAGTCCTGAGTGCCATTGTACAGAAGCCCACCAAAAAGACATGCTTTCTTGCCCAGCCATGGGTGGCCTTGAAGGTATGGTGGGCTTCATGTAGGTCAGTTTGCAATGTTTTGGTGTGTTCTGCAGTTATGGCTGACATTGATGTTGGTATTGTTGTGCAAAATGAATTGCAAGATGACGTTGTTTCCGACACTGATGATGAACTGGTTGAACACGTGACCTGTACTGCCAGTTTACCAAGGTTAGCGGGTATGACCATGCCAAAGACCGGCATGTTGTGGACCTAAAGGTGTGATGGACATGCAATAGGGACATGCAATAACATCAGTAAACACTGTTTATTGATGTTGGAACCAAGGTACAACTAGATACTGTTCAGCCCTATGTGTGTGGGCCTATTGTGTTCCATTATCTTGGAGACAGCCCTTGTGTATTACCCCTGTGATTGTCGCACTACGAGCGCCGCTAACTGCTGAGCACCACTGTGATCCTTGGGTGCTGTCCTGGGGTATCTTGCTGGTGTCTTATGTTTGGCCGTCCTATGTACCCTGCCCTGCCCTGCACATGCACTCATAAAAGTGTATTTCACATGAGCTGCAGCAACCTCAGGAGCAGCCCCATCAACAGCAACCTCAGCAACAGGTTCAGCAAAGTTGTCAGTTGCTTCGAGTTGTCGGATAGCATCATCCACATTTAGTACCATGTCGTCGTCATCATTATCAACTTCTTCCTCCAGTACAACAGAGCGATGCCACCTCATGTGTATTTTATGGATTGTGGACATGTATCGGCACACACAACAGACACCCGTGCCCAAAAGGCCACAGCTCAGACCACCTGCGACCCTAGGCAAGGCGTTCACCTTAGGACACGGGCCCCATATTCCGATTCGAGCCTGACTAATGACATGACGCCCATCTGGTCCTGTTCCACCAATGACTAGGACGAATAAATCAGTGCTCGCTTTATGCAATCGGTTGCCTTTGACGTGGTAGCAACCTGGTGCACTAGAAAGTATCTCAGTTGAATTCGGGTAAGCTATGGGTTGTTGCCTTTGGGCCCTGGGCTTCTGAGGGATCCAGTGTGTTATCCGTGTGGGATGCCCATCTCCAAGAACTACCTCCTGGGCACTCACTGGGTAGCCACTTTGCCCACTTGTGGGCCACTTCTGATTTTGCCCCCCGCTCTGAAGCGGTGGGGATCCCCGATACGGCAGGGGTGAGGTAGCACTTCTGATTTTGCCCCCCGCTCTGAAGCGGTGGGGATCCCCGATACGGCAGGGGTGAGGTAGCCATTTCGCCCACTTGTGGGCCACTTCTGATTTTGCCCCCCGCTGTGAAGCGGTGGGGATCCCCGATACGGCAGGGGTGAGGTAGCCATTTCGCCCACTTGTGGGCCACTTCTGATTTTGCCCCCCGCTCTGAAGCGGTGGGGATCCCCGATACGGCAGGGGTGAGGTAGCCATTTCGCCCACTTGTGGGCCACTTCTGATTTTGCCCCCCGCTCTGAAGCGGTGGGGATCCCCGATACGGCAGGGGTGAGGTAGCCACTTTGCCCACTTGTGGGCCACTTCTGATTTTGCCCCCCGCTCTGAAGCGGTGGGGATCCCCGATACGGCAGGGGTGAGGTAGCCACTTTGCCCACTTGTGGGCCACTTCTGATTTTGCCCCCCGGTCTGAAGCGGTGGGGATCCCCGATACGGCAGGGGTGCGGTAGCCATTTCGCCCACTTGTGGGCCACTTCTGATTTTGCCCCCCGGTCTGAAGCGGTGGGGATCCCCGATACGGCAGGGGTGAGGTAGCCATTTCGCCCACTTGTGGGCCACTTCTGATTTTGCCCCCCGCTCTGAAGCGGTGGGGATCCCCGATACGGCAGGGGTGAGGTAGCACTTCTGATTTTGCCCCCCGCTCTGAAGCGGTGGGGATCCCCGATACGGCAGGGGTGAGGTAGCACTTCTGATTTTGCCCCCGCTCTGAAGCGGTGGGGATCCCCGATACGGCAGGGGTGAGGTAGCCACTTTGCCCACTTGTGGGCCACTTCTGATTTTGCCCCCCGCTCTGAAGCGGTGGGGATCCCCGATACGGCAGGGGTGAGGTAGCCATTTCGCCCACTTGTGGGCCACTTCTGATTTTGCCCCCCGGTCTGAAGCGGTGGGGATCCCCGATACGGCAGGGGTGAGGTAGCCATTTCGCCCACTTGTGGGCCACTTCTGATTTTGCCCCCCGGTCCGAAGCGGTGGGGATCCCCGATACGGCAGGGGTGAGGTAGCCATTTCGCCCACTTGTGGGCCACTTCTGATATTGCGTGAGATGGCACAAGCTACTTTGTACTACAGTGGTTCCAAGTTGGCCCCCAAACCCCGGACCCGGTCAATGCATTGGGAGGTGTCTCGGTTGTACCCCACGCCCAAATCTGCAGACCCCCCTGACACATGCTTTTTTTGCGATGGCACACCCGCCATAGCGTGTTAGGAATGTAAGGTTCTTCATTGTACCTTCCATACCACTGTCTTGTGTCAGTCCGAGATTTGTGTAGGATTGCGCCAATTCCCGGCGGGCCCCGTTGCTGCTGCTGCT
This sequence comes from Eutreptiella sp. 'Long Island Sound 2002', assembly GCA_964036045.1. Taxonomy (NCBI): domain Eukaryota; phylum Euglenozoa; class Euglenophyceae; order Eutreptiales; family Eutreptiaceae; genus Eutreptiella; species Eutreptiella sp. 'Long Island Sound 2002'. Next base: position 184,196,748 of record OZ038379.1, on the reverse strand, counting down.
GCTGCTGTTGTTGCTTTTGCTGCAGTTACTGCTGCCAATGCCACGCATGCCACTCCTGGCAATGCCAATGCCACTGATGACACCCGTCCCGGTGTGTGGATTTGTCAGAAGTGGTATGCGTTGCCTCCTCAATACCCCCAAAATGCCGATGGTCAATTGGAAAATGACCAAGCATTTTGCAGACAGCTGCATCTGGAAAAGAAAGAAGATCTCTTTGAGAAATGCAAGCTGAATCCTACCCCGAGAGGCAAGCCTCACAAGAGAGATATTAAGGCCGACTTGATCTTCAAGCGTGTCTTTTGTAACTACTTGTAAGTAGTTGGCCCCACCCTCCCTCCCTCCTCTGTGCATGCATGCATACGATACTCAACCCTCTTTGGTGAAGTGGTTGTGTGATCCCTCCCTCCTCTGTGCATGCATGCAGACGGTACTCAACCCTCCTTGGTGAAGCGCTTGTGTGATATATATATATATATATATATATATATATATATATATATATATCCTCTAATCTACACCCCTCTCCCAACTCTAGGTGGCTCCACCACACGGCTCTAAGGTACGTGCGAAGGGCACAAAGTGGTGCATACATGTGGTGGAAGGGGCTAAACTCGGTCAAAACGGGCTCAAAACCGGCCAAAAACACTTGTTTGAGCATCCCAAATGGTCCGGGATCACTTTTGGAAAAACGCATTTTTGACCCATTTTTGACACATTTTTGGTCCCAAAACGGCCCACTTTCAAGGCATTTTGGGATTTTCCATGAGCCAAAACCCCTCGCCACGGGCTCAAAATGGGCTAAAACCACTTGTTTGAGCATCATAAATGGTCCAGGATCATTTTTGGAAAAACACGTTTTTGACCCATTTTTGACCCATTGTTGGTCCCAAAACAGCCCATTTTCAAGGCATTTTGGGATTTTCCATGGCCCAAAACGTGCCACCACGGGCTCAAAACGGCCTAAAAACACTTGTTTGAGCATCCCAAGTGGTCTAGGAACAACCTTGGAAAAAATCATTTTTTTCGCCCCGGGGACCCTGGTGGACCCACCGTTGGCCCCCACTGTGCGTGGGCTAGCTCAGGCTGCACCAAGTGACCACTGGTACGGGGGTCTACGTGTCTCGTTGGGCCATTCTGAGGCTTGGAAACCATAAAAAGTGGGGGGTTGCGGGTGGACTAGGTGCCCTCGGAATTCGTTTTTGAGCCACGTAGCCGCAGATAAATCCCGTTCTTGGTTTCGGGGTGCTGGTGCACATTGCGCAGTTTTGGGGGCTTTTTGGCGCCTTTTTGGGCCGTTTCTCGGACATATCGTGGAGTTGGAGGGCACCAAAGGTCCCTTGGTCACGAGAAAGTCAAGCCGCATGTGGAGTGTAGGAGCCGTTTGCCTTTGTTTGGCTGTTTTGAACCCTTACTAGGGCTGTTTTGGGCGAAAAATGGCTGTTTTTGGCCCAAAACAGCGCAGATTTGAGAGGCCACCTCCCGACTTGGCGCCACCGCCCCGGGCCGCCACCGGTGAGTTTTTGGCTCAAAACTTGGATTTGGCAAGGGCACCACCTAGGCTCCAAGATGGCTACATGGGCAAATGATCCGAAGCGTTGGGACGGAGCAATGGCCAAAACGGCAAGGAGACGTGTTGTTGTTGTTGTTGTTGCTTGCTTGTTAGCTAGATTTAAGGGGAGAGGGGTGTAGTAATATATATATATATATATATATATATATATATATATATATATATATATATATATATATATATATATATATATATATATTACTACACCCCTCTCCCCTTAAATCTAGCTAACAAGCAAGCAACAACAACAACAACAACACGTCTCCTTGCCGTTTTGGCCATTGCTCCGTCCCAACGCTTCGGATCATTTGCCCATGTAGCCATCTTGGAGCCTAGGTGGTGCCCTTGCCAAATCCAAGTTTTGAGCCAAAAACTCACCGGTGGCGGCCCGGGGCGGTGGCGCCAAGTCGGGAGGTGGCCTCTCAAATCTGCGCTGTTTTGGGCCAAAAACAGCCATTTTTCGCCCAAAACAGCCCTAGTAAGGGTTCAAAACAGCCAAACAAAGGCAAACGGCTCCTACACTCCACATGCGGCTTGACTTTCTCGTGACCAAGGGACCTTTGGTGCCCTCCAACTCCACGATATGTCCGAGAAACGGCCCAAAAAGGCGCCAAAAAGCCCCCAAAACTGCGCAATGTGCACCAGCACCCCGAAACCAAGAACGGGATTTATCTGCGGCTACGTGGCTCAAAAACGAATTCCGAGGGCACCTAGTCCACCCGCAACCCCCCACTTTTTATGGTTTCCAAGCCTCAGAATGGCCCAACGAGACACGTAGACCCCCGTACCAGTGGTCACTTGGTGCAGCCTGAGCTAGCCCACGCACAGTGGGGGCCAACGGTGGGTCCACCAGGGTCCCCGGGGCGAAAAAAATGATTTTTTCCAAGGTTGTTCCTAGACCACTTGGGATGCTCAAACAAGTGTTTTTAGGCCGTTTTGAGCCCGTGGTGGCACGTTTTGGGCCATGGAAAATCCCAAAATGCCTTGAAAATGGGCTGTTTTGGGACCAACAATGGGTCAAAAATGGGTCAAAAACGTGTTTTTCCAAAAATGATCCTGGACCATTTATGATGCTCAAACAAGTGGTTTTAGCCCATTTTGAGCCCGTGGCGAGGGGTTTTGGCTCATGGAAAATCCCAAAATGCCTTGAAAGTGGGCCGTTTTGGGACCAAAAATGTGTCAAAAATGGGTCAAAAATGCGTTTTTCCAAAAGTGATCCCGGACCATTTGGGATGCTCAAACAAGTGTTTTTGGCCGGTTTTGAGCCCGTTTTGACCGAGTTTAGCCCCTTCCACCACATGTATGCACCACTTTGTGCCCTTCGCACGTACCTTAGAGCCGTGTGGTGGAGCCACCTAGAGTTGGGAGAGGGGTGTAGATTAGAGGATATATATATATATATATATATATATATATATATATATATATATATATATATCACACAAGCGCTTCACCAAGGAGGGTTGAGTACCGTCTGCATGCATGCACAGAGGAGGGAGGGATCACACAACCACTTCACCAAAGAGGGTTGAGTATCGTATGCATGCATGCACAGAGGAGGGAGGGAGGGTGGGGCCAACTACTTACAAGTAGTTACAAAAGACACGCTTGAAGATCAAGTCGGCCTTAATATCTCTCTTGTGAGGCTTGCCTCTCGGGGTAGGATTCAGCTTGCATTTCTCAAAGAGATCTTCTTTCTTTTCCAGATGCAGCTGTCTGCAAAATGCTTGGTCATTTTCCAATTGACCATCGGCATTTTGGGGGTATTGAGGAGGCAACGCATACCACTTCTGACAAATCCACACACCGGGACGGGTGTCATCAGTGGCATTGGCATTGCCAGGAGTGGCATGCGTGGCATTGGCAGCAGTAACTGCAGCAAAAGCAACAACAGCAGCAGCAGCAGCAGCAACGGGGCCCGCCGGGAATTGGCGCAATCCTACACAAATCTCGGACTGACACAAGACAGTGGTATGGAAGGTACAATGAAGAACCTTACATTCCTAACACGCTATGGCGGGTGTGCCATCGCAAAAAAAGCATGTGTCAGGGGGGTCTGCAGATTTGGGCGTGGGGTACAACCGAGACACCTCCCAATGCATTGACCGGGTCCGGGGTTTGGGGGCCAACTTGGAACCACTGTAGTACAAAGTAGCTTGTGCCATCTCACGCAATATCAGAAGTGGCCCACAAGTGGGCGAAATGGCTACCTCACCCCTGCCGTATCGGGGATCCCCACCGCTTCGGACCGGGGGGCAAAATCAGAAGTGGCCCACAAGTGGGCGAAATGGCTACCTCACCCCTGCCGTATCGGGGATCCCCACCGCTTCAGACCGGGGGGCAAAATCAGAAGTGGCCCACAAGTGGGCGAAATGGCTACCTCACCCCTGCCGTATCGGGGATCCCCACCGCTTCAGAGCGGGGGGCAAAATCAGAAGTGGCCCACAAGTGGGCAAAGTGGCTACCTCACCCCTGCCGTATCGGGGATCCCCACCGCTTCAGAGCGGGGGCAAAATCAGAAGTGCTACCTCACCCCTGCCGTATCGGGGATCCCCACCGCTTCAGAGCGGGGGGCAAAATCAGAAGTGCTACCTCACCCCTGCCGTATCGGGGATCCCCACCGCTTCAGAGCGGGGGGCAAAATCAGAAGTGGCCCACAAGTGGGCGAAATGGCTACCTCACCCCTGCCGTATCGGGGATCCCCACCGCTTCAGACCGGGGGGCAAAATCAGAAGTGGCCCACAAGTGGGCGAAATGGCTACCGCACCCCTGCCGTATCGGGGATCCCCACCGCTTCAGACCGGGGGGCAAAATCAGAAGTGGCCCACAAGTGGGCAAAGTGGCTACCTCACCCCTGCCGTATCGGGGATCCCCACCGCTTCAGAGCGGGGGGCAAAATCAGAAGTGGCCCACAAGTGGGCAAAGTGGCTACCTCACCCCTGCCGTATCGGGGATCCCCACCGCTTCAGAGCGGGGGGCAAAATCAGAAGTGGCCCACAAGTGGGCGAAATGGCTACCTCACCCCTGCCGTATCGGGGATCCCCACCGCTTCAGAGCGGGGGGCAAAATCAGAAGTGGCCCACAAGTGGGCGAAATGGCTACCTCACCCCTGCCGTATCGGGGATCCCCACCGCTTCACAGCGGGGGGCAAAATCAGAAGTGGCCCACAAGTGGGCGAAATGGCTACCTCACCCCTGCCGTATCGGGGATCCCCACCGCTTCAGAGCGGGGGGCAAAATCAGAAGTGCTACCTCACCCCTGCCGTATCGGGGATCCCCACCGCCTCAGAGCGGGGGGCAAAATCAGAAGTGGCCCACAAGTGGGCAAAGTGGCTACCTCACCCCTGCCGTATCGGGGATCCCCACCGCTTCAGAGCGGGGGCAAAATCAGAAGTGCTACCTCACCCCTGCCGTATCGGGGATCCCCACCGCTTCAGAGCGGGGGGCAAAATCAGAAGTGGCCCACAAGTGGGCGAAATGGCTACCTCACCCCTGCTGTATCGGGGATCCCCACCGCTTCAGACCGGGGGGCAAAATCAGAAGTGGCCCACAAGTGGGCGAAATGGCTACCTCACCCCTGCCATATCGGGGATCCCCACCGCTTCAGAGCGGGGGGCAAAATCAGAAGTGGCCCACAAGTGGGCGAAATGGCTACCTCACCCCTGCCGTATCGGGGATCCCCACCGCTTCAGAGCGGGGGGCAAAATCAGAAGTGGCCCACAAGTGGGCGAAATGGCTACCTCACCCCTGCCGTATCGGGGATCCCCACCGCTTCAGACCGGGGGGCAAAATCAGAAGTGGCCCACAAGTGGGCGAAATGGCTACCTCACCCCTGCCGTATCGGGGATCCCCACCGCTTCAGAGCGGGGGGCAAAATCAGAAGTGGCCCACAAGTGGGCGAAATGGCTACCTCACCCCTGCCGTATCGGGGATCCCCACCGCTTCAGACCGGGGGGCAAAATCAGAAGTGGCCCACAAGTGGGCAAAGTGGCTACCTCACCCCTGCCGTATCGGGGATCCCCACCGCTTCAGAGCGGGGGGCAAAATCAGAAGTGGCCCACAAGTGGGCAAAGTGGCTACCTCACCCCTGCCGTATCGGGGATCCCCACCGCTTCAGAGCGGGGGGCAAAATCAGAAGTGGCCCACAAGTGGGCAAAGTGGCTACCTCACCCCTGCCGTATCGGGGATCCCCACCGCTTCAGAGCGGGGGGCAAAATCAGAAGTGGCCCACAAGTGGGCGAAATGGCTACCTCACCCCTGCCGTATCGGGGATCCCCACCGCTTCAGAGCGGGGGGCAAAATCAGAAGTGGCCCACAAGTGGGCGAAATGGCTACCTCACCCCTGCCGTATCGGGGATCCCCACCGCTTCAGAGCGGGGGGCAAAATCAGAAGTGGCCCACAAGTGGGCGAAATGGCTACCTCACCCCTGCCGTATCGGGGATCCCCACCGCTTCAGAGCGGGGGGCAAAATCAGAAGAAAGGGCTTTTTTCTACTAATTTTTTTACTGAGTAAAAAAAAATTTTTTTTTCTACTCAGTTTTTTCCTGAGTAAAAAAAAATATTTTTTTTTCTACTCAGTTTTTTACTGAGTAAAAAAAAAATTTTTTTTCTACTCAGTTTTTTACTGAGTAAAAAAAAAATTTTTTTTTCTACTCAGTTTCGCAAACGAGTAGAAACCCCACTTACTGAGAAAAAAAAAATTTTTTTACTCAGTTTGAAACTGAGTAAAAAAAAAATTTTGAAAAAAAAAATTTTTTTACTCAGTTTTACCACGGACCCAAAGACAATGAGTGACAATGACAATGACAATGGAGTTCTGCAGGGAGGTTCACGATGGGGCTGGACAGGGCAGGGCAGGGCAGCACAAGGCTCACGAGTGCAGTGCACTGCAAGGTGTCAACCCGTGACCACCTGACACAATGAACATCAAACTGATGGACAGGCATGTGGGGAGAGGGGGGAGGGGGCTCAGAATTGCCCTGCGCCCTGGAAACCTCAGTTTTTATGGAAAACTTATTGTTTTTATGGAAAAGTGGGCCTTGTGCTGCCCTGCCCTGCCCAGCCCTGCCCTGAACCCCCCCCCCTGCAGAACTCCATTGTCATTGTCACCCATTGTCTCTTGCGGGCAGGATATCCCTTGGTATATACAATTGACTGCCTCATCGATCCCACCACCGCCTCCCACAGTTCGGCAGCTTGCTAGCTAGCAAGGTCCCAGAGCCCCCCCCCCCCCCCCAAATCGCCGAAGAAATCCCAACAAAACCGAGGAACAAATCGGCAGTCCAATGTTTCAGCAAAACAGATTCCCAGTGCCCTGGATCTCAGTCCCAGGTCCCAAACGCACCTTCCTTTCGATTGCTCTGCAGTTGGGGTCATGGGGAAACCCAAAATTACTCTCAATTTTCAAAATAAATTTTCATCTCTCGGTCTGTACATGGTCCCTGAGGACATGTATGTCAGTGTCAGCCAGTGGTCCAGTGGTATATGCCCTGGTCTAAAAATGAATTGGCGGTGCTTCAGAAGCCAGAAGCCCCAACAAGTCGGCAGAACGAAACGGCCAAATCACAGAAACCCCACAAATCAGTTCAATTCCAGGACCCATTGTTTTTTTCACTTTTGTCACTTGTCCTGAGGAGAAAAATCGTTTTCACTACACAAACAAAGCTTGCCGGAAAAAAATGAATGCACACAGGCTTCCCATTCCCATCTGACTGTGTGCTGGGTGGGTGTGCAGCGGTCCTTGTGGCTCTGATCTGCAACCAAAGCTGTCCTGCAGTAGTCATTCTGATGGGACCCTGTGGCAGGCCCTGTGGCAGCAGTAGAAGACTCTGCAACAGACGCTGAAGGCTCCACAACCCCAGATTCCACTGACTCTGTGGCCAAAGATGTGGCTGCACCAGACACAAGTAGAGGAGCCGAAGGCACCTGCAGCCCAGAATCCACTGATTGGGGGGCTGACGATGAGGTGCTTGAAGAAGAGCGGCTGAAGAACGCACTGGGTTGTGGGGAGCGAACACATACTGCCCCCTGACCAGCATCAGGGTACTTGTCCTGCAGAAAAATTTGATCATCGGGGGAGAATGAATCCCAGGGGACCACAGACGCATCTTTTTGTGGCCAGTAAAAACACTTCATGGTGCCAATCTGAACAACCAATGTAGAAAGAAAAGGTATTATCCGGTGTCCCAAAGTAAATGAGCACATCTTAGAGTGACACCTCCAAATCAGGTGTCCTAGAATCCCAGACGCTCCAACAAGTCGGCAGAACGAAACGGCCAAATCACAGAAACCCCACAAATCAGTTCAATTCCAGGACCCATTGTTTTTTGCACTTTTGTCACTTGTCCTGAGGAGAAAAATCGTTTTCACTACACAAACAAAGCTTGCCGGAAAAAAATGAATGCACACAGGCTTCCCATTCCCATCTGACTGTGTGCTGGGTGGGTGTGCAGCGGTCCTTGTGGCTCTGATCTGCAACCAAAGCTGTCCTGCAGTAGTCATTCTGATGGGACCCTGTGGCAGGCCCTGTGGCAGCAGTAGAAGACTCTGCAACAGACGCTGAAGGCTCCACAACCCCAGATTCCACTGACTCTGTGGCCAAAGACGTGGCTGCACCAGACATAACTAGAGGAGCCGAAGGCACCTGCAGCCCAGAATCCACTGTTTGGGGGGCTGACAATGAGGTGCTTGAAGAAGGGCGGCTGAAGAACGCACTGGGGCGTGCAGAGCGAACACACAAGTCACAAACTGCCCCCTGACCAGCATCAGGATACTTGTCCCGCAGAAAAATTCTATTGCCTTCGGCAGTGCACCTTGAAGAGAGGCTGATAGTCACAGCCAATCAGTCAGTTAATCAGACAAGCAGTCAGTCAGACAGTCAGTCGGGCAAGCAGGCAGGCAGGCAGACAGAAACACACAGTCTGAGTTTTTTCAGTGGCAGACTTGGCTTCAAGCAGTGGGGAGAACAGATATTGTCAGATCAAGCAACGGTTGAACAGTAATGCACCCGACCGCAGGCATGCAGGTCAGCAATTCGATTCCCGGTCGGCCAACCGCTGGCAGCGCCGGTTGACCTGTCAGCTCTGCCCAATCTGACCCTCGTGCAAACCCCGCCGAGCACAAACTTCTGAGCACAAACTTTTGACCCCCCCCCGAAAAGAAGTGATATCCAGGCCTCACAATAAAGAAATCCATTGGGGGATTATCTTGTTGGGGAAAATGATGATTTTACAAGGGGTTGGACATCCAATATCATGCCTTGGGGTATGCTACGTGAATGACCCCAAAAAAAGGGGGGGGTATACGATGCCCGCGCCTGCACTTGATCTAACCACCTCTCTTCGACGTGATTTGATCATCAGGGGACAATGAATCCCAGGGGACCACTCACGCGTCTTTTTGTGGCCAGTAAAAACACTTCATGGTGCCAATCTGAACAACCAATGTAGAAAGAAAAGGTATTATCCGGTGTCCCAAAGTAAATGAGCACATCTTAGAGTGACACCTCCAAATCAGGTGTCCTAGAATCCCAGACGCTCCAACAAGTCGGCAGAACGAATCGGCCAAATCACAGAAACCCCACAAATCAGTTCAATTCCAGGACCCATTGTTTTTTGCACTTTTTGTCACTTCTCCTGAGGAGAAAAATGGTTTGCACTGCACAAAAAAAGCTTGCCGGAAGAAGATGAATGCACACAGGCTTCCACTGACTCTGTGGCCAAAGATGTGGCTGCACCAGACACAAGTAGAGGAGCCGAAGGCACCTGCAGCCCAGAATCCACTGATTGGGGGGCTGACGATGAGGTGCTTGAACAAGAGCGGCTGAAGAACGCACTGGGTTGTGGGGAGCGAACACATACTGCCCCCTGACCAGCATCAGGGTACTTGTCCTGCAGAAAAATTTGATCATCGGGGGAGAATGAATCCCAGGGGACCACAGACGCATCTTTTTGTGGCCAGTAAAAACACTTCATGGTGCCAATCTGAACAACCAATGTAGAAAGAAAAGGTATTATCCGGTGTCCCAAAGTAAATGAGCACATCTTAGAGTGACACCTCCAAATCAGGTGTCCTAGAATCCCAGGCGCCCCAACAAGTCGGCAGAACGAAATGGCCAAATCACAGAAACCCCACAAATCAGTTCAATTCCAGGACCCATTGTTTTTTGCACTTTTTGTCACTTCTCCTGAGGAGAAAAATGGTTTGCACTGCACAAAAAAAGCTTGCCGGAAGAAGATGAATGCACACAGGCTTCCACTGACTCTGTGGCCAAAGATGTGGCTGCACCAGACACAAGTAGAGGAGCCGAAGGCACCTGCAGCCCAGAATCCACTGATTGGGGGGCTGACGATGAGGTGCTTGAAGAAGAGCGGCTGAAGAACGCACTGGGTTGTGGGGAGCGAACACATACTGCCCCCTGACCAGCATCAGGGTACTTGTCCTGCAGAAAAATTTGATCATCGGGGGAGAATGAATCCCAGGGGACCACTCACGCGTCTTTTTGTGGCCAGTAAAAACACTTCATGGTGCCAATCTGAACAACCAATGTAGAAAGAAAAGGTATTATCCGGTGTCCCAAAGTAAATGAGCACATCTTAGAGTGACACCTCCAAATCAGGTGTCCTAGAATCCCAGACGCTCCAACAAGTCGGCAGAACGAATCGGCCAAATCACAGAAACACCACAAATCGGCAGAACGAATGGGCGAAGTCAACCGGCCGCCAATTTGGGAGGGGGGGGGGGGGGCGTTGCGCACTGTGGGGGGAGTCCCACATCTTCTGTTTCGCCGCAGCATTCATGGCGGCGCCTCTCCGTGGGCGCCCATCCCATGATCTGCTGTGGGGTCCGCAGGGTTGAGGGCGGACTGGACCCAGCGCAGGGTCACTGAGAGACCCCTCTATCGCAGTTTGTGGGCCACCGCCAAAAGATGCTTTGCTGTTGGGGCCGGCTCGCAATTGCCCTGCCCCAGCAGCAGTTAGGCAAGCGCTCCCATGTTATCCCCCACATGCGCCTCATCGATCCCACCACCGCCTCCCACAGTTCGGCAGCTTGCTAGCTAGCAAGGTCCCAAAGCAGGTCCCCGATGAGTGCCTGCAGGAGCCCCGGCACTTGGCGTCAGCCGAGGGTCACAGGCAACAGGTCAGCCTAGGAATCCCTCCCCCGTCCTTCAAATTATGGAAAACTCCGGATGCATTCCGAGTCCACCGACGTTCACAAGGGGGCCCCAGCATGCAATGGAGTAGATATCCTTTAACAAGCCTGATTTGGATTGCGCCTGGTATGTTGTCAATTGCATAGACTTGTGACGGTGGCGGACGAGGTAATGGTCCGTGTCGTTGTTGAACCGGTCGATGGCCTTTTGGAAGGCTGCTCTGACGGAGGCATTGCCATTCTCGTCCAGTAGACAGAAGTGCAAGGGGAACCCGAGCCCATCTGCACTAAGCTCTGAGCGGAGGGTCAAGTTGCTGAAAGCGTAGCTAAATTCCCCAACAAGCCCGTTTGTCATATTCAGGAGGGTATAGGTCATGTTGACCCGAGAGCCCTCGCTCACCAAGTGTCCGTCCATCCATGTATCTTGCAGTGCAATGCGAAAACCCCCGGTGTACCCCTTGAAAGCAATGGAGGTCAGCTGCAGACTGTTGGCTGTGCACTCCTCTGCCTGAATTAGTGGGCATGCCATCCAATCGGTGACGGCGTTGATCTGAAAGGCATGGGCCATGAAATGCAGCCCGTCCAGGAGCAGAACAAGATCCAGCCCAATAGCAAGACCATGCCGTGTGTGAAGATCGTCTGGGACACGAGGGGAGAGCATATACGCATGCCTCATTGAAGGAGGTGCGGCTGTTGTGGCAAGCGACGTAATCATGGGATCATCATTGGCGAAGAACCATACATAATGATCCTTGAGGTGTTGCGGAATTGCCTCCATCAATTCAAAGACTTGTGTGAAGAAATTCCTGGGTCCGTGAAATGCCTGCAGGCTGGAGTGGCTGTAGATGTTGTACACCACGAATACTTGCCAGCTCTTGCTACGAACAATGTAAGGCAAGGGTCCGTGTCGCCAGAGAACTGCTGGGGAAACTTACCGGAGTACACTGCGGGGCATCACGGTGTGAGGGTACCGGAGTACACTGCGGAGCATCACGTGTGAGGGAGGGGGCGTTGCAATCTGATGCCCCTGGGTCTGTCACCAGAGAACTCCTGGGGAAACATACCGGAGTACACTGCGGAGCAGCCCATAGGAGTGAGGAACCGCTGCAATGTGATTGGCTTGCGATCGTCGCCAGAGAAGTCCTGGGGCTCCCGTCATCAGTCAATTCGTCCCATCCGAGCATCTCAACTCTGACCGACTCCGTAAAGGCACGATCGGGTTTACGTAAGTACTGGAACCAAAGCTTCAACAGAAAGGGGAACACAACAGAGAAATTGACGACAAGAATGGAGAAAAGCCCGATAGGCCCAGTGGGCTCATCAAAACAGAGCAAAACTGCGCATGTTAAGCCGGTGGCAACGTTTGTAAACACGTCGAATTTGCTCGCCACTGGCTCGGCGTAGGAGCAGGCCCACAGTTCCAGGCCCAGGTACACGATACTGACGATGGTAAATACAGCCAAGAGGAGGTCCAGGTCTCGGTGAATGATGGCCGCGAACATTACGAACACATACCGGCGGGAGTGAATGACGGTCTCCCAATAGGGGGCCCACCAAGTGTAGGTGGTGTACAGCCAGCCCCATTTGATGAGTGTGGGCTCTTGGTGTAGACGTTTGCGCTGTCGGAAAGCAACGATAGCAACTGCGAACGGGACCAGGACAGCCCAAAATGCCGCTGCGGTGGCCGCGAAGATCGCAGTGGTCTTGTACTGACCACTCGAACATGCCAGCGACGTGTCGGTGGTCGAGTACGACTGGCACTTGTTAGGCTCCGCCCCATCACAAAACTCCTCTGTGCACCTCAGGAAGATCAAACACCCATAAACTGCATAAATTCCCACCAGACGGCATGCCTCCCAGACGTGGATTGCACCCACCGTTAGCGCCGGAATGGGCATCCCCAGTTGATCCATTCGGCACTCCACTTTGAAACGAGCGTGCCCCTGCCGCTCCTCATTGTCACGGGGATGCAGGGACATATTGCATCGGGTGCACAGATAGAGGGCCTCCGTCTGGCAGTACCACTTAGCGAACGTTTGTCGACACAGCTCGCACGGCCGCTGGCCTGTAGAGTCCAGCGGCCCGACGCCGTCCAGTTGGGTCGGTCGGCTTTCCCGTGGCATCAGTCGGCGCCGCTGCAGAGGCCCGAACCGCTTGATTCGAGAGATCAGTGGCGAGACGATACTGGTGACGATCAGCAGCTGCGCCACTACAATGAGCGGAAGGAATATGCAGAACCAAGTGCGCCCCACAGCTCCCATGTCAGTGAGGCAGGCCAGGGCGACCTCCTGCTGCCCTGCAAAGTTCAGCAGGGAAAAAAAGATCTGCACAGCGGTCATCTGGTTCTCGACGTTGGGGACGCTAATGGCGGAATAGATCACGGAAAGAATCTGCACGTAGAGAACGATGAGGCGGATGATGACGGTGCGGACGGGCGCGGCCCGCCCGACGCTGGCGATCGCCTTGCTCACCAGGTATTGCAGGATCAGGTTTTGCACCAGGGTGTACCCTAACAGCACGAGCACGTAGACGATGGGGGGCTGATTGCAAGCGGTGCAGCGTTGATGTATGCGGTTGAAGGCATACGAGCCCTCACAGTCGCCGCACACTGGGCCGGTACCTGTTAAGCAATCTGACTGTGGCCCCCCCTCGCAGGCAGCTAAGGGGCACCGCAAGAATCGGTACTCCGCTGCATTCGGATGATACACCCCCTCATCATCGTAGTAGCCGGTCCTCCAGTAGTTCGGCTTTGCGCTCAGCACCTCCGACCCGTTGCAAATGGCCCCTTCAACTGTGGAGCAATCCACACACTGCGTATAATTCCACACGAAGGAGGTGGGGTCGCAACTGGACACGTTGACGGGGGCCGTCAGGTTCTCCATCACGTCGTCCAGCGTCACAATCATCGTGTACAGCCGGCTCCGAACCCCATAGAACACGAGGCGGTCGAACAGCGCGAAACCGGACGTGTTGGTGAGGGCCACGGTGCCCGCCGCGGCCTGCACACCATCCGGCACCCTCGGCTCAAACAGCGCTTGGACCACCAACTCGTAGTCCACGGGCTGGCCGTCCTCCTGCAGCACCTGCACGACCGGCAGGGGAGACAGGGGCTCCCCGTCGTTGTGGGCGTGGAACGTCACGTTGCTGCTGGCGGCCATGTCCCAACGCAGGCGAAACCGGAAGGTGTTGTCGAACGTGCTTTGGTTCCCGGCGTACACCATTTGGTCTCCGGTGGTCACCACCGTCTGCCAGGTCCGGTCGCTGCTCATGCGCCTTGACGTTGCTCCGCTGGTGACTGTAGTGGCCACGACCCGCCGCGTGTTGGGCGCAACAAGGTTCAGGAGACAGAACTCGCTGTTGCGTTCATTGCCATTGCCTGCCGGGAAATGCACGGCGCCCGTCAGACCACCAATTTGGACTCTGCTCAGGGCCTGCATGAGGTTGCTCCCATCGTGTACCTTGGAATGGTTTCGGATCAGGTCTTCCACGGCTGCAGCATAAACGTACACAGCGTCAACGGCAAAAGCATAGGTGACGCTCTCCAGGGTCGGCACTCCAGTCTGAACCCTCCCAGGGAAGCTCCAGAAAAGCCCCACATGCCTCGCAGCATCCAGACCAGCAAAAGTTGCCGAATGCCCAAGTATCCAATGACGCCCGGGCAGTAGACTTCCGGTGGAGAATGAGATGGCTGCCTCGACAACGTCGCGGGCATCTCGGTGCCCCCCGGTGACTACCACGACTTTACACCGGGAACGGGACAAGCGGGTGAGGGCAGCAGATATGGTTGCTGCCGTGAACACATGCGTTGTGACCAGCCTGGAACTGTTGATGTGGTAGGAAATTTGGCTGGAGAGGTACCGGCCATACTCACTGCCATCCACCAAAACGCAGATTGGGGTCCAGCTGAATGACAACAGGGCGGTCGCCAGGAATCTCGCCTCTTCGGCATCGGATGGCACCAGCCGAGCAAACAAGGGATACATGTCCGTGTTGGACAGTGCCACGTCTGTTGCCATGGACAACACTGGGATGTTGGCGACGTACTCCACCAGAGGCGTCAGCTGTTTGGCGTTGTCAGAGGTATGGGGGCCCCAGCATGCAATGGAGTAGATATCCTTTAACAAGCCTGATTTGGATTGCGCCTGGTATGTTGTCAATTGCATAGACTTGTGACGGTGGCGGACGAGGTAATGGTCCGTGTCGTTGTTGAACCGGTCGATGGCCTTTTGGAAGGCTGCTCTGACGGAGGCATTGCCATTCTCGTCCAGTAGACAGAAGTGCAAGGGGAACCCGAGCCCATCTGCACTAAGCTCTGAGCGGAGGGTCAAGTTGCTGAAAGCGTAGCTAAATTCCCCAACAAGCCCGTTTGTCATATTCAGGAGGGTATAGGTCATGTTGACCCGAGAGCCCTCGCTCACCAAGTGTCCGTCCATCCATGTATCGTGCAGTGCAATGCGAAAACCCCCAGTGTACCCCTTGAAAGCAATGGAGGTCAGTTGCAGACTGTTGGCTGTACATTCCTCTGTCTGAATTAGTGGGCATTCCATCCAATCGGTGACGGCGTTGATCTGAAAGGCATGGGCCATGAAATGCAGCCCGTCCAGGAGCAGAGCAAGATCCAGCCCAATAGCAAGACCATGCCGTGTGTGAAGATCGTCTGGGACACGAGGGGAGAGCATATACGCATGCCTCATTGAAGGAGGTGCGGCTGTTGTGGCAAGCGACGTAATCATGGGATCATCATTGGCGAAGAACCATACATAATGATCCTTGAGGTGTTGCGGAATTGCCTCCATCAATTCAAAGACTTGTGTGAAGAAATTCCTGGGTCCGTGAAATGCCTGCAGGCTGGAGTGGCTGTAGATGTTGTACACCACGAATACTTGCCAGCTCTTGCTACGAACAATGACGTCTAAGGCCTTCAGGGCACGCGAAACTGTCGGGGGATCATCGACGTCAACCAGGAGCCATTCGGCAACGCAAACGTCTTGGACGTTTCCCCAATTGCAGAGTTCAATACGGTTGAGGCCGACAAATGGTGGCGACACCATCACAAGGTGCTGCCAGTGCTTGGTCCGGGCTAGTTCCACTATAGCACCGAGACTATCCCAGTCTTTTGCGGCCATTTGCAACATAATTTGCTTTTCAATCGGTCCTTGGAGGACTGCACTTACGTACTTCGGGTCATCCAAATGGATGTACCACAGCTTCCTGGTCAGTGCATGGCCCGCGCCGATGCAGTTGTGCACAAGCAAGTGCACGCCATACACAGTCTTCAAGCGGTTGACTTCTCTGCAGACTTCTGCTTTGACTGCGGGAGCAAAGATGTTCAACGAGCCATGGACGCAGGTGGGGACCGCCATTCCCATGTCAGTCGCACCCACTTCGCCAGAACACAGTACAGGAAGTGGCCTACAGGTGATGCTCAAGTTGAAGTTGCCGCTCTGCATGTCATACCCATGAATCATGATATACGTAGTGCCAGCAACACTGACAGTGACCTCCCCGTGATGCAAGTGTTCCCTGTATCTCTGGCTGCCCATGCCAGAAATGCAACTGAGACCACTGCACGCGTCTTCAAAGACCCCCAGGTTGGTCTCAAAGTCAGCATCAATCTTCAACTGCAGAATCCCCAGGAAATCGATGGAGTACCACACATCCGGACCCGTGTGATGCACCGACCCACATGTGCCAGGTGACGGCGACATGATGCTGGCACCGACATTGCTGCCGGGAAATGTGTAGTTACAGTGGACCGCCGCCGCCGTCATACAATCATCATTGGCGAGCGGCTTCACATTACAAGTGACCCCTGCATCATGCCCGCGCTCACAATTTCCAATCCCCCAGCCGTTGTGGCTGCAATCGGCCAAGCCTGATTCACCGCCCCCGCAACGCACCCCAGACAGCCAGATTGGCCCATATCCAACACCAAATTCGGCATCGCCATGCGCTCGGCCGCCATAGAAGCCCAGGGAGCGGCACACGACCGCAGCATGAGCACCGGTCCAAATATCATCGCAGACGGTGCCCCAGACTTCCCCGTGCAGAATCTCCACACGGCCGGAGCTTTCGGACCCCCCGTTGAGTCTGATAGAGCCATCTGGCCGCCTACATTGGCACACCCTATGGCTACCAGCGGCAGGGATGCGCCCACAGGCCTGTTTGTGGTCGTTGCCTTGCTGTGTGCAGATGTCAGAGTTGCCATCCCAAGCCCCACGACACTCCAATCCTTGAAGTTGGCAGAAGTCTTCACAGGACCGGCCGTTATGGCCCATAGTCTTTGCGGTGCACCCGGATTGATTCAAAAAGGCGCAGGGGTGGTCTAGGGCTCCATCGTTCAAATTGCAGGCACAGGGTATGCAAGATCCACCACAATCAACACCGATCTCATCACCGTTCTGCAACCCATCATTGCACCATGCTGGTCCTGTCGTTCCACCACCACATCCACAGCAGACTTGAAAAGGATCTTTTCCATCATTTTGATAAACTGCAAAAACGGGGTCGGCTGGCCCCAGCACACCCTCCGGATCCCAGCTTACCCCGTAATCTCCAGTCGGAGCACACGCAGGCGATGCTACGTAATCAGCGCAACCGTATCCAGCAATATCGGTCCAGCCACTGGGGAAATCCTCGCATTCACGCATGTAGGTGATGGTCAAGTTGAAGTCCCCAGTACTGTTTCCAATGCCATGAACCATGATGAGTGTCAGGCCAGCAACACTGACATTGAGAGCAATGTGATATGTGTCTTGATTGTACTCCTGCCCGGTTTGGCCCTCAATACAGCGAAGGTCACTGCAGGAGCCTTTAAAGACACTCACTTTGGTTTGGTAGTTTGCTGTGATGTCCAATTGAATAGATCCAAAAAACTCCAAAGAATACCACACATCCGCAGCAGTGTGACCCGTCCCACATGTGCCAGGCAGTAGTGATCCAGTATTTGCACCAACAGTGCTTCCTGAAATGGTGTCATTAACCACCGTAGCTGTGGCACAGTGATCGTTGGCAGGCGAGAAAACTGACAGTCCACCACCGCAAGCACAGCAGGCTCGGGTAGCATCTATCCCATCGTTTTCATACTCTGCAAATGGGCCCCAATCAGCATCCCAGCCAGGCCCATATTGCAGATCCTGGGTGCACCAACCATACTGCTCGTATTCAGCACAGCTATACCCCAGCAGATCCGTCCATTTATTTGACAAATCCTCGCAGACCTCTGCAGTGCACTCTATCAGCAATTGGGCATCACATTGTACAACTTTGTAAACCATGTAGCCATCCAGGCTTAGAAGGGAGGCATGGCCGCAATAGCGTGAACGCTTCACTGCAATACCAGGTGACTGCCCGTTGGAAGTCGAGACTTCATGGGTACAAGGGGCAAGTGCAAGGAATTGTGTGCTCCAGGAATGGGCTGCAACGACATGCTGGCGCACATCAGGAGTGTCTGTTGCCAGCCTCCACCCACTTGGCATACTGATGTACTCAGACTGACATTCCGAATCAACCAAGTTGTTGTCAATCCCAACATCAGCTACAGTTGAGTAAATGAAGCTCCCATGTTGGACAGTGTGCTGGCGGCCAGTGCAACTCTTCGCACGGGATGCCCCGCAGATGACTTCCAGACCGAAGTCTCCAACGCTACTGTCGTAGCCATGGATCATGATATACGTAGGACCGGTCGCTGTGACCACTAGGTCGGTCTGGTGCGGACATTCCGGCAGCCTGGCATCATCTTGCCCGCCGATGCACATCAGTGCGCCGCAGGAGCCGCTGAATACATTCATCTTGGTGTCCCACGTCGCCCTGCACGTTTTGAGGCGGAGATCTCCAATGTGGTTGATGAAGTACCAGACGTCCGGGGACGTGTGTGAGCCGGCCCCGCAGTCACTTGGGGACGGGGTTGTAGTTTGAGCCCCAATTGTGCTGCCAAAGGTGATGCCGCAAGTGATCGGGGTTGCCATTTGGCATCCGTCATGCGGCGATTGGGTGGCAAGGCAACTTTTGACCACAATGATGATAGCTAGCGCAATTCGGCACAGCATTCCGTTATCACTTTGTGACATCAACTACTTCATCTGCCTTTGCTCTCGGTCCATAGGAAAAATGGTGTGAAGTAGAGGCATAGAATCATCAGTCGCACAAAGTGTGCAATTCAGACATGGCTGTAACACACAGAAAAAATAGACACTCAGAAGGTGAGTGGCGTTGGTCATCATTTCCACTTTTTTTTTTCTTAGACTCACAAGTTCATCGTAAGTGCTCAGCCAGACGGGCCGGATCAGTAATGACAGTGTAAGTACAACATATGTTGCCCCGTGCGACACCTGGGTCGCATACCACCAATGGTGGTGGGACGTATATTTGAAACTCGTCTGTAGCCTGTCATTCACTCATGCAGTGTCAGAAACTGCCACACCATTGGGGCATCGAAATGGGGAAAATAGTAAAAGCGAAAAAGCCTGCTGTGTGAAAAAGGAGAAAGGCCAGTCCAGCGCCTCTAGCAGGGTGATGTCCTGCATGCACCTCCTGTACGTGGGCGTTTAATTGTCCATTGTGTGTTGGTCATCATTTCCACTTTGTGCATTTGCGTCGTTCTAACGCACGCGGCGGCGTCGGCAGGCCATCCTCCTTCCCTGCTTCCCTGCGACGTTGTCTTCGCTTCATCGCCGCAGACACTGTTGTTGTGCAGGTTGTGCAGGTCACGGTCACGGTCACTGTCACGGGTGGTGCAGGTCACGGTCATGGTCACACGTCTTGTTAGCCAGCCCTGTCCCTTGCAACAGTTGGTCAGGCTACACGTGTGCAATGATCTCCTCCTCCCTCCTCCTTTTCCAACTGGGTTCACCTCCTGATCATGTGGCCGCCAGGGTCAGATCCACGTGGTCCTCGGTGCATCGCCCTTTCAGTACCGGTGCATGGCCAAGGCAGCTGTTAATGGTTGCCCGTTCCATTCCTTTGAGCCGGCCTCCACTCACCATGCCCGTTTGCCCCTTGGAAGTCGACCCAGCACACATCCACCACTTGCTGGCCACCGTCCACCTGGATCCGCCGCCCTATGTGCACCTTTCCCGTCACATTACCAACAAGTTCACAGCCTGCTATCCCCATAGTGTCACACGCTGCCCACACACCTGGAGGGACTGCCGGCCTCACATGGTGCATGCATGTGGGAGTGGGTGGCGGTGCAGGAGTTTCGTGGAGCCACCACGCACGGTGCAATGGGTAACGGCACGCACGCAGGATGTGCAACCCACTGACCCCTTTGGTTAAACGAGGCACTTCCTGTGTCGGATTCCCCCGCTAGCGCTTACGTGTGCCACTAGTCTCGATCATACGGGCATTGCCACAGTGTTGGATCAATGCGGAATGTGCAGTGCCTCCTGGGTGATCGCGGTGATTTTTCAAATATGCTCTGTACCCCACAGGCCTTGTTGCCCAGCTCAGAAGTGGATTCAGGAGGCTCCACTCCAGAGTCAGTGCATTCCTTTTCAACAGATGTCAGCACCTCTTGGCGCAGCCGACTACGTCGGTAGTGCAGCACACTGCTTATGGAGGGCATGGTAACATTGTCCATGACCTCATGAAGATGATCACATACCACAGTGGAAAAGGCAGGAGCCACCGAGGTAGTACATCGCATGACACACAGGAAGGCTCCACCCTGGAGAGGTGCAGAGATGTACATAGCACAGAGGTAATGACAAGTTAGCACACGGCACGACCTGTCAGCAATAATTACGGCGAAACTGGTCGAACCTTTGATGAAGCCTGCATTGGTGGGTGAGGCACAAGCAAAAAATTGGCATGGCACATTCTGTGCTTCACTTATATCTGGGGCCTCGGGCCGTGACTGTTTAGCTAACCTGGGTGTCCGTGTGCTGTCAGAGCTGGCCAGTGTCAGCGGGTATCTTCCATGACAACATGTGGAATTCACATTCGTGGAAAAGGAGTGTGTGGAACCAGGGGTTTTCTGGGGTGTGGCATGCGTACACAATCCCAGACCGTCAAAATCTTCCAGACTGGCAATGCTGACAGCATCTTCATCCCCTGGATCTGAGGTGGCTGCAAACAAGACTGTGGACTCATTATCTGCAGGGGATTGAGGCAATTCTGGAGGGAAAATCAGTTGCTAGTTGACCAAATCTGACCCATCTAGCACGTGAGTGCCGCAGCCTGACTCATCTAGGTTCGGAATCAAAAAGGCATCGTGATATAACGTGCTGGCCGAGCGACCTTGCTCAGCAAGATCATTAGCCTCTTCCTTCTCTAGAATTCCGTGATGGGAAGGTATGTGCAGCCACTCGAGCACTCCCACGTTTGTGTCATTCAAAGTAAGCAGTGTATTCCACAAGTCTGCATGCACAACTAGCCTGTGGTTGTGCACCATCTGACTGCGCCTTGATTGTGCCTCCCTTATAAAGACCCATTCTGGGTCTCTGATTACCACCAACTTTCAAGGCTACTGAGAAAGCAGTGTGATCACCGCCAGCAGCTCCGCTGCTTGGTTGTTCTGACTGCAGTGCAAGGGCACAGGGGCCGAAATTCCAGACATTTGCCGAATCCTCTTTCGCCTCCTTTGGTGGGATGGAACTCAGAAGAACCGTCAGTGTAGCACAAGAGTTTTTTTTTTTATCAAATAGGCCAGTTCAGAGAGTGCCAAGAGCCGCTGTGGGCCAAGTTCAAAGCTAAATACAGATTTCGGCAATGCCAGGGTGAGCATACGGGCTTCAGCTCGTGGCTGGGCCCCCATGTTTTCCCGTTGGGGTTGGTGTGGTCATGTTAGCGGGATTTCCCACTCGTTTGGATCCCGGTGCGCTTTTTGTCGTTTTGGTAAGGGTTGCAATGGGACTTCCCACAAGGTGGGGTCCCATTGTTCCCGCGGTCGTTTCCGTATGACGTATATTGTGTGACGTGCTTGCCTGGACGCATCCCAGTACAGTGTCGTTTTCTGTTGGCAGCTGCTTTTGAACCCCTGCATCAAGTTCATGATGTGTTCCTGTTGACGCCACGTGTAATGTGCCTGTTGCATGTGGTGGGCCAGCAGCAGGTTGGTGTCTGTGCGCATTCTCTCAAACCTCTCGTATGTAAGGAGTGAAGTTTTCATGTCCGCGTACCGTCTCACTGTGTTGTGTTTTGCCTGTTCGTACCATTGTCGGCGTTCCAGGCACATTGTTGTATATGTATTGTGTAGTCGTTGTGCTTCTATATGCTCCTTGGTCAGGTTTGTTGCCAGCAGGTGGTATTCTGTTTTGGCTGTTTGTGTGTTGGTGTATACTGTGCGTAGTTCTTGTAGGTGCCGTCGTGTTACCTCTGCTGCGTGTGCGTTGCAGTAGGTGTTGTGGGCGCGTTGTGCGTGCTGCCTAGCCAGCTTGTCGGAGGCCATTAGGTAGTGCTCCCACCGCCTGGTGTCACCATCGAGGCGTTGACGTTTTGCAGTTCGTTCTTCTTGAGTCAACGTGCCTGTCCCGTGTATGCTCGCAAACCATGACACTGCCTCGTCGTCATTTGCGGCCTGCGCAGCCTGGAGCCACAGTTCGGGGTCTATGGGCTCCGTTGTTGCTGTTTTCAGCCCTGCGTTTACGGCTCCGGGCGTCACACCGCATGGGCGCTCCGACTTGGTTGCGCAGGTTTTGTGCTGTTTCCCGTGGTGGCAGTGTTTGCGCAACAAACCTAGTCAGCAATAGGGGTGATGGCGGCTGTTGCGGTGTGGGGTCGGCAAATTTCCGCCTTAGGGTCTGGACGGCCTGGATCCTGCGGAAATGGAAGAGGCCTACCTTTGCCCGTAGTTTGTGTCTTTCTATGGTGGGGATGGCATCGATAAGGGACAGCGGGATGAGTAGTCTGGCACATAGCCAGAGTTCAAGGCTGGTGGCCGTTTTCTGCCATTGGCAGGCGTGCTGGGTCCAGTCAGTCCAGCTCCTGCGCCACAGGTCCCAGAATTCACCCCAGGCAGGGCAGTACGCTAGTCTTGACTGCACCGACGCCCTGTGTTGTTGGCGCACAGGGCGGGTGACCGTTCCCAGGGGGCGCGTGTTCCCCACCACCTTACCTGTCCCCAGAGCCAAGGGGTCCACGCGTTTCGTCTGTAGTGTTTCACGGGGAGCCAACTCACCCACTATACCTCCGGGGTATGTTTTTGTCTACGCACTTGCATAATCCATGCCTTTGCAGGCGTGGGCATGATTTGTCCGATGAGGACAATATCGTGGGGTTGTGGTTGTTGGGAATCCATGGGCAGGTTGTCGCCCATATTTGCAAGGACATCAGAGTGGTTGTTCCCTTGTATGTCCTTATAGTCGCTATATGTGGTTGCTTGTTCAAGGGTGCGGTGCCCAGGAGTCCATCGTATGGTGAGCCGTTTCGTAGAGGCGTTGTGGTAGCCTATGTCGCGGTAGTCCTGGTCTTTGACTACCCCTTTACGCTTTATAGGGGTGGCTTTCACCACGCCTTGGTTATCGAGTATGATTTCGTCTCATTCGCTGGCACCACCACAAAGTGGTATACAAACGGGTCAAAACGACAAGGAAGAGCAGGAGGAGGCATATACAATGGAAACTACCACGCAGCATTCCGCGTACACGGACCTCAACAGGTGTACCGGGCTGAGACAATCGCGTGCGCGCTGGCCTCTGAACTGGGTTCTCCCGTGTAGTGTACGGTGATCCCGTGGAGTTTCCGTTGGTGTGGTAGTGCCTGGGACACTTCTAGGGTTTCCTCTAGGGTTGGTTTGTCGGGCGGGTTCATCCAGCTATAGTCTAGGCGATTTGTGGCCGGCCGTGTTTTCCCCGCGCTTGTTTCTTGGTCCTCCTCCGAGCTCTCTGAGCTGCGTTGGCCCACCGTGCCCCCTAGAGCTCGGACAGCGTCGATATATTTATATTGGGTTGCGGTGAGCTGCTGTGTGGGGCCGTTGTTTTGCAGTTCTTGCTGCCCGAGTGTGATCCACCGGGTGATGTAGGACCACCACAGTTGCCTTAGGCCTAGTCCCCCGTGGCTTAGGTTTGTTGTGAGTCGGTGTTTGTTCATTTGCTGTTCTATCCTGGGTGTGTCCCTAAGGTAGTGTAGGAGTATGTCGTCCCACGGTGCCATCCGGGACATGTTCCCGAGGAACAGTCCCCTGTACGTCCACCGTGGGACGAGGACGGCGTTGATGATGGCTACCTTCTCGTAGGCGTTAAGGGTCCTGCACGCCGCTATGTCATGGTGCAGCTGTGTGGTCACCATGTTCCACGCTGTATCTTCTTGTGTGGGGTGGGCTAGTACGTGGCCCAGGTCAGTCATTATGGGTGGCCACACGGGGATCAGCTGGTGTTGCCAGGTGATGGGCTCCAAGTTATAGTCTTTGGCCCAGTGGTATACTTCGGTTTTGTCCTTGTTGAAGCGTAGCCCCATTGTACACGCCACTTCGTGGAGTGTATCTAGGGTGTGTAATAGTGAGCCCCTCGTGGGTGCGCGTACCGCGATGTCATCGATGAACACGTAAAGGCAGGCATCCGGGCCTCGTTCCTTGGTTTCCCTAAGTAGTATGTCGTAGTACAGGAGGAATAATGTTGGGGAGAGGGGGCACCCCTCTTTCATTCCCCTGGTGGGGCGTATGGGGAGGTCCCGTCCGTGTAGGGACAGTGCGGCCGGCGTGTGCTGGTGGTATATATCCCCCAGCATTCTAATGATGTTTTCCGGTGCCCCTGCCTCCTTGACGATCTCAGTCAGCATCGGTCAGGGGACCAAGGGGAATGCCTTGGCTACGTCTAGGAGGGCCACGTACCCGTCCTGGGTGTGTAGGTCGTTCAAAAGCTTCGTGGCTAGAGTCGTGGTGTTGCGGCCTTGAAGGGCCCCGTGTTGTATGTCTAGTAGTCCTGGGGTCATGGCCTTAGATATACGCATCAGGAGGAGGCGGGTAGGGATGCTATATATGGCGGTGGAAACGTATATTGGCCTGTAATTGCAGGGATCCTGTGGGTCCTTTTTTTTTATAAATGAGCACTACCCTCGAACGCAGCCAGGCAACTGGGATGTTTTGTCCGTTCCAGACGTCGATTATTGCCTGGTATAGTTGTTTCTGTATGTGGTTGGGTAAGTGCCGGAGCAGGTGCGGTGGTACCCCGCCGGGTCCAGCTGATTTGTTCTTGGGCGCCCGCAGGCACTTTAGGTATTCTTCGTACGTTGGGGTTGATGTGTTCCATGTGTGGTGTCGTACGTGCTTCCATATTAGTCGCTGGCACGTGTCCTCGTCGTATGTTGGGTCTCCGGCAAAGTGGTTTAAGACGTGTTGCGTACCTCCAATTGGGGGTTGTGGCGTGTCTTGCGCAATGAGTCCAGTGCGCCACCTCTTGACCATTTTGTAGAAGTAACCGGATTTGTGTACCGCCGCTCTGCGGAGCTTGCCAATCTGCTTCCGTATGTGGTGCTCTTGAGCCTCGCCAAACTCCCGTAACCGCGCCGTGGGGTCTGGGGTTTCCGACCATGTTGCCGTGGCTAGCGTCTTGGTGCGTTTAGGGTGTCTTGGCCGTGCCGCGTGGGCGATAGCCGGCAGGATGCGCCGTGCCGTGTGCAGGGGGGGTCAGTGTCCTTAACGGGTAGGGTGGACATTGAGTTGGTAAAGCGCTAGAAGTGTGTGGTATACCATTTCGAGACAGATGGCTGCGGTTTCCTATAGGGTGGGTTGGGGGCTCCTATCCTCCAACGAATGCCGAGTAACACCAGGGCGTGGTCCAATATGGGCATTTGTATAGTGTCGTAGTAAGTCCAAGGTATGTTGGGTATTTGTTGCCTAATCAATATGGCGCCCAGGCGACGCGGTCGTCCATGCCGTGGAATGTGTGTGCAGTACCGTCGAGGTTCGGGCGGTTGACTACTCGCGTGTAGCGGGTCGAGGAGCACACCGTTGGCTAGGTCTTGCTGCCAAGGGCGTGTTGGGTCGGACGACCATATGTCATCGTTGTAGTCCCCCATCATGATGTTGTATGGCTTTAGGGGGTGTAAGAAGAGGATGGTGTAGCACAAAAGGACATTGTGCTGCTGCTGACCATCCATTGTTGCGCATTGTTGCTTCTTCATTTCGTGTCTTACGTCGCTTGACCTTGCATTCTGGCGTTGTGATAAAAGGTAGAAATTCAAAAGCATCAAATGTCACCTTTTGGAAGGTTTTGTGCTAGTGTAGATGCAGGTTGGAGTCCAAAAAAGAGGCATAATGACTAGGCGAAATTCGGCTTTTTAGGGGGTTTTGCCATTGTGTGAGTATACAATGCCATGTTTGCAGCAGCGGGTTCCATATGTTGACATGATGCCGTTGCTTCATAGCTCTAATTGTAGCCTAGTTGGCAAAAATTGCAGACTATGCTAGTAGACTTGGTGTGTGTGATAGTGTTGTATCGGAGTGGTGTTTCAAGACATGGAAGATCAAATGTTTGGAAACACCATTGAGTTCCAATAGTAAAAAGTACTTACCCATAAGACGGTACATGGGCTGCAGGTGCTTGCGGTCCATCAGTACACATTGCAGTGTCTCTAACTGTTGGTCTGCCAGGTAGGCTTGTTCCGCAGGCTTCCAATGGCAGGGTCTGTAGCCTGTGGGTAGCTTGTTCCACGGAGCAACATAGATTTGATACTTATGTTTTTTTTGGGATGCGCAATGTCTGCAGATGCCTCCCACCATGCCATGCCTGGAGCCACTGCCTCGTCATGGCCTGCACAGCCACGAGCCGAGGTTGCCCACACGCTCTGTGGCCCTGCCTGCGCACGCACGTCGTTGTGGTGTGGCAAGAAAGTTTGTGGTCAATGGCAACTGTGTGGCCGCCACCATCATCTAGCAGACCCAGCGCAAGGATGCAGCGCATCATGGGCCCTCTCTACAAGGCATTGGTGGTCAGTCGGGGTTGTACCGTTGCACTGGATGGGTGGGGTGATGGGCCCGCATGCCTTGCAACGTGTCGGGCGCAGCGATCCAGCTCGGACAGTGAGAAATGATGCCGGGCCTGGAATACCTCACCAATGCCCTATCCCTTCCACAGGCAAGTGTTGTCCTGGCCGTACCGCCAGTGCAGCCCGGCGCCCAGGGCGGGTGGGGAGATGCCCAGGTCCCAAAGCAAAGGTGGTGCGGTCCAACTAGTCCATGCAGTGAATGTGTCGGCGTGCAAAATGGCTGCCTCGTGAACCACGATGGTGAACCACTTGTGAAGGTCCCCCCCCATGCCAGATCCACCAAGGGTTTGACATGAGACGTGGCCCACTCCAACACACTACGGCGCAACAAAGCCTCAAGTTAGATGAGGGGGTGTTGGTACATCGGACCGGCCGCACTATGCAAAGCTGTTGTGGTACAAGCCCGGGCGAGAAGCTGGACCATGTCTTGTGGTCAGTAAGCAACGGCACCGCCATGGCGAGCACGTCAAATTGCCTGCGCAGGGGTTCGGAGGCGTTGTACAGCACAATAGGCACCCCAATAGGGCCTGGCCTATTTGGGGGGTCTATTAGGGGGCCTATTGGCAGCCCATTGGGGGGCCTATTGGGGGCCTATTGGGGGCCTATTAGGTGGCCCATCCGGCACCCCATTGTGGCATAATCTCACAATTTTTAGACCCAAGGTTCTAAAAAGGGGGCCCTATCAGCGGGCCTCTTGCGGGCCCCATTAAGGGGCCTATTTGGGGGCCGATTAGGGGCCCCATTAGGGATTTATTTCGGGGCCTACTAAGGGGGCCTATTGGTGGGTCTATCAGGGGGCCCATTAGGGGGCTTGTTGGAGGGCCTATTATGCGGCCTAAAAGTGGGGCAATTAGGGGGCCTACTAGGGGGCTATTAAGGGGCCTATTGGGGGACCTATTAAAGGGGCTTATTCGGCAGCCAGTTGGGGGGCCTATTAGGGGCCCCTCTAGGCACCTGGGCCTGTTAGGCACCCAATGGGCCTCCTTTTGGGAACCAAAAAGCCCCCTAATAGGCAGTCCAATAGGCCCCCCAATAGGCCCCCTAATGCGCCTCCTAATAGGCACTTTTCACCATCGGATGCGGAATTTCGCGCTCTTCAATTTGGTCTATCGCAAAATTTGCTGAAAATGCACGTAGCCCCGGGAAATCGCCATTTATTGCCATTTTGGGTGTTTTTCGGCTTGAAAACTTCCCCCGGCCGTGGCCGGCTGCGTGACTAAAATGGCTGTAACTCGGTTTAGGGGCCCCAAAACGCGCGGCACTTTTGACCATCGGATGCGGAATTTAGCGCTCTTCGATTTGGTCTTTCGCAAATTTTGCTGAAAAGGCATGTAGCCGCAGGAAATAGCGATTTATTGCCATTTTGGGTGTTTTTCGGCTTGAAAACTTCCCCCGGCTGTGGCCGGCTAGGTGACTAACATGGCCGTAACTCGGTTTAGGGCCCCCAAAACGCGCGGCACTTTTGACCATTAGATGCAGAATTTCGCGCTCTTCGATTTCGTCTCTCGCAAAATTTTTCCTGAAAAGGCATGTAGCCGCAGGAAATAGCGATTTATTGCCATTTTGGGTGTTTTCCAGCTTGAAAACTTCCCCCGGCCGTGGCCGGCCGGGTGACTAAAGTGGCTGTAACTCGGTTTAGGGGCCCAAAACGCGCGGCACTTTTGACCATTAGATGCGGAATTTCGCGCTCTTCGATTTGGTCTTTCGCAAAATTTGCTGAAAATGCACGTAGCCCCGGGAAATCGCCATTTATTGCCATTTTGGGTGTTTTTCGGCTTGAAAACTTCCCCCGGCTGTGGCCGGCCGGGTGACTAAAATGGCTGTAACTCGGTTTAGGGGCCCCAAAACGCGCGGCACTTTTGACCATCGGATGCGGAATTTCGCGCTCTTCAATTTGGTCTATCCCAAAATTTGCTGAAAATGCACGTAGCCCCGGAAAATCGCGATTTATTGCCATTTGGGGTGTTTTTCGGCTTGAAAACTTCCCCCGGTTGTGGCCGGCTGCGTGACTAAAATGGCCGTAACTCGGTTTAGGGGCCCCAAAACGTGCAGCACTTTGGACCATCGGATGCGGAATTTCGCGCTCTTTGATTTGGTCTCTCACAAACTTTGCATTTTAAAACGATGGTGAGGGGTGGGGTGGGCAGTGAGCACCCAAATAGAACGCTATTCTGAAATCCAAAATAGAGGAGAAAACTTCGTGGCCCTTTGCCAAGTACGGCCTTGTGCGACTTGGATCAGGTAGTGCTTGAAGAGATTATGGCCGAAAATAGTGACTCTTGAGGACCTCCAAACAATGATGTCTTGAGCACACCTCTGTCACACTTAAAGGGCATGAGTCCTCTGGAGACGAGGAAAACTGCCTTGGGAACATGCGTCTAAACCTCCGGTCGAGGATGCCCAGGATCAGCTGACCGAGATGGCTAGCACGAGGGAAGGTAGTTTGCGACTTCAGTTTGGGCCGCCTAATTCTAAGGGTGTTTCCAAGGGGTGTGCCTAGGGGCTCTTAGGAGGGGGGATAGTCTAAAAGTAGCACACAGTGCAAGGATTCCCCCTAGGTGTGAAAATGACACCTGGGTACACGGTTTGGAGTTCCATCGACGATGATGCCCTAGGCACCGCAAAGTATGAGTTTCTACTACGGCCAAACTTCCAAATAGTTGCACTTCGCTTAAGGCGCCCCCCTAGTGAGCCGCCAACCAATGGCCCAGTCTCAAGCACTTGCCGGAGCGTAAGGCGGGGCTTCAGCGCGGAGGTAAGGCCCCCTCCATTGGTCTCAATGGTGCTATGTTTGGCGGGATGTGACAACTAGAGGGTGGAGATACGAGCCAATCTTTCCGGAGCCTGAAATGGGCCGGTTGGCATGGTGTGCCACCGATCTAAATGGTGACTTTCCTTTTGGCTTCTAGATTTAGCACCACATGAGGGATGGGACCTGTCACAATGGGTGGCCCACATGCTTTTTAGTCCAGTGGGGTGCCTTGTCACAAAAACTTTCCCAAAGGGTCACTCATGGCGGAGACAACTCCCCGGCCGGATTCCACAGCTTCCAACTTTCAAATATTTTTTCACTCTGCGCATTCTTTTCCTGCGATTGTTTTTCTTTTTTGAACACGCTGCCCCCTCCCCCAAAGAAAATCAAGGGCAACCACTGATCAGGGGGTTTGCCATCAAGGTATCAAGGGATGGAGAGGGGGGGGGGGTTGGCATTTCCACACCCCGTCTAGCATTGGATGCAACACTGCCGTGCAGAAGCGTAGCAGCCGGACAACATGCAGCTTCTTGCCATCAATTCTACCCTCCCACCTGATACCACGTTGTTGCTCCCACAGTCGCCGTCTTTATCAACTTTACTCAACACTTAGGACAAGGACTAGGGGTGCAAACTGACACAAGCGCAGCACAAAGGCCTCAAGACACAAAGCAGTGCATGAGCACCTGGTAAATTTGCTTTTTGGGGGTTTTGATGGATACAATTTGTCAGGCCACATGATGTGGCCTGCAGTTCCCTGAACCAGAATTCATTGAGCAGGGGAGGGGGAATGGCCAATACTGCGACCCGCAGGAGTCCAATCTGCCATGATGCAATAGGAGTGCATTAGCCTGTTAATGTCCATACTGGTGTTGGGTCAGAGGCCGAAGCAAAGCTGGGCTCTCTCCAGCAAAATGCCCCTGCATCTGCCCCACTGTTGGAGGGAGGCAAAGGGGGGCTCAGCTGGAAGCCAAGGTATGCAATCACGAGTGGGCCATGAAGATGGCTGCAACTCATATTGAGACAATGTCAGCGTGTCGTGTACCACACCATACCTTTGCAAGGGCAATTGTGTTCACCGCCGTGCATAGCACAGAACCATGAAGATGGGGGCAGGGGGGCGGGGGGGCTGGACGTTGGGGTACAGGTCAGCAGTCCACTGGAGGGAGGCACTGGGGAGTGATGGGAAAGATGAAGGTTCAAATGTAGACCAATCAGTAACCGGGACAAAAATGCCCGTGATACGGCCTCGTCCCCTCATGTCCACACACACACCCCTCCGACGCCCCCCCCCCCCAACCCAGGGGGCATTGTCGCCAAGTGACGCCCCCCCCCAGGGCGGTGGA
Source organism: Eutreptiella sp. 'Long Island Sound 2002' (assembly GCA_964036045.1). Classification (NCBI taxonomy): domain Eukaryota; phylum Euglenozoa; class Euglenophyceae; order Eutreptiales; family Eutreptiaceae; genus Eutreptiella; species Eutreptiella sp. 'Long Island Sound 2002'. Next base: position 184,166,006 of record OZ038379.1, on the reverse strand, counting down.
CACCACTCCCCACCAACCACTTACCGGCGCGTACTATGCAGAATTCATGGCCGGGGAGTTGCTTGCTGTAGGTCGCCCAAGGCTCTGGGCATATGCGCTGACATCCACAGATGCTTTTCACGGCATCGCGGTCATGCACAACTTCAGTGGCACCACGCCCGTACACGATGGGTCCGTGCTGTTCACCGTGGGGAGAAGGGCCTTGCACATCAGCCAGCACAGGCTCCTTTTGTGGAACGGACATGGCGCACAACAGCGCCTTGAGGCAACATTTTTCAGAGGTCTGAGGAGTGCAATGGGTCAGAACAAAGGAGACGCACATGAGCTCTGACGACGAGGTCTCACAGTTGCGCAGTCCTGACACTGATGCGTTTTTTCTGGGGACTAGCCGGTGATGGGATGGAAACAGGGGGGGGGGACAAAAATGGGAAGCCAGACAGTAGATGGGTCAAAAGGTCAACACAAACGAAGAAGAGAAACTTCCTCAAAAAATACACAGAGAAATGAGACAAAATCCGACAGACCGGATCAGGCAAATTGGACTGTGGAGACTGATGATGCGTGCTATCCTTTTTTCATGTGGGCACCGTGCCTGGATACCAACAGTGATACATGACAACTGCTGGCCCAAACCGGCAGCGCAGCCCTGAAGTTGCCAGGCGGTAGGAAGCGCACACCCAAATACACACCCGCACTGGTTGCTGGAGGACTTTCAGCCCAATGCAATGAGAGAAGAAACAACTGCCTGCACCATAATTTGCTAGGGGTTTGGGGGCTGCTGGTACGGGCAGAGGTAATGCTGGAGTGCCGGGCCTTTCGCATCACTTCCTGGGCTGTCACAAGCAATCACAAAACCCCAAACCTGGTCCAGCGCTTCTGCCTTATCTTCTGCCAACAAATCTTTTTTTTTGTGCTTTCAGTGAACATAGTCCGACAGCTGCGAAGGTGAGTTCTCAGCAGGTGTATGTTGCATTTTGGCGCGAGGCCAGAGTCATGTAGTGTCTTTAAGACAGGCCTACCCCTTACAACAAGAAGGGACTGCAGAGTAAACTGCCTGGTACCAGCCACGCTCTTGATATGAAGGCAGAACCAGGAAGAAGCAAAACCATTGATCCAAGCGGAAAGAAGACATTCTGCCTTATCAGCCAACAAATGCTCCCAACCCCAGTCACGTCGTACATGAGTCCCCAGCATTCCTTCATCGCCCACTGTGCCTCCTCTCATGGAGCTCGCGTTCCTATGGCACGGATTTTCCCAGTGCCAGTGTTTCGAGTCACCCACTTCTTGCACTGAGGCGGTTCGTGCCATATTCAAGGAGGCACAATGATGGCACAAATCACCGGGTCACAAAGCGGGCAGCACAAAAGTGGGGAGCACGTGATGCTGCCCCCCCTTGGGAAATGGGGCATGATGCAGGGGGTAAAAAGAGACTGGGTCTGAAATGGCTTTGGCTTAGGCAGGAGCCAGCAACCTCCTGTGGGGGAGTTGTCACACGGTGCCCATACAGTGGCACTTTTTGATGTTTCTGAAGATTTTGCCTGGGAGGCCCTCTCAAACCCATTGCAGTAGGACTTCCTGTCGGCTTCTGGATGGTCGCTGGTACTTCCTGGTGGCTTCTGGGTCGTTGTTGTTACTTCCTAGTACCTTCATAGGACCCGAACCCCAACCCTAACCCTAACCCTAACCCTAATCAAGACTGAATATTGGGACCGAGCTGGTGGGGGAGGGAACATCAGCTATGACTGGTGAGGGACATCAAGAATGATTCACACATTGATGGCTCTTGACAAAGTGAAATCAGCTTGCAAGTGAACCCCATCACCACGAGGCCCATTTTCAAGGCTTTTTGGACTTCTGAGGGGCCAAAATGCCCCAAAATGGGCTCAAAATGGGCCCATTTCACCCGTTTGTGCACCCCAAATGGTCTAGGATGAGGTCTGGAAAAATGCGTTTTCGACCCATTTTTGACCCATTTTTGGTCCCAAAACAGCCCATTTCCAAGGCATTTTGGGATTTTCGGAGTACCAAAATGGGCCACCACAAGCTCAAAACGGTCCAAAAACACTTGTTTTAGCGTCGCACATGGTCTAGGATCATTTTTGAGAAAAGTCATTTTTTGCCCCTACTGGACCCTGTTGACCCATTTGGGCACCCACCTGTTTGGGCTTGCGCTTGCAGCTTGCCGCAGCCTAGTGGGCCTAGGTATTGGGGTCTAGGCGTCCCTTTGGGCAATTCTGAGGGGTGGAAACCACAAAAAGTGGGGGGTTGCGGGTGGACTAGGTGCCCTCGGAATCGCATTTTGAGCCATGTAGCCAAAGATATGGCCTATTCTTGGTTTGTGGCTGTCGGCATTTGGAGCTTCTGGGGGCCTTTTTAGGCCGTTTCCTGGACATATCATGGAGTTGGAGGGCCGCAAAGAGCTCGTTGACATGGGGAAGTCAAGCCGCACGTGGAGTGTAGCCACCGTTTCCCTTCGTTTGGCCGTTTTGTATGTGTTCCAGGGCTTTTTTGGCCCAAAAATGGCTGTTTTTGGCCCTAAACTGCAGTTTTTGAAACTGAGGTCCGCCACTTGCGACACCCGTTCCCGGCCACCACTGTCAAGTTTCCTGCTCAAACTTTGTGTGATTGTACTTCACACCCATAGGTATCATCCACCGAAATTTCACTCAAATCCAAAGCACCACGACGGAGTTCTGATTTTGGCCCATTTCGCGCGTGCTGCTTGCTGCTTGCTGCTTGCTTGCTGCTTGCTGCTTGCTTGCTAAACCTGGTAGGTCCACCCTAGACACTAAAGAGGGTTATAAAACCAAGACTGGTTCCACCAGCTCGGTAACCCTAACCCTAACCCTAATCAAGACTGAATATTGGGACCGAGCTGGTGGGGGAGGGAACATTAGATATGAATGGTGAGGGACATCAAGAATGATTCACACATTGATGGCTCTTGACAAAGTGAAATGCACCTGAACCCCATCACCACGAGGCCCACTTTCAAGGCTTTTTGGACTTCTCAGGGGCCAAAATGCCCCAAAATGGGCTCAAAATGGGCTCATTTCACCCTTTTGTGCACCCCAAATGGTCTACGATGAGTTTTGGAAAAATGTGTTTTTGACCCATTTTTGACCCATTTTTGGTCCCAAAACAGCCCATTTTCAAGGCATTTTGGGATTTTTGGAGGACCCAAATGGGCCACCACAAGCTCAAAAACAGTCCAAAACCACTTGTTTTGGCGTCGCACATGGTCTAGGATCATTTTTGCGAAAAATTAAAATTTTTACTCCTTTCGGACCCATTTGGGTACCCACCTGTTTGGGCTTGAGCTTGCAGCTTGCCACAGCCTAGTGGGCCTAGTTAATGGGGTCTAGACGTCCGTTTGGGCAATTCTGAGGGGTGGAAACCACAAAACGTGGGGGGTTGCGGGTGGAGTAGGTGCACTCGGAATCGCATTTTGAGCCATGTAGCCAAACATATGGCCTATTCTTGGTTTGTGGCTGTCGGCAGTTGGAGCTTCTGGGGGCCTTTTTGGGCCGCTTCCGCGGCATATCATGGAGTTAGAGGGCCGCAAAGAGCTCGTTGACACGGGGAAGTCAAGCGGCACGTGGAGTGTACCCACCGTTTCCCTTCGTCTGGCCGTTTTGAATGTGTTCCAGGGCATTTTTGGCCCAAAAATGGCTGTTTTTGGCCCTAAACTGCAGTTTTTGTGAAACTGAGGTCCGCCCCTTGCGGATCCCGTTCCCGGCGCCTGCGTTGACTTTCTTGCTCAAACTTTGTGTGATTGTACTTCACACCCATAAGGATCATCCACCAAAATTTCAGCGGAATGTGGAGCACCACAACGGAGTTCTGATTTTTACCCATTTCGCGCATGCTGCTGCTTGCTGCTTGCTGCTGCTGCTTGCTGCTTGCTGCTGCTGCTGCTAAACCTGGTAGGTCCACCCTAGACACTAAAAAGGGTTATAAAACCAAGACTGGTTCCACCAGCTCGGTGCCCCTAACCCTAATCAAGACTGAATATTGGGACCGAGCTGGTGGGGGAGGGAACATCAGCTATGATTGGTGAAGGACATGAAGAATGATTCACACATTGATGGCTCTTGACAAAGTGAAATCAGCTTGCAAGTGAACCCCATCACCATGAGGCCCACTTTCAAGGCTTTTTGGACTTCTGAGGGGCCAAAATGCCCCAAAATGGGCTCAAAATGGGCTCATTTCACCCGTTTGTGCACCCCAAATGGTCTAGGATGAGTTTTGGAAAAATGCGTTTTTGACCCATTTTTGACCCATTTTTGGTCCCAAAACAGCCCATTTTCAAGGCATTTTGGGATTTTCGGAGGACCAAAATGGGCCACCACAAGCTCAAAACGGTCCAAAAACACTTGTTTTAGCATCGCACATGGTCTAGGATCATTTTTGAGAAAAGTCATCTTTTTGCCCCTATTGGACCTTGTTGACCCATTTGGGCACCCACCTGTTTGGGCTTGAGCTTGCAGCTCGCTGCAGCCGAGTGGGCCTAGGTATTGGGGTCTAGGTGTCCGTTTGGGCAATTCTGAGGGGTGGAAACCACAAAAAGTGGGGGGTTGCGGGTGGACTAGGTGCCCTCGGAATCGCATTTTGAGCCATGTAGCCAAAGATATGGCCTATTCTTGGTTTTTGGCTGTCGGCATTTGGAGCTTCTGGGGGCCTTTTTGGGCCGTTTCCGGGACATATCATGGAGTTAGAGGGCCGCAAAGAGCTCGTTGACATGGGGAAGTCAAGCCGCACGTGGAGTGTACCCACTGTTTCCCTTTGTTTGGCCGTTTTGAATGTGTTCCAGGGCTTTTTTGGCCCAAAAATGGCTGTTTTTGGCCCTAAACTGCAGTTTTTGAAACTGAGGTCCGCCACTTGCGAATCCCGTTCCCGGCCGCCACCGTTGAGTTTCTTGCTCAAACTTTGTGGGATTGTACTTCACACCCATAGGTATCATCCACCAAAATTTCACTGAAATCCAAAGCACCACGACGGAGTTCTGATTTTTCCCCATTTCGCGCGTGCTGCTGCTTGCTTGCTGCTTGCTGCTGTTGCTTGCTGCTAAACCTGGTAGGTCCACCCTAGACACTAAAAAGGGTTATAAAACCAAGACTGGTTCCACCAGCTCGGTGACCCTAACCCTAATCAAGACTGAATATTGGGACCGAGCTGGTGGGGGAGGGAACATCAGCTATGACTGGTGAGGGACATCAAGAATGATTCACACATTGATGGCTCTTGACAAAGTGAAATCAGCTTGCAAGTGAACCCCATCACCACGAGGCCCACTTTCAAGGCTTTTTGGACTTGTGAGGGGCCAAAATACCCCAAAATGGGCTCAAAATGGGCTCATTTCACCCGTTTGTGCACCCTTTTTGACCCATTGTTGACCCATTTTTGGTCCCAAAACAGCCCATTTTCAAGGCATTTTGGGATTTTCGGAGGACCAAAATGGGCCACCACAAGCTCAAAACGGTCCAAAAACACTTGTTTTAGCGTTGTATATGGTCTAGGATCATTTTTGAGAAAAGTCATCTTTTTGCCCCTACAGGACCCCATTGACCCATTTGGGCACCCACCTGTTTGGGCTTGAGCTTGCAGCTTGCCACAGCCTAGTGGGCCTAGGTATTGGGGTCTAGGCGTCCGTTTGGGCAATTTTGAGGGGTGGAAACCACAAAAAGTGGGGGGTTGCAGGTGGAGTAGGTGCCCTCGGAATCGCATTTTGAGCCATGTAGCCAAAGATATGGCCTATTCTTGGTTTGTGGCTGTCGGCATTTGGAGCTTCTGGGGGCCTTTTTAGGCCGTTTCCGGGACATATCATGGAGTTAGAGGGCCGCAAAGAGCTCGTTGACACGGGGAGGTCAAGCCGCATGTTGAGTGTACCCACCGTTTCCCTTCGTTTGGACGTTTTGAATGTGTTCCAGGGCTTTTTTGGCCCAAAAATGGCTGTTTTTGGCCCTAAACTGCAGTTTTTGAAACTGAGGTCCGCCACTTGCCACGTTCCCGGCCGCTACCGTTGAGTTTCTTGCTCAAAATTTGTGTGATTGTACTTCACATCCATAGGTATCATGCACCAAAATTTCAACCAAATCCAAAGCACCGCGACGGAGTTCTGATTTTGGCCCATTTCGCGCGTGCTGCTGCTTGCTGCTTGCTTGCTGCTTGCTTGCTTGCTGCTGCTAGACCTGGTAGGTCCACCCTAGACACTAAAAAGGGTTATAAAACCAAGACTGGTTCCACCAGCTCGGTGACCCTAATCAAGACTGAATATTGGGACCGAGCTGGTGGGGGAGGGAACATCAGCTATGACTGGTGAGGGACATCAAGAATGATTCACACATTGATGGCTCTTGACAAAGTGGAATCGGCTTGCAAGTGAACCCCATCACCACGAGGCCCACTTTCAAGGCTTTTTGGACTTCTGAGGGGCCAAAATACCCCAAAATGGGCTCAAAATGGGCTCATTTCACCCGTTTGTGCACCCCAAATGGTCTAGTATGAGGTTTGGAAAAATGCGTTTTTGACCCATTTTTTACCCATTTTTGGTCCCAAAACAGCCCATTTCCAAGGCATTTTGGGATTTTCGGAGGACCAAAATGGGCCACCACAAGCTCAAAACGGTCCAAAAACACTTGTTTTAGCGTCGCACATGGTCGAGGATCATTTTTGAGAAAAGTCATCTTTTTGCCCCTACTGGACCCTGTTGACCCATTTGGGCACCCACCTGTTTGGGCTTGAGCTTGTAGCTTGCCGCAGCCTAGTGGGCCTAGGTATGGGGGTCTAGACGTCCATTTGGGCAATTTTGAGGGGTGGAAACCACAAAAAGTGGGGGGTTGCGGGTGGAGTAGGTGCCCTCGGAATCGCATTTTGAGCCATGTAGCCAAAGATATGGCCTATTCTTGGTTTGTGGCTGTCGGCATTTGGAGCTTCTGGGGGCCTTTTTGGGCCGTTTCCGCGACATATCATGGAGTTAGAGGGCCGCAAAGAGCTCGTTGACATGGGGAAGTCAAGCCGCACGTGGAGTGTAGCCACCGTTTCCCTTCGTTTGGCCGTTTTGAATGTGTTCCAGGGCTTTTTCGGCCCAAAAATGGCTGTTTTTGGCCCTAAACTGCAGTTTTTGAAACTGAGGTCCGCCACTTGCGAATCCCGTTCCCGGCCGCCACCGTTGAGTTTCTTGCTCAAACTTTGTGTGATTGTACTTCACACCCATAGGTAGCATCCACCAAAATTTCACCCGAATCCGAAGCACCACGGCGGAGTTCTGATTTTGGCCCATTTCGCGCGTGCTGCTTGCTTGCTGCCTGCTGCTTGCTGCTTGCTTGCTAAACCTGGTAGCTCTATCCAACGTCCTAACTTTGAATGTTTTGGTATTTGGCTTTCGCTTCATCGCGATCCCATCAATTACCTCCAATGTGCCTGTCCATTTCACCGCAATCAATCAATGCCCGACGTGGCCGGTACCTTTTTGACCGTATTTTGAAGTTCGCTTTGTGCCATTCCGCCATATCCCATTAATTTGTGCCACGTGAGTTGGAAAAAAATTCGCGTGAATTTTTTTTCCTGCCCCCCACGTCGCCCTTAGCTTACTGCATACGTTGTGTTGTTTTGGACCACGTTTATCCTAACCTTGAAGCGAGCAACCTAACCCCGTACTCCACTCGGAATGAATGTGCTCCCCAAGCTTCGTGTTGACGTCTGCGCTCGGCTTTCGCTTCACCGCGATCCCGTTCCTCTTTCTCTTGTTATGAGCAAAGCGATGCATATGTACAATGCATTGTACTTCCTGCCACATACCTGTACCAAAAAATTGATGTCTCTATCCGGCTATTGTGTGCCTGTCAAGTGTTGCATGTTCCTTGTTTCACGCATTACGGGGTGCCACAAGGCCCACGTTCAAGGCTTTTTGGACTTCTGAGGGGCCAAAATGCCCCCAAAATGGGCTCAAAATGGGCTCATTTCACCCGTTTGTGCACCCCAAATGGTCTAGGATGAGGTCTGGAAAAATGCGTTTTCGACTCATTTTTGACCCATTTTTGGTCCCAAAACAGCCCAGTTTCAAGGCATTTTGGGATTTTCGGAGTACCAAAATGGGCCACCACAAGCTCAAAACGGTCCAAAAACACTTGTTTTAGCGTCGCACATGGTCTAGGATCATTTTTGAGAAAAGTCATCTTTTTGCCCCTATTGGACCCTGTTGACCCATTTGGGCACCCACCTGTTTGGGCTTGAGCTTGCAGCTTGCCGCAGCCTAGTGGGCCTAGGTATGGGGGTCTAGGCGTCCGTTTGGGAAATTCTAAGGGGTGGAAACCACAAAAAGTGGCGGTGTAGGTGCCCTCGGAATCGCGTTTTGAGCCATGTAGCCCAAGATATGGCCTATTCTTGGTTTGTGGCTGTCGGCATTTGGAGTTTTTGGGGGCCTTTTTGGGCCGTTTCCGCGACATATCATGGAGTTAGAGGGCTGCAAAGAGCTCATTGACACGGGGAAGTCAAGCCGCATGTGGAGTGTACCCATCGTTTCCCTTCGTTTGGCCGTTTTGAATGCGTTCCGGGGCTTTTTCGGCCCAAAAATGGCTGTTTTGGGCCCTGAACTGCAGTTTTTGAAACTGAGGTCCGCCACTTGCGACACCCGTTCCCGGCCGCCACCGTTGAGTTTCTTGCTCAAACTTTGTGTGATTGTACTTCACACCCATAGGTATCATCCACCAAAATTTCACCCGAATCCGAAGCACCACGACGGAGTTCTGATTTTGGCCCATTTCGCGCGTGCTGCTTGCTGCTTGCTGCTTGCTGCTTGCTGCTTGCTTGCTAAACCTGGTAGGTCCACCCTAGACCCTAAAAAGGGTTATAAAACCAAGACTGGTTCCACCAGCTCGGTGACCCTAACCCTAACCTAGCCTTGTGGACGATTGCTTTTTGTCATACTTCATACTCGAGTGGTGAAGAACTCAACACCATGCCTAGAACTCGATCCTTCGCACTGATGCAACGGTAGGAAACATGGGTATCAGGGGTGACCGAGGAGCACATGGTAAATTGATGCTGAGGGACAGCAAATAATATGTGGCATGTGGCCATTAGCGACACAGACAATGCAGAACCAGGCGGAGGAAAGTAAGGCGGAGCTGCATACAACCCACCATAGTACCCCTTACCACAACACCGTGCCACTGTGCCTGAAATTGCGCAAAAAGCAGTGCCCATGCACACGGACATACAAAAACCTTGCACGGTGGGCACACGGCGCGTGCATGCCCAAATACTTGTGAGTGCAGACCCATGATGCATCCAACACCAACGCCCCCCCCCCCTCTCGCGCGGCTTCTTGGTCACAGCACAGCTGATGCCAGAAAGGACACACAGGAGCACACACAGACACTCAGCTCACAAGGCGTGCAAACGGGGGGAAATTGCAAAAACACGCAGGGGCGCACATTCGGCTGCTGAGGCTGGCAGTGCGCGCAACGCACTGGCGTGACCACACACTCGACGCAGGGCGTGGAAAAGCGAACGCAAATGCACCGTCGGCTTACGGCGGGGTTCATGGAATCTTGGGGCGTTCAAGGCTTGACCATGAGACCCACCTGCGCAAAGGCCCGTGCCCAGCCACGCCTGCAAACATGACAAGCGCCCGCAGGTCACGGACTCGGCGCACTCTTGGACGGCCTTAGTGCAGGCGTTCGCTCGCAGGGCCACACACGAGAGAAGAAGTGGTCCCCGGGCTGAAGGACACGTACGACAAAGCTTCGTCCAGGCACACTGCCCCCACCTTCTTCGTGCTTCTTTACACGGTGCTTCCCCCTGCGGGCAGTGCCCACGTGCTCCTTGTCTGGCGGGGGCGCGCAGGGACTGACGGGCGGCGGGCTGAGGGGTCCACGAAAGGGAAAGTCAAGGCAGATCCGCCTCCCCCGGCAGGTCACCTGAAGGTTGGAGCATGTTGGGGTGTCTGCCAAGGGGTACCCAGCCGTTGTGGGCACTGAGGGGCCCCGAAGTGCGACTGGTGTTCGAATTGCATGCGCGGGGCTTTAAAAGGTGTGCAAGGATGAAGCACTGGGTGCACCAGCACTCAAAATGCCAGATGGTCAAGGCCAAGGGTCAGGGTTAGGGTTAGGGTTAGGATCAGGGTCAGGGTTAGGGTCAGTGTTAGGGTTAGCATGTCAGCACGGGCACCAAGAACGCGGGAACGCTGTGCTGGGGTGACGCGATATATGCACGGTCATTGGATGGTGGGGCACACCCTGTCCTTCAACAGAAATGACGCGGTTCGAAAAATCCGGGGCACCCTACCGCAGACTGTCGTCAGCCGACTGCCAGTCGGTGCGGCATTCCGTGGACACTGCTACGCTGAAAACCACCGAAGTCGGCACCCTCCCCAAACCCCTTCCCACCGGTGCAAATGTTCAAGATGAAGCCAAGATGTGCACGAAGGATACGTTGGGGGAGGGGGTGGTCCGCGGACGTCGAACGTGTGAGCACCTGCTCGAGGGGGAAGCCCTCCATTCTACGGGCCATTTGGCTGCGAAAATCCGTCGACTTCCTGCACTCTAGCTCTTGTGTACTGCACAATGCACCCTCTTGACTTCTCAGCAATGAGGCTGCACAAGCAGCACTTGCACTCGTAGTTTCAAACACAGGGCCGATCCCGCAGTGAACGAGGCAAAGCAAGAAAAAATGGACCAGTTGACAAATCCGGTGTTGCATCCGGCATCACATCCGGCGTTACATCCGGTTGCTGCATACTGTTGTACACATTTGTTCCTTTTTTGTTCAGGGAACCATCCAACGTGGTGGCGGCTGATACTGAGCGGCACAGCATGTGGGCTGCTCGAGCGAAGCTGCAACCGGGGGGGCGGCACAGATGGAGCATTACAGAGGCGGCGGCATAAGGCAAGGAGCCGGCACAGAGGGGGCTTTCCTCACTTCTCTGAGGGAGAGCACCGGCGCTTTGGCCGAAACAGGACTGGGGCTCTGAGGACCCCCAGGCAAAGTCTCGCATGCCTCACAGATGCAGCACAAACCCTGGGCGAAGAGCTCAACCCCATAAAGCTGCCCGCGGAGCACGGGAGTATTCCCAGGCTCTCCCCATAAAGCTGCCCGCGGAGCACGGGAGTATTCCCAGGCTCTCCCCATAAAGCTGCCCGCGGAGCACGGGAGTATTCCCAGGCTCTCCCCATAAAGCTGCCCGCGGAGCACGGGAGTATTCCCAGGCTCTCCCCATAAAGCTGCCCGCGGAGCACGGGAGTATTCCCAGGCTCTCCCCATAAAGCTGCCCGCGGAGCACGGGTGTATTCCCAGGCTCTCCCCATAAAGCTGCCCGCGGAGCACGGGAGCATTCCCAGGCTCTCCCCATAAAGCTGCCCGCGGAGCACGGGAGTATTCCCAGGCTCTCTAATAGCTCAGGGTGTGGGACGGACTTGCAGAAGAACGGCATAGAGAGTGCCTTATTCGCACCGCACACACCGCGCGCTTTAGTAGACGCGTAATTTACCAATGTACTACACCCAGAGTACCACCGATATTGTGCAATGTCCAATGCCCTCTGCAGCCCACAAAGAAACCATACCATTAGCCCTGGGCTGCAACAAAGATGTTTCGACCCAAACAAAGGAATTCCCACCCATTTGCTGCTGCTCAGTGCCGTATTCTTTTTCCTGCAACATTCCTTGTGTCCATCGTTCAACGCCAGTCCTGCCTAAACGCACCGCGCGCGTGCACCGCGCGCGCGGCACTCTAATAGCTCCAGTAGGACGGGCCACTGCACCGCAAGGAGAGGGCATTGCATGCGGGTGGACTGGGAGGCGCCTTGCATGCAGTCAACTCGTGTCAGATTCGTCTGCCTCTGCTCTGAGGGAATACAGTACAGGCCACAAAGGCAAAGGAAGCGGTGCTCAAAGAGATGGCGGATGCACCAACAGGGGGGCTGCTGGCGAACTGGTCATCCGCAGGCCACAACGAAGGGGGACAAAGGGGGGGCATCGCGTTGTCTCCATCGGTTTGGCTCGCAGACTCGGGTGGTACAATTTGCGGAGGGAGGGGCCGGGACGGACACTCGGAATGCACACCGGAAGGGGCGGGGCTTGGGCTGCACAGGCCGAACAGAAATCGCCGGTGCAGAAATGCCAGAACGGAGCAGGGCTGTCCTTTAGGGGGGGGGGGGGGAAGGGAAACAAGGGTTCGTAACAGAAACGAGCGTTCACGGGGAACGTTCTCTGCTTCATGGTCAAGACACGGCCAAGATACAAAACCACAGAAACAGTATTGAACAATGGTTGGCGGTTGCGGCGGTTGGCGGTTGGTGGCGGTTGGCGGTTGGCGGTTGGCGATCCTTGGGGGCTGTCGTTAAGGGCTGTCCTTAACTAAAAAAAAAAATGGGGGTTCTTAAGGATAGCCCTGGAACGGAGTGGCAAGGAGTGCTGGGGGGTGGGAGGCATGGTGGCAGTGCGAAGGGAGGGCAAGGGGTGGCTTGCAAGGGGCGAGGGGGGGAGGGACGGGCGGGGGTGCTCCGCGGAAAGCGGGCAGCGGGAGGCTCAGGGCCCGAATTGTTGAGGAAAGATACACGGGGGAGGCCTACTGCCAGGGACATGCGCTCACACGTGGTCCAAGGCCCGTGCTGCGCGGAACGGGCACGCGTCTTGGCGGCGGGGGCACAGCTCTCAGCGGAACACGTCTTGGCCGCCTCCGCGCTGCAGGCCCTCCCCGCGTCATGCGGCCGCGCGGGGCTCGAAGTCCATTTCGAATTGCGTCTGCCCGTCCCCCGAGCACACGGCCCGCAGCACTTTGTACGCCTGTTCGACGGTGGTGTACTGCCGCGCCACCTCCAGCCCCCGGTCGCGCAGGGCCCGCCGCACGTCGGGATTGGCGGCCAGCATCTGCAGCCGCGCCTGCAGGGCCTCGAGTGACGTGACGTACAGAGGCTCTGCCCCGGCGGAGTAGTTGTGGTGGTCCGCCATCTCGCGGTACACGTGGTACGCATAGAATACTGTCGGCACCCTGGGACCGAAGGGGGGCATGGCTGCCGCTGGGGCAGTGGTTCACTTTTCCTAACTCGCCTGAGCACCAGCAATTAGTTACAGAAGAGCATGCGGCACGGGATCACGCGCGGCCCACAAACTGCGCAGAACACACATCCACAAGAGCAGCCCAGGCCTTTAAGTGGTGACCCCCAGCCTTTAAATGGTGAGCCCAGGCCTTTAAATGGTGAGCCCGGGCCCTTAAATGGTGAGTCCAAGCCTTTAAATAGTGAGCCCAGATCTTTAAACAGTGGTCCTACTGTGCACCCTCTCCGTGCCAGAGGAAGCCATTGGCGTTGTTGGCACACGGCACTCCAGAAAAGGGGTGGCAGGGGCGCTGAGCTCCCGGGGTCAACCCAACGGGGGTGGCGACGGTGTACGACGTGCACGGCGCGAGGGTAGGACTTGCCCGGACGCAAACAGAGCATGACGCACTCCCGTCCAGGGCTTTGCTTGAAGGGAGGGGGGGTGCCCCCCCCCCCCCCCCCAAAGCTCCTCCTTCAACTCGACCCGAAGGCACGTCCGCAACCCCAATGCCACCCCCACCCGGTTCCAACCCCCAGTGACTGCCCCCCAACCGATTTTACAGCGCGCCCCAACCGCTTTGTAACCGCCCTGAGTTTGCCCCCAGAGCGCCCTCCCCTTCAAGCAAACCCATGCCCCCGTCCCATTGGTCACAGTGACAACACTCCCGTCCAAGGTGCCCGCAAGGCCCGGCAGAAAACCGACCAGCAACCGCCGTTTCGTTAGTAAACACCCAGTAACCGGCAACATCCGTCCGCAGGTCATCGGTTGGCCATCAACCACCAGAAGTTCCACTCCCCCCGCCCAAACCTGCTGGCCCTCCGCCGGCGGTGGGCAAACAGCGTCGAACTATGCCCTCCCAAACACTCGGACCAGGGGGTATGACTGGAAGAACCCAGCGGCCCACGTACTCCGCCTTCATGGCACCCCACGCCACCCGCCCTGGGCCCTTTGAGCCCCGATGTAGTGCAGGTGGGAAGGCTCTGAAGTTGCGTCGGCAGCTCCTACGCCCCCCCATCCCTTCCCTCCCTCAACGCCACCGGCCCCCACCGCAGATTGCCCGTGCAGGACTGGGTCAGTCTGTGCATCCCACGCAATTCCTTTTGAACGGAGCAGAATGCCACTGGGGTCCTCCGACCGAGCGGTTGCCCACAGGCCCCAGCGCGGCGGCGCCGTTGATCTTGAGCCAGTCACACGACCGTGCGGCGGGGGCTGGGGACCACACCTGCCAATCATATGCCAACGACCAATTGCAGGCAGGGGCCTCAAGGAGCCTCTGCGTAACTTTTGCCTTCTCGGGGGCCCAAAGGTGGGCGGAGTGGCTCCATAACCCCCTGCCTTCTCGGGGGTCCCCAATGCCGAGCGCGGGAGCAAAATCAGCAGTGGCTGCTTGACCACGACCATATTGTGGGCCCATACCGCATTGGGTATGGAATCAAGTGCACCGTTTGTGAAAGAAAGAGGCCCAAAAAGAAGAATGTAGCAATACAATTGGAGAAAAAGTGGCGTGGGGGGGTAAAGAGTATGTAGAAAATGTGTGTGTGTACGCGGCACCATTCCACCTGTATTCCGATATAATTACCCAAACTGCGCGCCGCAGGGGAAGCGTTCCCCCTCTCCCCCCACTGCCGCACGTTTGAGGCGGGGCACAGGGCTTCGGGCAGCGGCTCCACAAGTAACCGCCCCCCGTGCCCTCGGAAAACGGGGACCCTCCATTCGAGACAAAAGGCAAGCAGGCGCAGGAGTCTCTCCAGTGACAACCCAGTGTGGCCCGCACATTTCATGGGGCTGAGCCTCTCTCTTGCGGTGTCCCTCATCCCGCGTGCGGGCCATCATTGTTCTCACACCCCCATGATCTCCGTGCCACCGATATGGCTTGGTGCTCGCCGCACCACCCCTTTGGACTGGAGGGGGTGAGGGTACTTGTTTTCATTGTGTCCATTTTCCTGGAAACAGACATCGTCTTTTGCTTCTTGTGTGTGGCTGCAGGTGCAGCTGCAGCTGCAGCTTCCAAGTCTGCCAGGATGGCATCGTACGAGACAGAAGACCGCGGGTCAAGACAGCGGTCCATCAATGGGATGGAGCTGCTGCAATGGTGGACTGCGGTGGACAGGACGCACTACACGACCAGACAAGCACGCTGTTGGGGCTTGGGCCTATGAAAGTGTCACAGTGCCGCTTTGTTCAACCACCCGATCGCGAACAAAAATATGTACGAGGCTGGAAACTGGGTGTAAAAATTGCGTCAGACATTTTCGATCAGAATACATGCAACAGAAGTTCTACAGTACACCCCGCCCCCGGTAATGGATGACGTTTTGTGATGCGGAACCTCAGGCAGGGGTGCATTGGAAAGGGGGGAGGGGGTGTAACCCCCCCACTCCAGGGCGCCCAGCCTACGCCCAGCCACTGTCCCCCTGACGCCAAATGCCAGCTTCAACGGCATTTGTAACCGACATTAACCGCCCCCAACCGCTTCGGCAACCTCCTCCAACCACCGATCGAACCGCCTCTGAGATCCCCTTTGAGCATCCCTGACCCTAGGGCACTGTGGTACACTTTCCGTATCAGTAGTGGGAAGCACCCTTCGAACTTCACCGTTTTTGAGGACGCCTGCATGCAAAGCCCACCGGCGCCGGGTAGGCAGCGAGACTACTCCACTCGAGTGACGGGAAAATGGCGGGAGGCGGGGCGGGGGCCACTGGACAGGGCTGGGCAGGGATGCATTGGAAGCCCCGGCGGAGAAATGCTGAGTTATTGCACGTGTGCACAAGCGGCAGGCAGTACAAAGCTCAGAAAGAAGATTGGCTCGTCAGCGGCCTGCAAGACCATGGGTACCTTTCTGTCAAAAGAGAGACATATAGATGCCAGTGGACTGGCCACTGTTGGGCGCAAGAAGCAATAGAGTGCAGCGATACGTCGCTGACCGTCGCTAAGCATCTGCTATTGGACCTACCTGTCAACAATTGCTGAGTTCGCATACTATAGGAAACTGTGATCCCCCCTCCCCCTGGGGACAAAGCCCCAAATGGACTGGTTCACCGGTGTCACGGGAGGGAGAAAAATGGCTTAAAGCGGGAAAATCATAGCACCAATCGGCGCAGCGTTCGAGGGCGCCCAGCCTACGCCCAGCCACTGTCCCCCTGACGCCAAGTGCCAGCCTCAAAGGCGTTTGTAACCGACAGTAACCTCCCCCAACCGCTTTTTCAACCACCTCCAACCGCCTGCCTAACCGCTGCTAGGGCCGCCTCTGTGACCCCTTTCCTTCTCATGCATCCCTGGGGCTGAGGTTCAAGGGACCATGATTGAGTCGCAGGGCACAGAGACATACCCATGGCTCCACCAGTAGAGAAGCCGAGTGACGGGTCGTGCAAGGGTCACGGGGCTGTAGTCCGGCGGCCAAAGCACGGCCACGTCCACGTCGCCCAGACCCGTGTGGAACGCGCGCTGCTGCGCAAAGAGGGAGGCCGAGGACCGCGGCGGGTCGGACACGGCAGCCCCCAGGGTCTGGGCGGCGGAGTAGAAGGTCTGGAGGACGGTCTGCCCGTATCGGGTGAGGGCTGAGATGGTGCACGAGGGGCACGAGTACTCCTGCACTTTCATGTGCAGTCCTGCGTGGTTGTCCACCTGGAAAAGAGGGCGATGTGGACGGCAGAGACAGCACCTGACATGCCACTAGCGTCTGGCACGGAAACTGGTTCTCAGTAGCAATCCGCCCTGTATCAACGGTCACTCAGTAATGCCTGCCCTCTGCACCACCAAAATGCAGTAGGAACGGGCTGTGTCCAGTTCGTGGCTCAGTAGGATCTTGCTCCATCTGATCATGTCTGAGCTGGCAGACACTAGTGGCAAGTCTGGACAGGACCGGGATGTTGTGGAGGGGGGCTGCTTGGGCACGCATGAGAGGTCGCCCGGGACCACTTTCACAATCCACTAGCTTTCACAAGTGCACAAAAAACACCAGACTTATTAAATACCCCGCCATACCGGCCCTTCAAATCACAGCCCTCCACCAAGGCATTCAACCCTATGTACATCACCACAACGCTTGGACAGTGCAACAATGTAAGCTCAAGCTCAAGGCCGAAACCTTGTGCACCTTCCCAGGGCTTCCCAAACCAGTCAGGATTCCCTCTTCCCCCTGGAAGAAGGACGTCTGCACGGGCAAGCGCCATACCCAACATTTGTCATAGCCAACGCCTCCTCTGAGGGAGAAAAAACCCCACTGACCCAATCAAAAAAAAGCGGGGGGGGCGGGGGGGGGGAGGGGCTTACCCGCCCACCTTCGGAAACCCCCGCGCTTCCTGTGGTTTGCGGCGAAAGGTCTTAGCTATCGCTGTGTGTGGGGAGGAATACCATTTGGTTGAAGGTCCTCAGCACTGCACCGATCTTGCACGCCGCCTGGCACATGCCCCTCAGCACCTCCACCGGGGGAGTGTTGACCGCGTTGCCCATTAGAAAGCCAATGGTCTTCACCGGGCGCGTCACGTCCTCCACAGGCTTGACGTCCCAAGGTCCATGATTTGTGTGCTGATGAAACCACACCTGAGGAAGAGCGCAGAGCGGGTGCGCCACGGAGACATTGCGGGCGAGCCATCCCGTGACGGGGTGTGGCGCCTGGAATTGAAATGAAATGCGTGTGAATATGGGAACGTATTTGAGGATTCGGGGGCTGCTATGCAATGCCTTGCTTTTTGTGCACGTGTCTTAGGGTTGCGGTTACGTGGCCCGAGCGTCTGGTGCGCACCCCGCTCGTGCGTGCCGGAATGTGTCCCGGGGGCCGGGATGGCCGGGGCCGAGGCCAGCACCTCTCGAGTGGGTCGTGGCACAGTCTGCCCCATGCATAGCACTGAGAGCCTGCGAACGTCCATTGATGTCGTTTCCATGCCGAAAAGCTCCGTTCCTCGGGTCCGCAGGGCCAGACACTGCGGGTTTAGGGTGTCCAACGTTGGGAGCCGATTGCGCCTCCCAAAGCGGGGGGTGCAAAAACGGAGGTCAACAGACATGGCCATTGACCACCCATTGCAAAATCCGTCGCCATAGCCGCTGAGGTAACTTCTGGTCTGTTGTGTGGATCTGTTTCGGGGGGGGGGGGGATGCCCTGTGGGGCAGACATGCGACGGTCCATGTGGGCATAGAGGGGATCGCATGCTGGAACGTGCACAGGGAGCGTACGCAGGGGCATGAACACAGGGGGCATGCCACAAGGGCGCTGGATGCGTACCCTGGTTTTTCAAGCTCCACCAAACAGCACCTCCACCACAACACCCTCCACAACCGCCACCACAACCTCCACCACAAACTCAACCACAACCTCAACCACAACCTTCATCAACCTCCTCCACAACCTGCACCGATCTCCAGCAACCGCCACCACAACGTCACCACAACTGCAGCCTTCACCTACCTCCACCACAACCTCGATCAACCTCCACCAACCGCGACCACACACTACACCAACCTCCACTAACGTCCACCACAACCTCCACAACCTCCAGCAACCTCCACCACAACCTGCACTACCCTCCATCAACCTCCACTACAACCTCCAGCAACCTCCACTAACCGCCATCACAACCTCCACCAACGTCCACCATAACCTCCACCGACCTCCAACAACCTCCACCACAACCTGCACTACCCTCCATCAACCTCCATTACAGCCTCTGCCAACCTCCGGCGACCTTCACCAGCCCCCACCACAACCTCCAGCAACCTTCACCAACCTCCACCAACCTCCACTAGAACCTCTAGCAACCTCCACCAACCTCCACCAGAACCTCTAGCAACGTTCACCGCCCACCAGCACAACCCCCAGCAACCTCTAGCGACCTCCACCGACCAGTAGCAACCTCCACCACAACATCCAGCAACCACCACCAACCTCCAGCAACCTCCGCCACAACCTCTAGCACCGTCCAGCAATCCTCCCAACTTCCACAACCTCCACTACAAACCCCACCACAACCTCCAATAACCTCGACTACAACCTCCACCACAGCATCCACCAACCTCCACGAACCTCCTCCACAACCTTCAGCAACCTCCAACGCAACCTCTCCAGCATTCCCACGCTATTCAGAGCAAGAAAGTTCCTGTGCATCTCTGGTACGCGGTATACCCACAAGCCCATCAACTCAGCAGCAAGACCCACCCTTCCATCAGCGCTCCATGAGTTGGCGTGCACGCGACACCTTCGTCGGGTATCCAGACGCCTGCATCCGGTGTTGCACGGCAAATGACTGCGTCAAGACAGCAGCCACATTCAGCATGGCCCTGTGCACCTCCAAGTTGCTGCGCCGAGGCGTGAGCCCCAGTGCGGTGGCAATTGCGCCTGCGTTGTCCAGCATATCGAAGTAGACCAGGGCTTTGGGGTTGTGCGACTTGCAAATCGCAAGCACTTCGCGAGTCGGCGGGAATTTGATGAACATGAAGGCGTCCACCGTCCGGTTTGGGTGGTGCGCGTTCATTCTCTGGGGGGGGCAAGCGGGGCAGGGAATGCACTAGCGGGGGAAGCAGGCGCATGGGGGGGCAGAAAGGGAAATCCGCAAAACTGCCGCTCCACACAGGTATATTCCCGCCAATACCGTGGCTGCCCCCCTCCCCCCCTGTGTGACATTCCGTCGGGTTGTTGTTTCTTTACGGGGCCCTGGACGGTCACCCGTTCTTCCCTTCGCATGTTGCGTTGGGTTGCTGCTTTCTGTCGGCCGCTGCGGCCGGTGCTCTTGCTGGTGTCGTTTCCGCGTTCGCGGAGCCCAGTAGTTGGCGTGTTGGGACTGTGCTGGATGTGGCATGGTGTGCCGTTTGCGTGTCAGCGGCGCCCAATATGTTTGCGTGTCAGCAGCGCCCCCCTCCCCCACCCCCTTATTCATGAAACCTCCCAAACTTCACCTATGCACTGGGGTCCAAGAGCAGGGCTGCCCGGTCCTTTGTGCAGAAGGGGCCGGGTGGTGGTGCGTGTGTTTGGCGGGCGGGGGAGTCGCAACATGGATACCGCGACGGCTATGATTGTGGCAGGGGGGGGGGGGGTCCGGGCAATGGAGCCGCTGGTCGGATATCGTGAGACAGGAAGCAAAGATGCAGTGCATCGCTGCGTGCTGGCAGCTGCCGCCAGCTGTGACAAGTCGGTGGACATGAGGATAGGCGGTTATACACGGGCCCGTGGCTTGTCCGCACCCTGCAGCCCCATATGCATGCCCATTCCCTCTGCAAGGGTCCCCACGGACGAGCTTGCACAGGCGCGTGGCGGTGGAGTGACCGACTTGACGCCTCTGGTCATCAGGGGGTGCCGTAAGGGGGAAAAAAAAAACTCGGAGTGTCCAATACGCCCTACGATGGCGGCCGGTGGGTAACCGATGGCGGTTGGTGGGTAACCGATGGCGGTTGGTGGGTAACCGATGGCGGTTGGTGGGTAACCGATGGCGGTTGGTGTGTAACCGATGGCGGTTGGTGGGTAGCCACCAAACATCAAAGAGTGGATGCCATAGTAAAAAAAAAAAAAGGGTGAGCGTCCTTATGGCACCCCCTGCTGGTCATAGCTGTAACTTCCTGCGTGCTCCTGCTCCTGTCCCTTCACGTGTGTGGGCCGCGCACCCCGGCGAATTGCGGATGACCGCATCGCCATGGTGGACGCAACCGATACCGAGCACAACCCCGAGGCATGTGGCAGGCATTCGTCTCATCTCATAGCCCGACCCCTGTCCACCACAGCCCCGGTGCAAGTGCCCCATGCAGAGGCCCCCACCCGCATCCCCGGCTCTACCTGCAAGCGCCCCATCAGGTGGCCAGCATGGCCACGGCTTCCGAGGTTCCACGCCCATCCGTTGACGGCCACGCTGACACGGTCCTGCAAACACCGGACCGCCTCGGCCATCAGAAACCCTCGCAGCTGCGCCGATCCCCACAGATTGAAGACGAGGAATGCCACGTTCACTTCGCCGCGCGGGGAGGTCACGGGGCAGTCCAGCCGAGTGCTGTTGCGCTTCCCTGGCACAGAGCAGATCGTGTGGCACTCACTCACACCGCAGCCCCCCTTGACGCTCGCCCACAGCGACGAGGCGTCCCCTGGCGTAGCATCGAAGCCCATCGAGGTACTTCGTGGTGAGACAACGTCCGATTCGTTACTTAAATCGCAAAGGGTGTGGGTTGGCAAGAGTGTCGAGCGACGATGAGGGTCGGGCTCTGGTATGTACTGCAACTTAACACAGTCCTTTGACTCTGCTGCGGAGGAATCAGTAGAGACTGCACCGAAGGAAGCATGAGCAAGGCAACACCACCACTCGCACAAGCAGGCAACCGCACTAGACCACTCCCCATCTGAAGGCCCCGAGAGGAGCCACGAGGTCGGGACTGGCAATCCCGAGGACCTGTGCCGACGTTAGGGGGCGTTTCGGCACAGCTCGGGCACAGCGCGCGCGCACAGCGCCCAAAGGTAAGTCAGCTTTCCCATGACCACCTCGAAGATCACCCGCCACCGGGGAAGCATGCGTCCAAAAGCATAAACCAGCAGATTTAGATGGAAAACTGACAGCAATCTGGCGTTTGCGGTGCAAAACATTAACTCATTACCTGAGTCGGACTGAGTCCAACTCAGTTAACACAAACTATGTTTTGCACTGCAAACGCCAGATTGCTGTCAGTTTTCCATCTCAATCTGCTGGTTTATGCTTTTGGACGCCTACTTCCCCCGCTGGCGGGTGATCTTCGAGGTGGTCATGGGAAAGCTGACTTACCTTTGGGCGCTGTGCGTAAGAATCGGGGAAGTCGCGCGTATGAGAACACGGTGGTCACTGCGGTCACCTTAGCCATGAGGGAAAACGGGTCCAAAATAGCCTGCTTTTCGCACGGCGCGGGCACAGCACCTGGTGCGCCCCCTTCGCATCACGGTCATGTATCCGACACATGCGGAGCCCTGCAGGGTAATTCCTCATGTCATGGCCTGCTCTGAGAGCAGAGAGAGGAGCATGCGTCCGGCAATACACATGAACAGATCCCGTTTGGAAAGGATGCGAAACGCTAAGGCCAAGAGGCCCCGCCAGGAGATGGACTGTGGGAAACAGTGTGGCTGGATGCATGCAACAGGTCTTGACAGAGGCAAACCTTCAGCACCGCCGGCGGCTGCAGGGACAGCCATGGGACAGGCGGATTCTGCCTGCTCTTGCACAGCTGGTGCACTGCTCGCGGCGGTTCCTCGACACTGCAAAAATATGCCCGAAACCAGTGACGAAATGCTGATGACGCGACAGGCATGCAGGTCGACAAATTATTTGTTTCAACAAAGGCGTGATGCAAAGTTGCCAAATAAAATCAATCCGTGCCAGTTTGATCCCAGTATCCCCGATGCTCTATGGTCCCAAAGGCATTTGAACTTGAGCAAGACGGATGCAAAGCAAATACAAATGGACTGGTTTCGACGTACCTTCCCCCCCCCCCCCTGAAACAGGGCAAGTCCGGGGGCTCCGTTGGCACAACCGACCAAGGGAATGGGAAGGGAAGGAGTGTGGTGAGGCCGATGGGCACTGCGGCCTATGGAGGGAAAGGCCAAGGGAAGGGAAAGGGGAGGGGAGAGGGAAGGTTAGGGCAGGGAGGAAGAGGAAGGTCAAAGGGCGGTGAGAAGCCGATGGGCACCACCGCCTATGGAGGGAAAGGGTCCAAGGGAAGGGCAGCGAATGGCGATCGGCCAGTAGGCGCCGTCAGCTGCAGACGAGATCATCACACCATGGCGTCATGCCAAAACCCCCCAACCTGTAATCTCCCCACCAATGTCGTGACGGTTCCCCCCCTTGGGGGGGGGGGGGGGGGATTGCACCACAAAACTGTACCACAGTATCACAGTGTAAATCAGCTTCGGCGCCTTTGGCGCGTTGTAAAAATTTCCTTTGGGGGCGTGCGCACTGCGTGCACGGCATTCCCAAGGTCCTCGTCGGCTGAAGGCAACAGACAAACACCGTCACATGTTCAACGCCTCTTGTCACCTTCCTCTATGGATGGATGTACTGATATTGGACTGGAGGGGCACCCTCAGCCAGGGCCTCTTTTGAACGGGGGGGGGGGGTTAAAGGAGAGGGGGGGGGGGGTTGAAAGGAGGAGGGGGGGGGGGGGCAAGCCCTCTCCACCTGTCTTTGTGCACCAACATGTATCACAGTAGTGTTTGTTTTCCTTTTTGTGCAGAATTTTGTTGCAAAAATGGATGGTTCCTATGTGATGAAAGGATGTCTGCTGGTAATTCCTGGACGCTTCCTGTGGTTGCTGGATGTTTGTTGTTGATTTGTGGCTGCTTCCCGGAAATTCCTCGATGGTTCAATAGGTAGTTCGTCAGTTAGTTAGTCCGGCGGCTGCTGTTACTTCCGAGATAGTTCCTGCTAATTCACACAGGGGACTGGAGGGACTGGGGACCGGGACGAACAGTGCACTGGTGGGCCAAGCGGTAGGCCTCCTGCAGCAATGGGAAGCCAATGCGTGGCTGCTAGCAGGGGAAGCAGGCAGCAACTACGGGCTGCAGGGTCTTCAAGCCGAACGGCAAGAGTCAGAATTCTGAACCCGCCTGCCGTTTGGCCTCCTCGATGAGTTGCTTGCGTGCTTGCCCCCCAACAACAACAAAAACGGTACCCAGCGGTGGGGCTGAGGGGTCAAAAACGGAGAATTCATTGAGGAATAATTCCGTCTCCCAAAATAATGATTTGGCAGGGGGTTCAACATCTCCTTTCATCGATTGTTCGCAGGCGTTGGCGCCATGTACAGTGTGAAGCGTGCGTTTGTGCCTTTGGAGTGCAACAAACAAGGGTGGCCATGGCTACGCTCCGCCTCAAAATGATCAGCATGTCTTGGGGATCATTGTGAGGTATGTACAGTGGGGGAGGGGGGGGGGGATTTTGCGCCAAAGTAGTAAATTTAGCTGTGCAAAATTTCGCGCAGCCCCCTGGTGTGGTACCCCCTGCCAGAGTCCACAGTGTGCACCGCTAGTATGCGGGAAATTCGCAGAGAACCCTGAGTTTCGCGTGGGAAATTCTATTGCCTTCGGCAGTGCACCTCGAAGAGAGGCTGACAGTCAGCCAATCAGTCAGTTAGTCAGGCAAGCAGTCAGTCAGACAGTCAGTCAGGCAAGCAGGCAGGCAGAGAGAAACACACAGCTTGGGTTTTTTCAGTGGCAGACTTGGCTTCAAGCAGTGGGGAGAACAGATACTGTCATATCGTCACAGTCGAACGGTGATGCACCCGACCGCAGACTGTAAAATCGGCGATTCGAATCCAGATCGGCCGGCCGCTGGCGGCGCTGGCCGACTGGTCATCTCTGCCCATTCTGACCCTCGTTCAAACCCCGCTGAGCACAAACTTTTGAACACAAACTTTTGACCCCCCCGCCCCAAAAAAACGGTAACGCACCCGACCGCAGACTTTTCGATCGGCGGTTCGAATCCTGGTCGGCTGACCACCGGCAGCGCCGGCCGACTGGTCATCTCTGCCCAATCAGACCCTCGTTCAAACTCCGCTGAGCACAAACTTCTGAACACAAACTTTTGACCCCCACCCCACCCCACCCCACCCCACCCCACCCCACCAAAAAACAGTGATATCCAGTTTTAGGGGATAGAGGCCTCAGAACCAAAAAATCCATTGGGGGATTGTCTTATTGGGCAAAATAATGATTTTACAAGGGGTTGGACTTCAAATATCATGCCTTGGGGTATGCTACGCGAATGACCTCCAAAAAGGGGGGGTATACGACGCCCGCGCCTGCGCTTGATCTAACAACCTCTCTTCAATGTGATTTCGTGGTAAATTTGAAATGCGAAATTTCCGCGCGAAATTAAAGTGCCACGAAATCCCCCCCCCCCTGTACGGTGGGGAGCCATATCATGGACATGGCGCGGTCGAATGCACTAACACGAAAGAGGGATTGCACGAGACCTGCATCGGCGACATGTAAATCAGTCGGCACCCATTGGTCGCCGCATTTGGTCGCTCAGGGACCACGTAGGTCCAGGCAGACAGGTGGTACACGACGTAGCCTACCAAGAGGTAGACGCAGGCAGAACAGCACAATCGGAGTGGAAATCGTGACTGTAAGGGAGCGGCGGGGGGGATGGGTGAGTGCGGCTCCTTGCACGAAGCCATGGCCGGCGGATACCAATGTGCAACGCCCCGGAGCGTCCGAGGGCAGGACTACTTGCCCGCGCGCAGCGGCTGCAACACACGTGCTGACATTTAGTCACATGTTGCGTCTGTGCGAGAGAAGGAGAACATGTGCATCTGCTAGAGCACATTGGATGGAGCACGAAAACAGCAGTATGGTGGAATCGGCCTCGCAGCACAGCAGGGTGAGCAGGGCTGTGCTTAACGGGAGAAGGGGGGGGGTGGTCTGGGACCCAAAGGTTTGTGTACCAAAAATCGCCCGAAAAGAACTTCCCTGTTGTGAATTTCGTTCTTCTCCACAATGGTCACTTTGGTCTGGGGGGCGGGGGGTCCAAAGGGGGGGGGGGGGGCTCCTCCTTGCGGAAAAGAGAATTAAGCCCAGGCCTGACGGTGAGTAAGGGACACCAAATGCGACCGGGCTCACAGGCCCGGCGTTGACGGCTGTGCGGTCTGGTTGCAAACGTTGGACGATCGTAGTTTCCAGCGCGCACGGTGAGCCTCCCTTTCAGAATGGTGAGGTATAAGGCACCAGTGCGACGTCAATTTTGAAGCACTCCGTGTATTTTGTGCCACCTGCCCGCCCTTCGCTCCCCCCCGTAAAGTTCGGAACAATAACCAACGAATCGGCCTCCTGGTGTGGGCAGGAAAAACAAAAGGCTGCAAAAACACTGTTCTGCGGACACCCCCACTGGGGGTGTCCTTCGTTGATGGCGGGGAAGGCAACACACATTGACAGCAATCACATTGATCACAAATCATCAATTTCTCTTGTGCTCGTGTGCTGTGTCAAGAGCAATGGCAAACTCAAAGCAGGCCGAACGGTGTGCACGTGTGAAACGCACCGGCAAAGGCAACGAGCAACAAGGCCGGAACAATGCCAAACCACGTGATTATGATATGTGCCACACCACTAAAGCTCCACCGCAAAGGAAAACCTCAGTGAAATGGATCTACACTCATCTGGTAACCGAGTGTAACCATAAGTCTTCACAACCCAAAGGCATTTTGAATTTGATGCACGTGCATGTGTATGTGCACCCAGCACACCCACACCCAGCGCCACACTTGCAGCGCCTCCTGTGAGACCCACTGATCAAGGGCCATGCCCATGTCTATGGGCATCACCACAAATAGATCGCATGCAAACTACAAAGGGAGGGGGGGGATTTCGTGTGGGGACTATTTTGCAGCAGTAAATTTCGCAGCGAAAAATTTCGCGGGGGTCGCTAAAAAGGCGTGGGACACCTTGCAAATTTCCTCCCCACGGGCACATATCTCGGTGCGTGTTGGGGGTGATTTTTTGGCCCACTCGTTGCCCCTGGTATTTTGCGGCCCGTCCTGCGAGCGTAAATCCACTCGTTGGCCTTTGCCAGCACCAGCGCGCTCATTGCGGACCTGGCCCACCTGCGCACGGGGGGGGGGGGGGACGGGAATCAGTCAGAACCAAAGTGTGGGGGTTCAACTATTGATGCAATATGAGGATGCACTTGTGAAAGAGATGGGAGAGAGCACTGGCCGTTCTCATTGACTGAATGCCCCCGCCAAAGGCACTTTCAGCCGTTAGTCCAATATGTTGTGTGCCCAGCAGCTATGAACAGTGGAAATCTGACGTCATGTACACATGGTATCAGCAAAACCAAAGGCTGTTCGTGTCATGTATGGACAAAGTCAGTGTGAGACCAATTGTCTGAAATCTTGTCGTACTTATCTCGGGGGAGGTTGAGAAATGAGCATGAGAACAATAGTATGCGTGGGGGCAGTGTGCACCTGATCCCCTGTTGCTTAGATGTCCATCCAAAAGAAAGCAGGCCACATTTAAGACTCATAGCCTACCTTAGGACAGCCACGTTTTGCTCACATCGGTGCTAAAACCATCGGAGCTGCCGGCCCATGAGATGGTTGAAGCTGTGCCAGCATTCGACTCACTAGAGATAGTAGCATCGCTCAAGGCTGTTGTATTTGAGTCATCAAGTAGCTCCAAATTGATGGAAGAAACAAAGGCTGTAGCTCTGGCTGATTCAAGTAGAATGGCAGGAGGTGACGGAAAAATCAATTCACTGGGAGACCCTTTAAGGGTGGGTGTGCGCGCCAGCACCTTTGCACGCTTGCAGGGTGGCGGTGGTGTGCAGGAAAAATCAGCTTCTTTGTGAGGAGTGTGTTGGAAAGGGTACATTGGGTGTGATTGTAATCCCATCGCAGCTAGTCTGTGAGAGACCAGACAGGGAGGTAGAGTGGGATAGTCATCAATTCAGCCGCATTGCTTGTTTGTTTCATCTCAACAGGCATAAAGGCCTCAGATTTGCCTGACAATCCATCTGTGAAAACCAAAACATACCCTCCATCCCTTGTGTCTTGAATGATGGTCTCAAGCTCTAGAGCTGGTTGTTCTTTTTGTATCTGCCTCTGTGCTGCTTTCACTGCCCGTTTGCTGGGTGGCGGCGTGGGCGGCTCAAGAGGAAGTTGGGGTGGCGCTGCTGCAGGTGAAAAAGGATCTAATGATCTTATGCGCATTGTCTAGCGAAATTAGGATGTATTTCGTGGCTTTGATGAATGGCGATAGAATACCCTTCTACATCCTCGGAAGAAAAACTTTTCTGTGGGCCTGACATCTGGTGAGGCTCGGACTGCATTGCACACTTTCCACGTGGTGTGCAATGCTGTCCAGGCTAGGAGGCCGATGGGCATGGGCATGAGTCTTTCAGGTTTAGTCTCCGACAGCGTTCTGACTCGGTGTGGGCTGGCCGTCTAGTCAGGAAAACATTTCTCTCAGGGACATTCGTTATGCGCCAACATGGTGGGTTTTGGCACTTTTCCTGGGTTTTGAGAACTTTTGGTCCAATGCGCCAAATTTTCGTTCCTTTGGGGGGGGTATGTGTATACTTTCTGAAATCTGTGAGAAAAAGCCGTTTCAGAAATGTATGGGTTGGGGGGGGGGGTCACATTTTTGAGCACAGGGCTGCAAATTGGACGATGCACAGGACGAAGCAATGCTCAAGGGACCACTGATTATTCTGAATCCGAATCGTCCCCCTTCCACCACGGCAGGGACCCCATTGGGGCACACATCGCCCTGCTTGTAAATTGGAACATATTTCTTCAATTTTTCCCAATCCTGCAGCCTGCGTGCCTCAACTGGCACCCACCCTGTGTTGAGAGGCATGGCCCACAGGCCGTCAGTTTGTCAGAATCTGGTGTTCCTTGTGGGTGCAAGCAGGTTGCTGTGAACTGGCTATACGAGGCTTCTTGGCCTGCCAGGCAGGCTCCCAGGTCACCTTCATCCAAGTTTCAGCCCCAGAGCGTGCTCTTTTGCGAACCAACGGCTTCTGTGGTTCATCGGGGGAAGCAACAGCACATGCCAAGAATTTGTATACAGACATGGCAGCTGCCTGTTGACAAAAAGAGGCAGCAAGCAACACAGGCATCGTCCAAAATGGAGGAAAATCTCAAACATGTCGTCAGTACAGCATGCAAACCCGCCTTTTTCAACGGCTTTCCAAATATGCGTGGGCACAAATAAGGCGACCATGACGACAACCACAAAAAACCCACCGAGTTGGCGCACAACCCGCTGTCCGCGAGAGATTTAATGACGTGCTGAAACGCAGTATTCAGGTTGCTGGAAATGATAGACAGTGTGAGCAATTGTTTTAATCTGCCCAACAATCGGGCAGTTTATTTCCATTGGTTTCCAGGCACCCCTGCAATCTGCGCCTGGAAGTTTGGCCCACAGGGCCCGTCGAATGTAATCGTAATCCTTGAAGTCTGATGGCACATTACATTGGTTGGAACTCTGCTAGAGTTGTGGCTCTTGTCGAGGTAGAAGATCACAGGGATAAGAAAGATATTCCATCGTGGGTGGGCAAACCCATGCGGACCATTGCAGGGATTCTACTATTTCCGTGATTGGCCTGAAAAAACCCTTCCATGATTTTCCGTGATTTTCCGTGATTTTCCGTGATTTTCCGTGATTTTCCGTGATTTTCCGTGATTTTCCGTGATATTTCCGTGATTTTCTGTGGTGTTTCCGTGGTACAAAAATGTTCCTTATGCATCCGCTTTGCCTCACCTGGACACCCACAAGAGACGAAACAAAGCACAAGACATTTGGGGGCGGTCTACTGCCATTTTGCGAACCGTTCTTCAACATCACCATTGCAAAACATGGTGACACAGGCCTCACGCAGGTCCTTGCCCATGCGCTGCCTATTTTTAACATCAACCAGTCCAGCCAGACTAAATGACCGCACTCTAACACTTAGCAACCAGGGACAACAATAGCAAACAACAAGAACTTTCATTTCCGTTTCCGTGATTTTCCGTGATTTTCCGTGGCGACCAGGAACAACAATAGCAAACAATAGGAACTTCAATTTACGTTTCCGTGATTTTCCGTGGTTTTCAACGTTGGCCGATTTCCGTGATTTTCCGTGATTTTCCTGCCACGGAAATACCAGAATCCCTGACCATTGTTCAGCCGTAGGGTTCAGCCGTACCTGGGGTAGCGATCTGGTAGAGGCAATGGAGGTGGAAGGCTTGAGGATGCAAGCTGTGGCAATAGCCAGTAAATAAATTGGTCCAGGTAGGGGGCAAGAAATGCCAGCAGTGAGTCTGTTAGTAGTTGGCCTACAGTGACCACCTGTTTGCGGATCAGCGCCGGGCCGATCCAAGAAGATGCAGTACAGTTGCACCCCCGAGCATCAGGACGGAAGGATAGAAAGTTAACACAAAGCCAACGGCACGGGATCCTGCCCCTGACTCATACCCTTTGAAGAACAGAGCCCGTCCCAGAGCGAACAACGTACTGCAACACGGCACAGCGGACAGAAGGTGAGACGGCAAAAGGGTCGCCCACACCAAATATGCCCCAATGGCGAGCACCGACTGCTCCAGCGTGTTCTGTAGCATGGCCTGCAGCATTTTCACCTGTGGCGAAGGGAGTGCGCCCGGGAGCTTCCCAACTTCTTGCAACGTTGTCGGGTTGGGCAAAACGCTGCGGTTCAGGAGAGAGAGAGCAATGGTCGGTTCTCATTGACTGAATGCCCCCACCATAGGCACTTGCAGCCGTTAGTGCAATATGTTGTGTTCGATCCATCATCATGCTGCCAATGGCTGTAAACAGTGGGCTGATTCGGATGGTAGGCTCACAGCATATCAGCACACAGGGGAGGGGAAAACTTCGTCAGGGGACAAGTCCGTGGGGAAAACTTCGCCTTTCAGTTTGGTGATGAGATTTTCCCCACGAAATTTTTTGCGCAATTTGGGGCACTTCCTGCTCTTTGCGCATCCTCAGTGGCGGCGGTAGCCAGGTATTGTTGCGCTGTTGGCGGCAGTCAGTCTGTTTGTCACGTCCGTGTTCAAAATCAAAATGCTTCGAGATGTTTTGACCCAAACCCATGCCACAGTTTCACACGACTGTCCACAAGGAACCAAGGGTTGGGGTTGTCGAAGTTTCCCATGGGGGAGTATCCGCACCGCGCGCGCACCGCGCGTGCACCGCGCGCGCACCGCGTCCGCACCGCGTCAGGTATTTGAACAACTTCCCTAGGAGATGGTCTACTGGGAGAGGAGTTGTAAATGGTACCTGGTGGGCTCTGAGGCGTTACCATTTCCCCTGATTGGCTCTGGATGAAAGGGTCTACAGAACAACCCCAGTACCCGCACCGCGCATGCACCGCGCGCGCACCGCGTCTGATACTCCCCCCATGTCTGGTGGCCCTGCACCTACATTGGAGGTGTGACGAAATTTTCCCGTGACGAAATTTTCCCACGAAGTTGTCCCAAGGGCGAAGTGTTCCCCTCCCCTGTAACCAAAGGCTGGTACTGTCAGATATGGATCAATGTCAGTTCCAAACCCGTCGTCTGACAAGTCATCTTACCTATCTCGGCACTCCTCGGGCCTGTGAGACGGCGAGTTTGAGAAACCAGGCAATAAAATGGAATGTCTGCATCGGGGCCGGGGTTCAGCCCCCCTCCCGCCCCTTGAAACACCCCCGCCTCTGCACAACAATCCACCCAGACGCCGGGGGATGTTGCCCCACCGTAGCGACACCCAACACCGCACAGCATTGGCCTCGCAGCACACAAAAGCACCGTTCAATCATGTGTACCCCGACCCCGTATGGTGACGTGTGAACTGTCACGTGTGTGTTGGTTGAAGCGGCGTCAGCACAACATGCAGCACATGCAGGTCACAAGAAGAGGAAAAGGCTTGTCAAGAACCGAAAAATGGCCCTAGGCGCCTTTCGCAAAAGGTCTGTGAGTAGAGAGTGCAGGATGACCTTTTTGCGAGGGAAAGAGGGCAACATCATCAAGCATCGTCATTTGCCCCAACCCCACCCCGCCTCCCTGTCACCCCTCACCAGCACCACCACCACCTGCGTGACCTGCGTGCAAAGCCCCCCCCCCCCAACCCACAGGAGGAGACGATGATCCTCACCCCTCACCTGGCGGGACGGCACCACAAGTTGGACATGTGGATCGGTTCAACATCTGTGCAACCCTCCACAAGGTTCTCGAATTTCGGCTCTTCCTCGTATACCCTTGACTGGCGAATCGTCGGTCAACAATTGTATTGATCTACGCCGCGACTGACCAGACACAAAGTTGCACAAAATGCATGTGTTGATGCGGGACCCCTTGCCCAAGGGTGGGGCGCATGCATTGTCTACAGGGCACTGGATGGCTAGCATCGCCAACACCCGCGCAGGGAGTAAACAGGTCCGTGTACCTTTGGGGTGCCAACCGTCAGGCCGGCACCGTCGATGTCCTCCGGTGTGAAAAATCGATGACTCGCAATGCGCCCGATCGAAACAGCGAGGGAAAGCAGCGGCGGTACAATCCATCGAATGGCCGTCGCTGTGCGCTCGGCAACGCCAAGATTGGGGGGGTATTGGAGAGGGTTGGCCTTCGCACTCACAACGAGGACGCCGATGCTGCATGCCATGCCGCACGCCATGCCGCGAGCAACCGGACGCTGCTTAGCAGTGAACTGCATTCCGTTTGACTGCGAAGAAGAAAGGCATTGTGAAGGCGTGGCGCGGCCTACGCAACTGTGCAGCCTTTTAGCCTCTCCTAACCTTCACCCCTCTCTGCCACCCTGTGATTGCTTATTCAACCCAATGCACGACCCTCCCCGCATCTCTACAATGGCACAACCAGCGCTAACAAAACCACATTTCAATCAAAATGACCAGTCTATGAGTTCTGGTTGTCAAGATGGGGTCTGAGAGGCATTGGTGTTGGCATCTTGGGCTGGTACAAACGGGGGCTCGAGCAAAGACTTCTCAGACTGATATATTGACACCAATTCAGCCACGTTTGCCAAATATCATAAGAAACTCGTGCATGCTACAGCTCCACATTGGCCAAATCAACCCCACCACACAATGAAGTAGATCACGCACACAAGGACCATGTCTTGGCTCCTTCCCTACATTGAGGGCCTGAAGGTGTGCGCAGTGTCAACCAGGCCACATGCATAAATGCCGCAGGACAAATCCAGGACATACGCACGGGACCCTGTACAAGGGGCAGGCAGGCTTTCAATTGGAGAGGGGGGGGGGTCGATAGAGCCCCCTGGCTAAGCCCCCCCCCAAGGGGGCTGAATTGACGGGACCCCCAAAATCCTACCGAGACTACCGGAGGTGATCCAGACCCAAAAATTGGCAAAAAATGAAAATGGGATTTTTGGAATAAGCCCGTCAAGGGGGTTCAGAAAAGTCATCGTTTGCCATATATTTGGTGAAAAAAAAATTAACCATTTTTAATGTGCAAAGAAAATTTCGGCGCCTTCGGCGCCAGAGTTCATAATAACTGATTAATAGTCCTGTCAATCCAGCCCTTTTCTGAGACTGCCCCCCCTCCAGTTTTGGGGGGCTCTATTGGGGGAACCCTTGCACTGCGCGCGCACTGCGCGCTACTTTTAGACTATGTTCCCCCCGAAGAGCCCCCAAGCACACCCCTCAGAAACGCCCTTAGTTAGGATTAGGTGACCCAAACTGCCCTAGCTCAAGAAAGTTACAAACTACCTTCCCTTCCCACTACACACATCATGCACAACTGGAAAAGCCATGAACAGGCGTGGGTTGCACCATTTTTAGCGATGGAGGTTGGGTTGGGGCAAACTTGCATGTAACATGATCCATGAATGCCCTTTCCCTTACGTACATGGTACTCACACGAGCCTTAATCGCGTCCTTGTATCGGATAATCGGACTTGCTTCAATACTTCCACTTCCCTATGGAATCTTTGGCCGTGCGAAGCGTGCTTGTCCCCCTGAGTGGAAATGACTCTATGGAATCTTTGGCCGTCCGATGCGTGCTTGCCCCCCTGAGTGGAAATGGCTCTTCGCCACTCTGCAGAGATATAATGTAAAGCATAAACACAATCAAGGCAAGAGAGTCGCAAACGGCATTGTAGTAAAGAGGGCGGAAATGCTACGTCACCCCTGCATTCTCGGGGGTCCCCAAACAACGGGGGACAAAATCAGAAGTCAAAACGTACGCTAGGGGTCACCATGATGCCCCTAGGGGCCCCTAGTATCTCAAAGTATGGGTCTCTAGTACGGCCACACGCCCAAATAGTTGCACTGCGCGCGCACTGCGCTTGAGGCGCCCCCATTGACCCCTCGCCCCCCCCCCCCCAAGTTGAAAGCCCTACTACCCAAACCCAGATCCTTGGTTCAGATGGTCGGTGTTTCATGCCCCTCCAGCCCCTCCCAAAAATGAAGTCACAGTAGTCCCAAAGAGAAACTGGCATCTTGTGCCAAGGGCAACAGGCGGAAGGAAGGTGAATGAAGGCCGTTGTCGGATGCCAGACCAGCCGTCATTCTGGGACATCCGCTAGCGATCGAGTTGGCAGTGGTTCTTCAACCGCTGGTAGTTCACCACCATCGGCAACCAAGCACCCCATCGGTTGCGGCCAGTGGTTAACCAACACCAGGTATCCTCACGAATAAGGGTGTTTGTGCAAAGCATAGGCACAATGCTAATTATTGGGGTGGGTTGACTGGCACCAACCTGAACACCACCACCCACCCAAGACACCTTCATCACATTTACTACTTCCCAAAAAAATGCATGTAGCAAGATGTCTTTGATGGATGGTGTGGTTGGAACGTTGGTCGAAATGATGTGGGCACAAGTGTTAGTGAGGTTGCCAGTGGCTCAGAGCTGGCACCTGCCTTTAGAGAGCACATTGTGCGCTATGCATGCACATTCAGCCGTTTTGCACCCCCCAAGTATCCCGGGGGGTACATTTCCCCCACCTGGTGTGCATTTTCTCCTGACCCTTCCCTTCATTTGTGCCGTTTCTCGTTTCGTTGACACATCCATTTCTGTGTCCTCGCCATTATTTTCAGTCGGTTCACTTTTAACAACATTGGGCCATGAGGCAACAGAAACTGGGCTCGCATACGCCCCCGTGTCACAGGCGCAGTCACAGGCGCAACACATAACAACATTGGGGAGCGGAGCCATGGGCAGCCTATGGGCAAGTGATGCTGCTTGATGCAGCGGCAGCTGCTTCACCTACACGTACGGGAGCAGTTGGATTGGTGATGCTGCTCCCAAGAGGCCACCGAGTCACAAGAATGCTATTCTAGCAGCTCTACATTTGTACTACACCTCAAGTGCAGTGTGATGTGAAAGCATCCTGCCCATCATGCCCATGACATCGCGCGGGGCTTGACACCTAGCCCCCCCCCCACCTTGTCTAAGCTACGGGAAAGTACGGAATTAATACAGTCCGTAAGCCTACTGTAGCTTAGACAAGGCCGTAGCTTGCACACGACACATACAACTACCGGCATGGTGAAGTGACGCAAGAAAGGGGAAGATAATGCACAAATGTCCCCAAAATCAGAGCTCTGTGGGTTCAAGTGGGCAAACAATCACAACAAATGTCTCCATGACTCCATGTAATTGGCAGATTTGTCACCAAAATCATGTCTTATGCGATTGCACCACATTTTGTACCGCATTGGATTAGGTACGGATTTAATACGGTCCCTACACTTTGACGAAGGACGATCCCCGGAGAAGGCCGTCACAAGGAGACTCGGCTGAAGTGCATGTGGATGATGTACCTGTGGGTGCGTCAAACGAGAAGATGGAAAGTGCTCACGAAAAGGACCCTGACAGACCTGTCAAAAGCGCGCACACAAATTGGGACTGAAATCCGTGAGAGGCTGAAAGGCTTGCTCGTGCGTTGCCCCTTGCTTCGAGTGTCCCTTGTAAGTTTGGCTGTAAGTGGTGGTCTCTGTTTAAGCGAAGTTAGAAGACCTTTGGGGGAACGTTAGCGCGCCGGGCGCGCGCTCGGCATCTTTTCTGACCCGTGCCCTACCGGTGGACTGTTGTTGTTGATATGTTGGGCAACATTATATGGATTTGCCCCTTAGCCCCCGGGACATCAGCAGATGTTTTGATTTGGGATGGGTATGGACCTTCTCGTACCCGAGGTAATTTCTTTGATTTCCAAGTTGGGGGCCATGATGGTGCTTATAAAGGCCGGATTATTCATGTCATTGGGGGAGCCTTAAGCGCAGTGCGCGCGCAGTGCAACTATTTGGGCGTCTGGCTGTACTAGAGACCCATACTTTGAGATACTAGGGGCCCCTAGGGGGAGCATCCCAACTGCCAATGTTGTCGCTCAACAGAGCACGATCCATTAATGACTACATCGTGAAGAACTACCAATTGCTCCCACTAGGGCATGAAGCGCGACTACTGCCAAGTTCCGGGCATGTAGGATCACGAGAGGCGATACGGGAGTCCAGTCTCAGCTGCTCTGGATGGGTGGAGATCACTCTTTCAAGACTCGCGTGGGAAGAGCTGTATGGGATGTGCATACAACGGACGATACCTCGTGACCATGATGACTGGGATGCGGAATGTTTGCTTGTCTCTTGGTTCGTGCGTGACTCGGGCAGATGAAGGCACAGTGACCTCGAGGTGACGTGATGGGCTATCACATGCAATGGTAGGCGTGCGGATTGAGGGCAGCGACACCCATGAGGGAGCGTGCCGAAGAAAGTCAACAAGAAACCTTGGCCGCGGAGTACGAGGGCGGAGGGATGCACATCTCACAGCCAGCAATCGCATGTCTCGCCACGTTGAAGGAGATGACAGGGGGCACAGGGGAGCAAGGGAGGCGGGGGGGGGGGGGGGCAAAGTGCCGACAAGCAGGCAAGGGGGAAGCGGACGAAGAGGTGGGAAAGTGGTGCCGCAACAGTGCATGCCTCCCAACCGCATGGGCAGGGGGAATAGCTGAGAGTGCGTGTCTCCGACAAGTGGTACACAACCGCAAACCGGGGGCAAAGGCTCCCTGCCGCACACTGACCGGAGTGCCGAAGGGGGGGGGGGCAAAACCAGCCAGTGCCCAGCCCCCCCCCCCCCCCGTGCTGTTCTCTGCTCGTCTCCCCACCTCTCGTGCCGTTGCCTTGCATGCGTGGGGAACCGCCAGTCCCCCCGGCGCCAAACACGGCATGTGGTCTTAGACGGTGCCGGCCGGGAGGATTGGTGCCGACGTCCCCTCGTCCCCTGCTACACTAGAGGGGCTGCACAAGAGACAGTCCTAGCGAACCCCCCACGAATCCAGTTTGCTGCTGCATTGGGGGAATGTTTGCCCGGCGCACGCCCGGCGCGCTACCTTTCTATTAACTATCCCGACTTCAGCCCGAGATTCACCCTCTGATGGAGAAGGCCCCCCAAATAGACCATGATGGACTGTGCACCTTCCCTACAAAGCACATTGCATAATTAGACAATAGCTGTGAATTCAACAACTCCAAATGTCATTTGTATTGTACTTAACAAACGGTACTTTGCCTTTACCTTTCGCATAGATTTCGCTGTGTTAATGATTCCCCAAGCCGCAAGCGGTTTGGACGGCGTTTCGGCCTCACGTCACAAGAACGAAGCGCAAACTCAGTATTCGCTACATCACCCCTGCCTTCTCGGGGTCCCCATGGTGGGGAGAAATCAATATGGCCACATTAACCCTGCTTTCTTGGGTTCCCCATGGTAGGGGAAATGAACCTAGAAACGAGTGGATGTGGTGGAAACGAGCAAAAAATGGAAGAAAGTTGGTGAAACTGGGTGAGAATCCAAATATACCATATCCCGAATGTGAAAGAAGCATCAAAATACCCGTTGTCAAACAACAATAATGCCCATAGTATCACAAAGTATGGGGTTCTAGGACGGCTAGCTGTCCAAATAATTGCACCGCGCACACACTGCGCTTAGTGCACTCCCTAAAAGGTCACCGCTGGGGCATGGGTCAAAAAAGATGCCCAGCGCGCGCCCGGCGCGCTAACGCTCCCCCATCGGCCGGCGTGCTGCCGCCCATACAAGCCCCGGGTGAAGGGGTATCCCCTTGGAACCTCACAGGCCGCCCGCTAGGATTCCAGGGGACGCCGGGGCAACCTCCGACCCCCGATGTCGGCCACGTGTTGGGCACCACCCGGGGCGGAGTGCCGGCATAGTGTTTCAGGCTGTGCATAACCCTTCAACTCTAACACTCTAACACTTTAACACTCTAACTTTAGACCCCACCTTTAGACCCCCTGTTGCCAACTTTAGACTTGACGGCCTAGTGTGGCATGTCTCTAGGCCAGGGACGGCGGCTTCTTGTGGTGCAGTGTTTCCGCTACAGAAGGAAATTAGCAATCAGCAAGGGGGCAACCTTCCAAGGTAGACATACAATTGGACCCGTTCTAGCTCCCCTGCAAGAACAACCTCCTGGTTGTTTCAACAACCCTTAGAGGGCGGGCGTGCTTGGGGCTGACCCCTTAAGAGGACGGGATCGCTGGCCCTAGGGGCTGCACAATCCCCCTAGTGAACCCCATAGTCCGTAGGCTACCCAGCCTTCCGGCGGCAGACCGCATCAGCCTAGGCTTGGCGCAGCATCTGCAGGGGTGCTCCCTGTCCTGTCCCATTGACTTGGGAAAATTGGGGGGGGGGGCAATTTAGAATCACTTGGGAAATAGGGGGGTGGGGCTATCTAGAATCACTTGGGAAATAGGGGGGGCCTATTCAGAATCACTTGGGGATATAGGGTGCGGGCCTGAGCCCCACCTGCCATCCTGGGCTGGCCCCTGCCCAGCAGCCAAGTCACCTGCAAGGGAAACCGCCCATCTCCTGCCCTCCATCCCTCTTGGATAGGGGCGGGGGGGGGGGGGGAAGGTCAGGTGTGGACCCACAACTTTGCTCCAGTCGAGCGTGCCATCAAACGACCTTCATCGCCAACTCAGTTCGCTGCTTGTTCATCGTCCGGCATTGTTCAGCCAAGAGTGCTCTTGCTCCATCCCTGTCCTCCCTGGCTGGGGCAAGGGTTTTGGGTGCCCTCGCTTGCCCCGCCCTTCGGGTCGGTTCGGATGCGGGCATTGCTGGCCACATGACCGGCACTGCAAACGAAATTTGCTAGAACCAGCTGGACTTGGGTGCTTTGGGGCTCCTGGCAAATCAGGATCTGGTGGTGGTGGTGGTGGTGGTGGTGGTGGTGGTGGTGGTGGTGGTGGTGGTGGTGGTGGTGTTGCTATAGTTTTTGTTATTATTGTTGCTGTTGCTGCTGCTGCTGTTATTGTTGTTGGCGCTTTTTTGTTGGCGCTGTTGTTGTTGCTGCTGCTGCTGCTGCTGCTGTTGCTGTTGCTGTTGGCTGCCCCCTGCTTGTTGGTTGTTGGTTGTTGGTCTTTGGTCGGTGGTCCGTGGTCGGTGGTAGGTGGTCGGTGGTCGGTGGTCGGTGGTGGTTGTTGGTTGTCGGTTGTCAGTTGTCAGTTGTCGGTTGTTGTTATTGTTGTTGCTGTTGTTGCTGCTGCTGTTGCTGTTGCAGTTGCGCGACCATCTATCATCATGCAAAACGACCACAGCTTCGGCCACGCCGTCCAGAAACCGGAATATTTACTTCAAATCCTTGGAATTCACCACCAAGTAATGCAGACACAAATTCATGGGATATGCAACCACACTGCAGCAAGTGAAATTAGCACGGTCTTATGCTTCATGTCGCCGAAATAGGACAAGCCTGCAAGTGCAAGCTCTGTGTAAGCGCATTTGAACATGCCCAATGCTGGGGGATGATTTACGAGAGACCCACAGCAAGTCTGAAGCCCAGGTTGTCGTGTGACGAGGTGCGCAACCCCACCCGCCCCCCCCCCCCCGCCCCCTGCCGCGAAAAAATTTGCTAGACGCCTTACAAGGCCCCTGAAAGGTTGCTGCCCGAAGCTTAGCACTCTTTTGCCAGTACCCATTGGGCGCAATGTAGGGCTTGTGCACAAAAGCCCACGACGGCGAAGGGGAGCCCATGCACATGCACAAAAGTCCAAGCAAAAATTACGAAAGGCAAATATAACCCAACAAAAATATTACCCAAAAAAATTAACAAAAAATTAAGGTTGTTTTGGTAATTGTGGGTTCCCCCCAATTCCTGGGCCCCAAGATCTTTATCATTTGTTCCCCTGCAGGCCCCTGTTTCTTGTGCGGTCTGCTTTTATCATGGATGGGCATGTCGTTCCGACTGTTGCACGAAAGTGTCTCTCTTGCTCCGAATATGTGTGTGATGTCTGTTGGTTGGATCACACCACAACCATTTGCCTCGCCGTTTAGTAAAAACCATGTATGGTGCGACTCACATGGGTTTCCCGTTGCTTTGTGTTGCATCGTGGCAGGGAAGGATGACGCCCCCTTTGCTACGGTACCAAAATATTACCAAAAAAAATTAACCAAAAAATGGGCACCTTGTGCTAATTTTGACCTTTGGTAATTTTTCCTCAGACTGTATGAATTACCAATCTTGTGCCAGACCGTTCCCGTGTGCCGTAGGTTGTTGTATTTGGGTGCCAAGGAACAAGTTTGGGCTGAGATGAACGATATCCAATGCCCAGGTCCACCAGGAAACTGCTTTCTTGCATGACAAATATTTCCGAATATCTCCAAATATTTCGGAATATTTCGGAATATTTCCAAATGCATTTCAGCTGAGTTCTTGCGCAAAAGTGTCAATGTATCAGAATATCATACACCAGGGTTTCCCACTGATTCGTACTTGCGAAAAATTGTGTGTTAGCCGGCTCAAAAGTCTCTGGAACTAAATGCTGGCGGGCTCGAAGATAATGACTGTCCTGCCTTTGGTTGTTGGAAGTCAATGCAGGGCGCTGAGGACATGGTTGGCTACCGATGCTATGAACTTTTTTGGACAACACACACCTTTCAGTTGGTTTACCGCTGCCCTTGATTGGTACTGGTATGAAAACCAGCTGGTGTCGCGATGGTGTATGCAGGGTTTCCCGCCCGTTCGTACATGAATATTTACAAAAATGTCCGAATATTCCCGAATCAACTTTAAAATGCAAAGGCCACCATTGGTCAAGTGGGCGTAGCCTGACTGAAGGGTTGAGTGTGACTTGCTGAAACCAAGGCGAACTCGTCAGGCGAGCCTTGCTTAATGTGGGCCCCATCCTTCCTCATTGCAATCCTCTTTCCACGTTTGGATTCCCGTCCCTCCTTGAAATGCAGGCAGCCCCCTGATGCATAGATTGTCAACGTCATAACGTTTCTGAAGACAAACCAGGGCAAAACAAGGAGAGCCACCTGCATGCAGCACCCAACGGACGGCTGGCCTGCGTGGCGGGCCTCGGGGGAAATACTGGCGAGGAGGGGTTCAGGGAATGGTACCACCGGTCGCAGGGCTTATAGCGGTGCGCCCCAGAGCAAAGAATCGCGATGCACTTTGTGCTCAAGGCGCCCCCGCCAATGGTGCATCTGCAAGCGACCAACCTTCATGCGACATCCCGATGCCAAAGTGCAGCGTGCGCCCAGTCATGGCATCACGGAGGATCTGCTCATGAAAAACACCACAAACGAATCACCCCAAATGTTTTTGCCAGCAACCGTTTTTCAGCGGTACGGTTCACCCTCCTGGGAGATGATGGTGACAAGTGGACGACTGAGCCGCATGCAACCATGCCCCTAAGGCCAACAGGCTTTTCATGAGTTTCTCAACAGACCGACAGAACTATAACTGGAAAACCGTTGTTCCTACTGTATTGCCCGGTCGCCAAACAGGATATATAACAAGCATAGCGTGACACAGCCCTGCACAGTCCAGCACTGTACATTGCAGTGCACAAGGAGTATTTCGCCCACAGGAACAGAGGTGAGAGGCCACTATTTTGCAGATGCTGTTCCGCAGCGCGATTGGTCAGTAGTCGTCGGGTTCAGCCATATTAGCTGTTTTCAACAACGCGACAATGTTGCCCCCAAACCGTGTATGCTTGGAGGGATGTTTGAGGTGGCAGTTGCAGACCTGCGATGGCAATTTCTGGACGGGGCGCACAGACCACTACCCACATGCGCATGTGTGCGCGCGCGTGTGTACGCCTACCGTGGTAGGGACAACAGGGAGGTACACCAGCATGGGGACAGGATCGCAGGTCACAAGGGGTCTGGCAGCTGGGCCTTGAAATGGTGAGCCCGGGCCCTTAAATGGTGAGCCCAGGCCTTTAGATGGTGAGTCCAAGCCTTTAAATGGTGAGCCTGGGCCTTTAAATGGTGAGCCCAGGTCTTTAGATGGTGAGCCCAGGCGTTTAAATGGAGAGGCCAGGCCCTGAAATGGTGAGCCCAGGCCCTTAGATGGTGAGTCCAAGCCTTTAAATGGTGAGCCCGGGCCTTTAAATGGTGAGCCCGGGCCTTTAAATGGTGAGCCCAGGCCCTGAAATGGTGAGTCCAAGCCTTTAAATGGTGAGCCCAGGCCTTTAAATGGTGAGCCCAGGCCTTTAAATGGTGAGCCCGGGCCCTTAAATGGTGAGCCCAGGCCTTTAAATGGTGAGCCCGGGCCTTTAAATGGTGAGCATGGGCCCTTAAATGGTGAGCCAAGGCTTTGAAATAGTGAGCCCAGGCCTTTAAATGGTGAGCCCAGGCCCTGAAATGGTGAGCCCAGGCCTTGGAATTTGAAATGGTGAGCCCAGGCCTTTAAATGGTGAGCCCGGGCCTTTAAATGGTGAGCATGGGCCCTTAAATGGTGAGCCAAGGCTTTGAAATAGTGAGCCTAGGCCTTTAAATGGTGAGCCCAGGCCGTTAAACGGTGACCCCAGGCCTTTAAATGGCCAGTCTAGGCCCTTAAATGGTGAGCCCGGGCCTTTAAATGGCGAGCCAAGGCTTTTAAATGGTGAGCATTGGCCCTTAAATGGTGAGCTCAGCCCTTTAAATGGTGATCCTGGGCCCTTAGATGGTGAGCCCAGGCGTTGAAATGGAGACCCCAGGCCCTGAAATGGTGAGTGCAGGCGTTCAAATGGTGAGCCCAGGCCCTTTAAATGGTGAGCCCGGGCCTTTAAATGGTGAACCCAGGCCTTTAAACGGTGAACCCGGGCCTTTAAATGGTGAGCCCAGGCCCTTAGCTGCTGAGTGCAGGCCTTTAAATGGTGAACCCAGGCCTTTAGATGGTGAGCCCAGGCCTTTAAATGGTGAGCCTGGGCCTTTCAATGGTGAGCCCAGGCATTTAAATGGAGAGTCCGGGCCTTTAAATGGTGAGCCCAGGCCCTGAAATGGTGAGCCCGGGCCTTTAAATGGAGAGCCCGGGCCTTTAAATGGTGAGCCCGGGCCTTTAAATGGTGAACCCAGGCCTTTAAACGGTGAACCCGGGCCTTTAAATGGTGAGCCCAGGCCCTTAGCTGCTGAGTGCAGGCCTTTAAATGGTGAACCCAGGCCTTTAGATGGTGAGCCCAGGCCTTTAAATGGTGAGCCTGGGCCTTTACATGGTGAGCCCAGGCATTTAAATGGAGAGTCCGGGCCTTTAAATGGTGAGCCCAGGCCCTGAAATGGTGAGCCCGGGCCTTTAAATGGAGAGCCCGGGCCTTTAAATGGTGAGCCCGGGCCTTTAAATGGTGAACCCAGGCCTTTAAACGGTGAACCCGGGCCTTTAAATGGTGAGCCCAGGCCCTTAGCTGCTGAGTGCAGGCCTTTAAATGGTGAACCCAGGCCTTTAGATGGTGAGCCCAGGCCTTTAAATGGTGAGCCTGGGCCTTTAAATGGTGAGCCTACGCCTTTAAATGGTGAGCCTAGGCCTTTAAACGCTGAGGCCAGGCCTTTAAATGGTGACCCCCAGCCTTTAAATGGTGAGCCCAGGCAGTTAAACGGTGAGCCTGGGCCTTTAAATGGTGAGCCCGGGCCCTTAAATGGTGAGCCCAAGCCTTTGAATGGTGAGTCCAAGCCTTTAAATGGTGAGCCCAGGTCTTTAAACAGTGAGCCCGGGCCCTTAGATGGTGGGCCAAGGCCTTTAAATGGTGAGCCCAGCCCTTTAAATGGTGAGCCTAGGCCTTGAAATGGTGAGCCCAGGCATTT
This sequence comes from Eutreptiella sp. 'Long Island Sound 2002', assembly GCA_964036045.1. Taxonomy (NCBI): domain Eukaryota; phylum Euglenozoa; class Euglenophyceae; order Eutreptiales; family Eutreptiaceae; genus Eutreptiella; species Eutreptiella sp. 'Long Island Sound 2002'. The sequence goes on along the minus strand of OZ038379.1, from coordinate 184,122,501 downwards.
AAATGGTGAGCCCAGGCCCTTAGCTGGTGAGTGCAGGCCCTTAGATGGTGAGTCCAAGCCTTTGAATGGTGAGTCCAAGCCTTTAAATGGTGAGCCCAGGTCTTTAAACAGTGAGCCCGGGCCCTTAGATGGTGGGCCAAGGCCTTTAAATGGTGAGCCCAGCCCTTTAAATGGTGAGCCTAGGCCTTGAAATGGTGAGCCCAGGCATTTAAATGGTGAGCCCAGGCCCTTAGCTGGTGAGTGCAGGCCCTTAAATGGTGAGCCCGGGCATTTCAATGGTGAGCCCAGGACCTTAAAATGGTGAGTCCCAGCCTTTACATGGTGAGCCCTGGCCTTTACATGGTGAGCCCAGGCATTTACATGGTGAGTCCGGGCCTTTAAATGGTGAGCCCAGGCCCTGAAATGGTGAGCCCAGGCAGTTAAACGGTGAGCCTGGGCCTTTAAATGGTGAGCCCGGGCCCTTAAATGGTGAGCCCAAGCCTTTGAATGGTGAGTCCAAGCCTTTAAATGGTGAGCCCAGGTCTTTAAACAGTGAGCCCGGGCCCTTAGATGGTGGGCCAAGGCCTTTAAATGGTGAGCCCAGCCCTTTAAATGGTGAGCCTAGGCCTTGAAATGGTGAGCCCAGGCATTTAAATGGTGAGCCCAGGCCCTTAGCTGGTGAGTGCAGGCCCTTAAATGGTGAGCCCGGGCATTTCAATGGTGAGCCCAGGACCTTAAAATGGTGAGTCCCAGCCTTTACATGGTGAGCCCTGGCCTTTACATGGTGAGCCCAGGCATTTACATGGTGAGTCCGGGCCTTTAAATGGTGAGCCCAGGCCCTGAAATGGTGAGCCCGGGCCTTTAAATGGTGAGCCCGGGCCTTTAAATGGTGAGCCCGGGCGTTTAAATGGTGAGTCCGGGCGTTTAAATGGAGAGCCCGGGCCCTTAGATGGAGAGCCCAGGCATTTAAATGGTGAGCCCAGGACCTTAAATGGTGAGTCCCAGCCTTTACATGGTGAGCCCTGGCCTTTAAATGGTGAGCCCAGGCCCTGAAATGGTGAGCCCAGGCCCTTAGATGGAGAGCCCGGGCCCTTAAATGGTGAGCCCAGGCCTTTAAATGGTGAGCCCAGGCATTTAAATGGTGAATCCAGGCCTTTAAATGGTGAGCCCAGGCCGTTAAATTGTGAGCCCGGGCGTTTAAATGGAGAGCCCGGGCCCTTAGATGGAGAGCCCGGGCCTTTAAATGGTGAGCCCAGGCCTTTAAATGGTGAGCCCAGGCATTTAAATGGTGAATCCGGGCCTTTAAATGGTGAGCCCAGGCCGTTAAATTGTGAGCCCGGGCCTTTAAATGGAGAGCCCGGGCCTTTAAATGGTGAGCCCGGGCCTTTAAATGGTGAGCCCGGGCCTTTAAATGGTGAGCCCGGGCCTTTACATGGTGAGCCCAGGCATTTAAATGGTGAGTCGGGGCGTTTAAATGGAGAGCCCAGGCCCTTAGATGGAGAGCCCGGGCCCTTAGATGGTGAGCCCAGGCCTTTAAATGGTGAGCCCAGGCCTTCAAATGGTGAGCCCAGGCATTGAAATGGTGAGCCCAGGCCTTCAAATGGTGAGCCCAGGCCTTTAAATGGTGAGCCCGGGCCTTTAAATGGTGAGCCCGGGCCTTTAAATGGAGAGCCCGGGCCTTTAAATGGTGAGCCCGGGCCTTTACATGGTGAGCCCGGGCCTTTACATGGTGAGCTCAGGCATTGAAATGGTGAGCCCAGGCCCTTAAATGGAAAGCCCAGGCCCTTAGATGGAGAGCCCGGGCCTTTAAATGGTGAGCCGAGGCCTTTAAATGGTGAGCCCAGGCGTTTAAATGGTGAGCCCAGGTTTAAATGGTGAGCCCAGGCCGTTAAATTGTGAGCCCGGGCGTTTAAATGGAGAGCCCGGGCATTTAAATGGTGAGCCCGGGCCTTTAAATGGTGAGCCCGGGCCTTGAAATGGTGAGCTCAGGCATTGAAATGGTGAGTCCGGGCGTTTAAATGGAGAGCCCAGGCCCTTAGATGGAGAGCCCGGGCCTTTAAATGGTGAGCCCAGGCCTTTAAATGGTGAGCCCGGGCCTTTAAATGGTGAGCCCAGGCCCTGAAATGGTGAGCCCAGGCATTTAAATGGTGAGCCCGGGCCTTTAAATGGTGAGCCTGGGCCTTTCAATGGTGAGCCCGGGCGTTTAAATGGTGAGCCCGGGCGTTTAAATGGAGAGCCTGGGCCCTTAGATGGAGAGCCCAGGCATTGAAATGGTGAGCCCAGGACCTTAAATGGTGAGTCCCAGCCTTTACATGGTGAGCCCTGGCCTTTACATGGTGAGCCCAGGCATTTAAATGGTGAGTCCGGGCGTTTAAATGGTGAGCCCAGGCATTTAAATGGTGAGTCCAGGCCTTTCAATTTCAAATGGTGAGCCCAGGCCCTTCAATGCTGAGCCCAGGCCCAGATCCCCGCATGCACAGCAGAAAAATATTCCTCTAGGAATAAAAATGAGATTTACCAAAAGACGCCGCAATTCGAGGCTGATTCTGAGAAGAAAAACTTTTCTTTGGCCTCAGATTGTGTCCCTGTCCCTTGTGTGCTCCCCCCTTATCCCGGGACAAACCATTCCCTACCCCACACCCCCTGGAACACACTGGGAAACTCAGAGGGGGGGGCACAACACCGGGTGAAGAATAACACATACGATGTGGCACAAGGCATCCCTGATTTCGCAACCCCAGGGTCGGGCATCAGGGACACGGTCAACAACAGAGTACCGGAGCGGACTCCCATTGTCCGCCCCTTCTCCCACGTTTTCAGCGGACACACGAATGGCGAGTCCATGAATACCAAACAAGTCGATCCTCCATAACACATAGAAGATGCTAAAATCGCGGCCCGGTCCTTTCCACCCCCTGCCTGCCTGGGCACGCTCGGGCAAGCAGAGGCATGCAAGGATGCGGGTATAGAGAAGATTGGGATCCCCCCCCCCAGCACGCGTTGGTGCCCTCCGGACCCTCTGGGTCCCAAAGCATCTGCACGAGCCCGGGAGGATCCCCCTCGAAATTGGCAGGGGGCATGGCACACATGGGCGCTCACTCCTCCACCTGCGTGCTAAGTCCTGGCAAGTCATAGGGGAAGGACCTTACCCTCAAATCATTTTCGAACGGGGTCTCGCTCCAACCCGCAGAAACCTCATGGGGCAGTGGCGTGACCGGGCTCGCGGGGGCGTCCACGGTGCCCGCGTCACCCATGGACACCCGGCGCTCCCGCTCAAGCTCACCCTCGATCGGGAAGGTGCCGTCAGTGCTCCACGTCCTCAGCGGAATGCCCACCTGCTCCTCCGGGACGAGCTCGTAGACGGTGAGCTTTTCCGCCTTCCCCTTAACGGCCACTCCCGGTATCTTGCGTGCGTGGAAGCGACCGGCAACGGCTTCAAACATCTTGGGGCCGATGAGGATGTCCGTGTTGTACTCCTTATTGAGGCCCTCGAGCCGGCTCGCGAGGTTCACGGCGTCCCCGACGACCGTGTAGTTCATGCGGTGGCGCGACCCGAACATGCCCGCGTACACCGGCCCGGACTCCAACCCGATGCGGCCCCGCAGCGACACGCGGGCCCCGCGCGGGGTCTTGATGTGGGACACGCACTGCAGCGCGGCGCAGCAGGCGTGGTACTCGTGGTCGGGCACGCGGTGCGGGGCGTTCCAGATCGCCATGACGCAGTCCCCGATGTACTTGTCGATGGTGCCGTAGTTGCAGACGATGATGTCGGAGAGCCACTCAAAGAACTCCGCGAGACTGGGCACGAGCACGTGCAGGGGCGTGGTCTCGGTCAAGGTGGTGAAGCCCACGATATCCAGGAAGAAGATAGACGCGTGGGTTGGGTTCATGCACACCTCCAGGCGGAGCCCATGGGTCAGCGACTGCTTCACCACCTCCACAGGGACCTGGAAACAGGGGAGGGAAGCGGGCGATCATCGCGAGAAACAGGAGCGGCAGGGAACACAGGACCCTGCGTATCCTCGAAACACAGGCATTCAGCTGTGAAAACTCGCAGTCCCGCACCGACCTACAGCTCGTTCAATGCGCAACTTCTTAGGTACCCCAGTGGCATTCATCCGGAGGTGCAAAGAACCTCTCTCCCTGCGATCCGCACCAGCCGCCACAGCCTCCCCCAGCCGGTCCGCCACCCACACCCCCACGGGCTCGGCCACGCCGTCCGCCACGGGGTCGCGCACGCGGTCGCGGACCGCGTCCCAGCCGCTCGCACACCCCGTCCCGCTCCCCGTCCCCCACCGGCTCGCCCGCGCCGTCCCCGGGCGCATCACTCTCCCGCGGGTAACGGTGGCAATGGGCATGCGACAGCAACAGTAAAAGGAACGAGTGGGGGTGCGAGGATGAGACGCAGGCTCGTGCCCCCGACCCAACAGCTGTCCGCTTGGCCGGCCCCTGTGGGCCCTACAACCCAATGCCTGGGCCTTTCGTCTGGGGTTGTGGTCTGCCTGTGGTCGGTCGCGTTTCCCCATCGTCTGCAACACAAGCACCGGGGGTACGGTGGGTGGTCAGTACAGCGACGACACCGAAGTGGACACGACCGAGGACTCCGATGACGAGCCCAGGGCGCGCGTCACTGTGTCTCATACAAGGCGTGTGCGGCGGGAACATTGTTCACGTGAAACCCTACCACAAATTGAAGCACAGGGAAGATACTGAGCCCCAACAACAGCAACAAGAGGTGTTGGGAAAGGTGGAGCAGAAGGGAGGTGCCAATTCACCGCTGTGGACACCAGCATCCAGATTGACTACCATCGTTTTTCTCGTCTTACCCACTTTCCCATGCCTGAGATTCGGCCAGGCTCCAGGTAAGGACGGCCCTGCGGAAGCTGAGGCCCAAGGCCGTTGGCGGCGCAACCCGCCCCCGCCCCCGAAACGCAAACGCCTTCGACGACGACGACGACTCGCGACAGCGAAACGCGCGCGACCCATAGGTCAGCCAGACAACAGAAGCACTGTGACGTGGCAAAACACCAAAATTACATCATCGTTCATGCATTTCAGAACGAAGACCGGCCCAATGGAATCATTCATCAATCAACACGATCCATACACACTGGCATCTCTCCGGCGTTCATTATAGTGCTGGGGAAAGAATGCGGCGAAGCCGCCACAAACACAAGCCATGTCGGACGGGGGCCGGGGGGGGTTTGGCATGTCGCCTTGGTGTATTGTTCTCGTCTGCAGCTGGCGGCGCCTACTGGCCATCGCCATTCGCTGCCCTTCCCTTGGCCCCTTTCCCTCCGTAGGCGGTGGTGCCTATCGGCCTCACACCACCCTGTGTCCTTCCTCTTCTTTCTTGCCCGATCCTTCCCTCTCTACTTCCCTTTCCTTTCCCTTGGCCTTTCCCTCCATAGGCCGTGGGGCCGGGGGGGGGGGGTTGACAGTCATCACGTGGTTGCGTTCTTTTGCGAAGAATTCCACCAGAGGTGGGTCTGGTTACCCGGTGAATGAAACCAACGGTAGAGAGCACATTTTACGGCCCCCGAAGCCATGGATGGTCGGCCATACCAGCTTGGCCACTTCCATCAACGTGGCCTTCATCTTGTGGAAGCAGCGGGAGATGGAGGAGAGCTCGCTGAGCCAGGGCACGCATGGCGCGTGGGACTGAAATTTCAGCTGCACGCACTGGTCCATCTCCGACGCCAGGTCCCGGAGCGGCAGCCGCAGGAACATCCACGCCATCCAGCACGCGGCGAGCGACGTGAGCACCAGCAGCGAGGCGCTCGTCAGCAGCATGGCGAGGAAGTTGTCGCGGACGGGGCGGTCGACCTGGCTGAAGGGGTACGAGAGCGCCAGCGTGTACGGGGTGGCCTCCCCCCGGGAGGTGTTCAGCCGGCGCAGGTTGACGAGCGTGTGCTGGCCCCTCACGAGGCCTTGCCCGGAGAACGCTGCGGCCTCGGCATGTCCAGACGCCTGCAGCCACTCGTATGTCCGCCGCACAATGTCGCAGCCCGACTGCGTCGCGCTGAGGAGCTCGCCCCCAGCCCGGCAGGTGCCGCAAGTGCTGGCCAGCAGCGCCCCGCCGGAGCTGAAGACAAACGCCGCTGCCGCCGCCGGCACCGCCGCCCCCACCTCGTCCAACACGACCGCCCAGTCGGGGTCGTCCATCCACAGAAAACTCAGCACCGGGCCCCCCGGGGTGGGCACCAGCCGCTTCTGGCCGATTTCCGTAAGAGTCTGGCGGCTGCCGTCGGATAGGGTGTCGCTCCGCACCCGCGGCGGCAGCCACCCCAACTCGTGGTCCTCCAACGCAAGTGGGGGCCGGGCACCGCAGGCGCCCCCGCACGCCGGGCCATTTCCCACGAGCTCCCACCCGTCGTCAACCTCCGCCTTGGCCATCGCTGTCCCGTTGTTGAACCCCCAGAACAATCGCACCCCGTCTCCAGAGGCCACACGGCTCGCGCAACGGCTCCACGGCCCCCCGTCCGACGCGGCGGAGAGGCACAGCCCCCCAGTGCGCCGCGCGCTCGCGATCCAAGAGAACATGACGTGCCTCAGCGCCGGCTCGGTCGCCGGGTCGGACACGGAGGTCGCCGTGTGGCACAGCCACTGCTCCACAAAGGCCATCCGGGAGTCGGCCTCGTCCAGCGCCGCCTGCGTCGAGCGGTACAGCACTTGGAACTTTGAGCGGGCGGCATCTGCGAGCAGGTGGTCGCCGAGGGTGTTGCCGTTGACGGTGCTGAGGAGCATCAGCGGGACCGTGCACACCACAGAGATGGTGACACTCAAGAGGCTGATGGCGAGGAAGGTGGGTAGCTGACATGTACGCCTCCGACGACCTTGCAAGGCGACGGAGGATAGCGGCCGCGGCCCATCTTCCATGCTGAAGCCCTCGGAGGTGGACGGTATCCCGCCCTCGGGGGAACAATCACTTGCACGGCTGCCCGGTAACCGGAGCAGCAACTGTATGTTGGTTTCGCCCGCGTGCGTGCGGATGTCGCTTCCGTCCGAGTCGGGCGAGGTTGCCCTCCGCTCGGGCGGGACAAGCGGTGAACGTCGGTAGCCATTGGGCCTCGCACGTACATCGGGCGCGGACCTCGATGCGGCCGCGTCGGGGGAAGCCGCCACCCCCGCGTCCATCGAGAAGCATCAACCCATGAACACTGCAGCGCAGCACGACGAGCGCCAAAAACGAAGGCGATGGGAACCGGAAATTTGAGTGTCCGGTGCACACCGCAAGCTCCTTTCACGCAAAACGGCGGGCCTTTTTTTTTTTTGTTTGCATGGGGGTTGCCCCCCGGCGAGCATTACTCAAAGCGGCCTAACCACGGGCAAGAGCGTTCATGGCAAGCCAAAGTCCAAAGCAAGAAAAAGTATATACAACAAATAGTATATGAACCTGTTCTTGATTCGACCTGGGCACAGACCAGGGATCATCTGGGTGTAGTACACTGCCCTGCTTGGCACCAGAGGCCAGATGGATACCTGAACACCCCGCAGGGTGGTGGACCTGAGTAAAGTGCTGAAAAAAAAATAGAAAAAAAGAAAATTCACCATATATGAAGAATAGGGAGCTGGCCTGGTCATGGTTGCCGAAAACTGCAGTGGGGGGGGGGGGGAGGCTGCAGGTGACAGTGAGGAGATGAACGAAGAGGAGGACGGGGAAAAAAAAACCGGGGGGGGGGGGCATTCTAATCCTTCCTTGGGGTGGGGGTCTTGTGGGATCCCAAGCTGGCTGCTACTGAGCCCTCACCCCAATGGTCAGAACAGACCAATACCTTGGTACCCCACCATCTCGGTCAGGTGTAGTTCGGAGGAAGGTCACGCCATTCGGGGCTCCTGGCAGTCCCCTTGACATGGGCAAAGGATAAGAAATTAGGCGTTCGGCGCTCCCACAAGCAGACTAGAAAGGCGAACCCTGTCCGCCATATGTCCCAAGAAAAGTATGAGCCCCGGCATGCCCCTCGTTGGATGCTCCTAGGGGCTTGTAGTCGAATGGCCTCCTTCGCCTGCCATTCGTTTGACCTTTGGGTAACGCTCCGTGCGCGGCATTTTCGGTTGGAAAAATGCGAGATCCTCATAAGATAGAGCCGACTTTAGGTGAGCGTCTATTTTTTTTTAACCCGTTCCATTCCTTTCCAGTTTAAGGCGGGCCCAGCGATGCACCACTAGCCCCGTGGCGATCGGCGTGTTCCGTTACCTAGCTTATACCACAATGCATGCGGTTGCCCCCCGACAATACAACTTGACACGGCATACGAAAATTGCACAATTGTCCGTTGCCGTTTGTTATGGCAGAACATCGCAACACGAACGCTAAATCAAAACCCAGAAGTGTTGTTTTTATGCATTGTCAGACCATGAGCGCCTAGATATTGTCCGCAATATAGTGCAAAGACTAAAGGTCAAAGGCTATCCGGGGACGTGGTGGAAGGGCGGCTTTTCTTCTTCTTTGCACCGCTTTGGCATGCCACAACAACAGCTGGCCATGGCCCATCGATGGTGGTTGTGATTGTTGCCGTTGACCTCATAGGCCCCCCTTGTTACTTTACAAGTGGGGCCTTTTATGGCGTGTTGCTCTCTCTTATGCAAGGCCAAACACGTGGGCGTGTGTGCACACCATATGCTCGTCATTGCCCGGAGAATATTTGTAGCCCAAGTCTTCTGTTGTGCCGTGTGCCTTTTGCCGCCTTTTCGCCGCTTGAGGAGTTTCATTTAGATCGGATTTGGGTTGAGAACCATATAAGGATGAACTCATTGCCCGTACCGACCCCAATGAATGCACAAATAGAAAATGCGACTTACACCAATGGTGTGCTGTAGATCAAATAAGGGAACGATATGCCATGCCAGTGGAATTTCTCCACTATTAAGTTGTTGCTCGCTTTGTGCCTTCGTCATCCTCCGCTGGGTGAGCATTCTTTCTTCCCGTGAAATGAGCATTAGCGCGCACCGAGGCCATGCCTTGTCACACACCACACCATTTGTGCACTTTGGTTCGGACATAAAAAAAAAGGTCCAATTCGGGGGTGTTATCGTCTCCTTTAGCCGCTTGTCGGCTAATTTGGTGGTTTTCAAATTTTGACCCGGACGGCTGGGCACCATAGGGGCGTAAGGGTGTGGCTCACAATTCGCAGCTATCCTCAGGGTGGGGTTTGGGGGTGTAGTGGGTTTGGCCTCCCCTGATCCCCATGGACCCGAACGATGATTGATGAGCGCGATGAACCATGCAACACCAAATCAAAGCGATGTTCTCAAACGGCAAGACCGGCCAAATGCCCAATTCCCCTTGAAACATGAGGGTGGGGCGAGTCTCAAGGAATTCATGGAAACATGGCAAGCCTACATGGCAACAACAAAGGGCCAAATTCGAATGCATTACTAGTTTGCTGCGGTACTACTTGCCAACCATTTGCAAAGTCAAACATCTCATGACACATGCAAATTTTAATTCATTTTGGCCCCCACCGCCGCCCAACTCCGACTAGACACAACAACTCAACTTCTCGCAAACCAAAACAGTACTTTGATTGCATTTGTTCACGACTAAACAATCGGGCAAGAGCCCTCACATGCACACCGAGTCATTTGATGTGGCTCTTTTCATAATTTTGTGATTTGTACTTGCTTGGGGTGTCAAGCGTGTAGGTGTGCACTAAGGGCAACGTTCTCCGTTGACATGTGCAACAAGCAATTTGATGGCCATTTTGAAATGTAAAACCATGCTGAATTTTGTTTAAGATTATGATGGCACAATAATTCAACCGTAGCTTCCATTCATGGCAGTGAGCCTTCACCAATCTACCAATCTGCGTGCAATCGCTCCGCGTTGACGAATATGTTCCCGAGCTCGTCAAGGACAAACATGCTACGCGAAGGTGACGATGCCGCGCAATTCACATAGAATGGGGGTTGGCTTGGTGGGGCACCAAGCACCGTTTTCAAGTTAGGTTGGATATACGAAGGTAGAAGTTCAATCCCTCTCCCATTCTCCATCGATGCCAAGTGACGCCGAAACTTCTGAGGGTAGCTCCTGGACATCACACAAGGCTGGTTGTGGAACCCTACGAAGTAGTGGGTGAACGACCACACGCGGAGCAAGGCAAAGAAAATTCTCAAATGGCCATGACCTGATGGAGCGTTGCCGTATAGTGCAAACACGTCATGACACATAACGAGCACAACTCCGGTGGATTATCTACACATAGGATGTACCACGGTGTCTGACTATCCCCGGACCAGGCTTTCGGTTTCATTTCCTTGTCTAACTAACGCTCGGCGATCATGCTATGGCTAACCCGTGACGGCACCAGGGAGAGTAGTGTCCCACTGGGTGGGTCAAGTGTTGCGCCCAAGAGATAACATACTATAAAAACCCGAGAATGCAATAAAGCGCTCAGTGGTCCTCGTCGGAGGACGCCTCGTACATCTCAGCTAATTCTTTTTGGAGAAACCAGCGCTGTGACTCTCGTGTATGCAAGTCGAGTATGCCATCCTGCCACATTTCCCCGGGGGGGGGGGGGGGGCACGTTCTTACAGTAAAAGTGGACATCATAGCGATACTTTCGATAGCTCCATTGGTCCACTTGTGACATGGTATCAACCAACCGGCCCGAAATTCACCAAAATTGGCCCACCGACCGCCTCCATTTGGACCGAAATTGACCGTTCTGGCCCCACCATGTCAACCAAGATGGGCCGAGTTAGCGTTCCAAGTTTGACCGAAATCGGGCGTCTTGGCGACCCAAAAATGGCCAAAATTGACGAAAATCGGCCGTCCCTGGGCGCCTCGTGTGGACCCAGGATGAGGGCCTTGTAAGGCTCGATTTCAGTGGACCACCATTGTTGAACATCTGCACCCTATTGTGGGCTGGCATGTGGTCCCCTGGGTACTGTGGGTACTTCAACATCTGAGTCTGTGGAAAGAATTACAATGCTGCTACAAAATTGCGATCATGGTACCGTGGGACTCCGTAGGAACACTTGGCCATGCAAGGCGTATTATATTTATGGAGGCGGTTTGATCCCGTTTATAATATGAGCAATGTTTCACCTTGTGTTTGGAACCAAATTTCGGTCAACCCCAAAATCAACTCGTCAAACACCGCTATTATAAGGATGTTGTTTGAAGCAACCCAAAACCACGAGCACTCAACAAGTGGACATTCGTTCCATAAGCTGCAGAGTAGCAGGACGGCGCTTTGCGTGTTCGGGAGACGGTTGCATCAACGTGACACACAACAAGAATTCGTATGGACACAAGCAAGAGAAATGCCTCAAGTGGGCCCAAACATGTGGGCCCATCTGGTGTCCTTGGCCTGATTTATGAGCAGCATTGCTTCACGGTGTAAGGATGGTGGCATACCATATTTCAGGAGGGAGTGTTTCATTAATCCTTCCCACCAGGTTGTTGGGTACCCTTTCATGAGAAACTCTGTAACCGTACGACTGATGTTATCGAGGACTATTTGACCTGATGATGCATAGGTGAGGCATTTCTTGCTGACACCTGGCACCAGCGACTTCAGGGTGTGGCGTGCATTCATGGAAAACCAGTCAGGGTAGCGATCGCAACGTCTGATGGGGTCAGGCCTGGAGGCTAACTTCACCTTGTCCTTGAGGGAAACCTCAACTTGGGGACAGTTGTCTCCCGACCTGATCACATGCAGCTGGGCTTCCAGGGACTCGAGGCTGTCCCCCCAACCCTCCTCCTGTAGGGGCAGTCGTAGGAGAAACTCATAGAAGCGGTGGATAGGGGACAGGTCTGTGACATTGCGTGCCAGTCCCACGAGGTTATCCCGAAAGCGCATGGGGAGAAAGGGAATCATAGAGGGGTTGAAGAAGGCAGAGATTAGTCGCTATTTGGATGTGGGTGGGGCGTCTGTAAAACTCGTGCTCATGCATGATACAGTACACGCTTGCTAGTTGGGCAGGGCATGCCCAATGGCCAATTGCCCATGGGAGCACAACCATGCCTCGAGTCGAGCTCATAAAGTGAGTGTGAGGAGGGTGAGGAGGACTCTCATCTCCCAGATCAGATTGTTGAATGTTTCCACATGAACACCCTACCACGCTGGGGGGCAAGCAGACAAAGGTCTCGGTTACTTTCACTTAGCACTCTTCGGCACATCGTTTCAGCAATCAGATGACCATGCTTCGTTGTGCCCGGGTCTTTGTGCGTGTACGTGTCATATAAAGTAAAGAAAAATCGGATCCATTGAAAAGTAGTAAATAAGGATGCATCTGGATGAATAAAAGTAATAGTATTTCATAAATCCTTTGGGAAACCATTGATATTCTGGTTTGACTTTATTTTTCTAGTACTGTGCTGAGGCATTTTGAGGCGATCGCGAGAACTGTCGCGCATGCACATGGACAAGAGCCAAGTGTGCTGCTACGATTTTTTTACCATGACCTTTTTGAGCATATTGACCGATGCACAAAGGTACAGGGTTAAGAGCCTCATCAACGATTCACAAATAGCTTGCATAGTCTCATCTAAGTCCTCCGCACATAGATAGGACCGTTGGGGAGTTGCACTCGGCCCACGGTCATCGTGTCAAGCATGCGACGCCAACAGGTGTGCTCACCTTACGTGCTGGTCCATATCCCCAACTGGAAACGGGCCAATCCAAATCCAAATTCCTGATAGATACCACAACCCTATAGGAAAGGATGCAAAACGACACACACCAATACACTAGAAATGAGGGCAAAGCATGCAAACAACTCATACAAATGCATAACAAGGCTCATTCTTTGTGGTACTAGGCACTACCATGCAGCTTCGGTACGGTCCTGTACAAACTTTATGCACAACGCGTGCATAGCGCCCGTAAAAAGCATTTTAGGAGGGACTAAATTCGTCGCACCATAGCAGCGCAGCCGTACCTCAATTTCGCCAAGACCCTTGAGCCTTGCTGATAATGCTAAGATTTTACAATCATAACCCCCTCCCGACCACCACGATGTGAAATTTCTCATTGTACACACTTTTGGAAGATATTTTGCTTTTCGACCTATGAGGCGGCAAGCAGCGCTCCTCCCAACCTGATGTAATATACGCGCAAACCATAGGGAGAACAAAGTGAAGGTGCAAAGACCTCTAGTTGGTTGAAAAACATGGTGTTTGCTACGCTCTTCAGCTGATGGCGATACATGATTGCGCTTTGTTGTTCATGGAGTGAGACATATGCGTTACACAAAGCCAATGGTGACTTGCAAACTGCAATGAATATGCAATACGATACCCAGAAAGATGCGCTCAAATCCTTTGTGTGTTTGTAGCCTGAATGGATATTTTCTGATCAGTGCCATTCCGTGAATTTGTCATTTGACGTGCACCGAAGCTCATTTTAGCCAAGAAGTCTCATCGGCCATCGGAAAAGCCGAAAGAGCGGACACCCGCATCGTTCACATCAAGAAACAACAAGCACACCGAGATTGTCGGAAGCATGCCGAGCAACAAACATTGCAAAAATTGCGGTTGGGGCACACACACAAGAAGTACTTGCCCGGAGTTGAAGAAAAAGAAGGGGCAAAAGCGCTCAGGCCCCGAGGGATCTCCAAAGTAGAAGTCCTCTGGCCCTGGTGGTGGAAAAGGCGGTAGTCGGAACTATGGTAGAGACACCCCAAAATACGAATGTTGGCTTTGGGGCAGCGCCAAACATTTCCCTTGGGAGTGCCCGAAGAAGAAGAAGGTCTCCCAAACTAGACCCGGTCACCTGTTAAGGACCGATCTTGTCCTTTGAAGTTCAACTAAATTCTATTCTTCTAGTATTCTCGACCACCGCTAAGTTCACTCAACACACGTAGTGGCAGACTTCTAGCAAAAGCGCCATGGAAACCTTTGCCGCGGGCTCAGGTTACCGTAGGCTTGCCCTACCAAGTTGTATGTAGGTCTTTGAAGCTTGCACAAGCAATATCATGAGCAGCTTGGCGTTCAATAGAGTTGATTCCTCCTTAACCGTCGGGACTTCTATTTTGGACATTACCGTAGGGCTGAATGGCTGACTGGCACACTGGAGGACATCCACCGTGGGTCCAAAAGATGTTTATTGAACTAGTTCGTTATCTTAGTTCCCGTCACAAGGTCACTAGCATGGGAGCATCCATCATGTCCGCACTCGCAGCTTGTGGCCGGCCACTCACAAGTCGCCTTGATACTTCTTCTTGATATCCCAAACCCAATGATCAAATTGAATTGAACTAAATGCAAGTGTTGGATGAATTCCACCGAAGCCAAGTCCAACACCTCCCACCCATTTAATCCAACCACATTGATTCACCAAACCCAAGTGTGATGTGCGTGCAAGCATGTGAGATTCAATCCGACAATCAAGATTGGTTGGATTCCATTCACTTGGATGCATAATTGTTCCGGTTCGCTTCGCTCCTAAGGGCCGTGATTTCGGGACGATAACTGTGAGTGAGGTGCGATGACCTAAAATTGTTAGTCAGAAGGGCGAGATTTGAGGTCTTCGTGCCTCACTAACAATTGTTGTCCTGAAATCATGGCCCTTGGGAGCCCTTGGGAGGGCCGTGATTTTAAGGATGATGGTCGTTAGTGAGGAACGATTATGTAATAGAAATATCACACCCCTAGGGAACATTAAGAGACCCAACCGACTCTACTGTCGGGGGGGTATTGTGCGAAGGGATGAAATGGGGCTCGAAAAGGAAAGGGATGAACAACAAACAATGGCATTTCCCAAGCACACGGCATGCTTCCCATCATTACTTATTAGCGTGCATTATCGTTGCCCACTGCGCAACTTGTGATAGATACGCAAATGCACTAAAGTGTGTCGATATGAGCGCCGAATCCAAGCAATCAGACGGGGCGGTGGTACCGCCCGGCAAGTACATCGACAAGTATGGCAATATCGAGGATGAGTACTTGACGGTGCAGCATTGGGCCACAAGGTTTGTGCGTGTCGTTCAAGTGGGGCTCCGTGCTAAATAAGGGGCCCAAGACTGCATAGCTCCGTAGCACAAGTTAGATCCACCTTGTGGGGGTTTTGCAGGATACCATGGCACACGTCACGTGGCTTGTCGAACCCCAAGTATCACGGTGCTAGCCCCTCCCCCACCTTCTCTTTCCCTTATGAGGTCGTACCCTTTTTGGATGGATTTAATCACCCTTGAAATTGTACACCGTTGTATCCCCCCGATCCAAGAAGATGCGCAACATCATTGAGCCGAAGTACAAGCCATCAATGTTTTTTCTATTTGCATCGGTGTAAGAAAAGATTTGTTCGAGATTTTGCCCCGTCTTTGCTCTCGTGTGTCGGGTTTTTGACTAGCCTGCCGGCTACCGGCTATGCGCAATTATGTGGAAGGGAGTGGGGCAGGTGCGTAGCAGCATGGTTGCTCCACCAATGGCTTGGCCAGTAAAGGAACAGGAAACCTTCTACCACATAGCTAGATTGGTGCCACCAAGACGATGGAGACCGATGGACCATGAACACCTACCCCCACAAAATGATTGGCATGGCTTTGCAAGGGGATCAACATCCATCAATTCGGGACTTCGTCACAGCTAGTCAATCCGAGATTTGCGGGAAGTGCGAGGAGTTCGTAGTCTTGTGGCAAAAAGCCAAAGCATGAAACTATTTGTTCGTACCGTTGCTTGAGTGTGGAGTTGGAGGTTTGGTTGGTCCGTGTGACCCTACACTTTTGCCAGCTTGAGTGCCTTACCTTGCCTTGTGTTGTCATTTTGAACATATGTCATGCAATTCACAACATCTTTCGAACATGCACATTTGAATCCACATGGTATTTCAACTCTTGATGGTCTTTGATGTTGTGTGGTGTTGTGTTGTGGTGTGGTGTGGTGTGGTGTGTTGTGGTGTGTTGTGTTGTGTTGTGTTATGTTGTGTTGTGTGGTGTTGTGTTGTGTTGTGTTGTGTCGTGTCGTGTTGCCAATATGTTTTGTACCCTACCACACACAACACAACGCAACGCAACACAACCACAACACAACGCAAAGCAAAGCACAACACAACACAACACGACATAACGCAACACAACCCCCAAAATAGACAGGTAGGGCACGACGACGTGTTCATTTTGCTCAAGAACCATGGTGACCATGTTGGCCGTGTTGGGGGGGGGGGTTCACCCTCGGGTCATGCCTTGTATTAACACTAACACAAGGGGAGAGGGGGTAATTTCAAGGTGCCCGGAACACAACTGTGTTAACATGCCTGGTCTCCCCTATGCCGGCGCTTGCTCACCGCGAAGTTGTTAGAGCATTTTGGGGTTGTTGAGGCTGAAAGTGTCCGCTCCATTGTGATTGGTCTGGCGTGCTTTCTTCTCAGGTGGGAGAAGCGGCGTATTGGCTTCCACCTGGCTGAGCCCAACCCCGGGCTGTGCAAGAATTTGCATCATTTGACCAACGGCGCGTCTGCATTGAAGATTTTTGTGCCATTGTGCGGAAAATCTGTCGACTTGAAGTATTTGATGGAGTTGGGGCACAAGGTTTGTGGTATTGCAACGGTGCGGCTTTGGGGTTACGACCATGGGGACACTTGGTGCAACGACCATGAGCCAATACCAAAATAAGAGAGCAATCACCAAACTAGCCTCCTACCAAACCGCATATATCACTTTGGGGCAAAAGAAAGGTAGTTGTTGTTAGTCCGTGCAACATCCTATGGATCATCGATATGGCAATTGCCAACGTTGTGTTTGGTATCGGTTGTCGTGGTGCCTGCGCCTCCTGCAAATGGCAGTATTTATGGTGCCGGGATGTGGGATGTGGTTTCCCCCGTCATGGGGTGTGCAGTTGTTGGGTGGGGATCAGTGGGCAGCGATCATTTGTGTGCGGTCGTGGGGAATGGATGGTGTCAATAGTGTGTGGCAACGTTGACAATTGCATCACCACTGCCACTGAAATTGGATTCAATGAAATGAGCTCCACCAACAATTAGGATACAAGGGTCCCTCATGTGGCATGGCAGAATTCTGCGATGATCGTTTGACCTGCCGCCGACAAGAAAAACGGGCAAACGTCAACTGAAAATGACAGCAACCACCAGTACCAGTACCACTACTGCCAATTCCAGCAACGACGTTTGCGAACATTACGAGTGACACCAGCAATTCCGAGGACGCTACCACTGACAACACCATCAACACAACCATTACCATTAGCACTAGCAACAACACTATCACTGGCACGAGCACCAGCACCAGCACTAGCAAGCATTCTATGGCGACCACTTATCATGGTATTAGTAATGGTATCGGTGGCATCGGTAGTGTCAAATGTAGTTTCTCGAAGTCTGTGCTCCTTGACAGTAGCAGTCCTGTATTTGGTATGCGGGTGGTATCTATGGCCTGCTGATCGCAGTGGCGCAAGCATCGGTGGCAAGCAGTGAATGTGGGCCCCTAGCTGCAGCGGGAAGGAATGGAACGCAAGCTGCGGAAGGAGGGAGGCCGAGATTGGGAGATAGCTCGTCCTGCTTTGCGAGTCATCAAACCTCAGGTCGTTGGTGTAGAGGCAGTGCAAATGGGTGTCGAAGAGTTCTTCGCCGACAACAACATCCCCTTCAGCAAACAGCCTGTGGCCGGATTGGAAGGTAAAGGCGTATTGTACCAGAGCAACGACGGCATGTGTGCACTGTACTGCTGCGATTTGTACGATTTCAATGAACACATTCACGGGCAGTTTGATGCCATTTGGGACAGGTTCTGTCCTCTTGCCTTGGTTTGTGATGGGATAGTAGTGAGCAAGGGTCGAGGGTTGAGGGTTGGGGATTGGGTGCGCGTAGTTGGGGTCTGAGTGCATTTGTGCGCTCTGTTTACAACTGTGCATTTGCGTATAGTCTGGATGTATATGGTGCGGACATGCCCACAGACCACCACCACCACCACCCGAGGCGGTATCTGCACATGTGTTCAGTGGGCAGGCAGATGGCCGACCCCCGACAGTGGCTGCAGTGGAGATACCGGCTGCGATTCAACCCACATGGTAGGTTCACTTGGGCGGCAGGGGGATGGCAGGTGAGCAGCATCCTCCATTGGATTCCCCAGAAGGCAGAAGGCAGAAGGCTGCTAATGGACATCAAAAGCCCGATGTAGTCAATGTGTTTGTTATCTGCAGTCATTGTATTTGCGTGCCCATCCAGTACAAATGCTAACCGAGCCATGTCTGCTTTAGTGCTGCACTGCGCAGCCCGATTTATCATGCATCACAAAACACAGATACAGGTGCAGGACATGCCCACTGCCAATGAAGCAGAGAATGGGGGACATATGCTACACTCTTCGGTCATCGTCGCTGTTGAGGTGGGGCCACAGCACCCATTGGTAAACAGGACACCCCTGCTTCAGAGGACACCTGCGTGGCTTCTGTATCGGCAGTATCGACCTCTGGGGGCCGCAGGTGCAGGGATACAGCGCAAGTCTCGAGTAACAAGGGAAAAAAGTGTTCGGCCCGGGGTTTCCTGGCTGGTAATGGCAATTTCTTGGAATTTTGCTTTGGATGAATCACCCCCTCGTCATCCAGTGTGTCAAGTGGTGGTGGGTTTCCCGATACCTCGCAAGTTTATCAGCCGTACCCCGCCCTCCCCCCGCGGTATCCCTTCAGCGGGAGGATGCACTGCATATTGGCGTGCGACGATGGTACCGCAGAAGGTCCAGTTGCTTTGGAGCGCTGCTGCGGGTGAGTGGTCCGTAAGATGGACCTTTTTCTGCCATTTGGGGCAGGTAGTGCAGCCATCACCGGTACGCCGCTTAGGCGCCAGGGATGAATTTTGTGCCCTAAACACGTCTTATGAAATCCACATTCACCAAAAATGGTGCGCCCAGTCCCTGGGCCCTGAGGCACAAAACGAAGCACTGCACCCAGCGCGAAGGCACAAAACACCAAACTGTCTCGAATTAGGGCTGCGTTCTGCACTGCACGTCTGCCTGTCCGTGTGCTTGTCCGCTTTCCACCCTCTGCGTGGCTGCACGTCCGCAGAGGCAGCCTTGTGGCCATTAATCCTACGGATCGGCGGCGCTACGCAGACCTCATGCTCGCGCTCATGGCGCCTGGCTGTCGCTACCTCCTGGACGCGATTGAGTACGACCAGGAGCACATGCCTCCGCCGCCGCACAGCATTCCTGAGCACGTGCTGCAGGAGATGTATGGTGAGCAGTGCGATGTGGTGCAGATGGAGACCTGGGACACAGTACCTGAGTGGAAGGCGAAAGCTCCAAAGCTGCGGCATGCGCGCGAGTATATTGCATTGATACAGCGGCGTGGCTCCACTGCAGGTCGGTGACTGCGGCTATGAGGGGGTTGCGTACATTAGTGTGTGCCGCATGCTGGGTGCTGTGAAGCAGGGTGGCAATGTTGGTAGGAATGGGGCCTGCATGGCACTGCGGGCATATCGGGTATTGTGGGCTGCATCGCAGTGTGGGGGTGATGGGTATGCATAGCAGTGCAGGACATGTGATCGGCAGTCCCGGGGCACACCCAGACTGGCTGGGCCTGGACCCAGGCAGCCATGTGCCGCGCACGGTGCACTAGCATTGTGCAGTGCACACAGACCACAGCGCCAGCGTAAGCCAAGAGTGGCAGCACAGTCAGCAGCACAGCACTGCAACAGCTACAAACAGCCCAGCGTCAAGAGCAGCAGTGCAGTTGAGGAGCAGCTACCAGGGCAATGTGATTGCTCACTACAATGGTTGTCAGGTGTCCAGTGGAAGCTCAACTGCAGTGCAGCATCCGCTGCCTTGCGCACTGCGGTGGCCCTGGTTCCCCGCACACAAAGCAGTGTGCAGATTGCGCACTGTGCAATGTATAGAGTGTATGACATGCCAGAGTGCAGTGGTCATTGTTGTGCAGCGAGTAGCGTGCATGGTGCGCAGTGTGCAGGGTGTGTGGTGTGCAGTACGCTCGGTACACACAACGTAGCTCAAAGCTCACAGTGGCAGTACTCTGAAATACTCTGTCCACTTGGATTCACCCATTGTGAACCCATTTTGGGTGGGACCGTGGTTTTTTTGAGACCTCTTCCGACTTGGAGGAAAAAAGGAAGCCCACTCTGGCAATCCCGTCCCAAGAACACCATTGCTACAATTCCGAGTGGTCCTCGATCTCTGTTGGAAAATCAATTTCGACCCCTGACCCCTGGAGACCATTTGCAAGCCTACCCTGGCATAATTCAATACATGAAGCTGCACTGAGCCAGGAGGCCATTGAGTGTGCAACCATCCTTCCGACGCTCCTATGCATCATCATTCACTACCTTGAGGTTCCTCAAGGCAATACATGCCACAACGAAGGGCCGGTTTGACTGCTTTGTGGCGTCCAAAACACGATCACAAGGATGCATGTTGGATGGAAAGAGTGCCAAAGGGTAGTGCAGAGTGTTTTGCCATGGTTGTTTGGATGGCCTCACCACAAACGTCTTAATACCCAGACAGCCCAAATTGCCGTTTTTTTGCCCAATTTCTGGGATCTAACCCCCCAATTCCCCACACCTGTACCGCAATATCACCGCTGGGATTTCCACTCAACTTTATGGCATTCGGTTTCATATGTCAGCACATGGGGCGAATCTGAAGAACAGACCAACAAATTCTGGTTTGCTATCTTGCTGTCACCGTTGCGTTTGGCTTGCTTGCTTGCTACGGGTGCGCGCGAGAGGAGAAAATCCGTTGGTTCGGATTCCAGCCAAATCCCGTAGATCATGCCTGACGCATGAAGTACAGCGTCCCACAGTTTGAGGGCCCAACTGGCCTCTTGGGCATGGAGGCTCCTGGTTGCGCCACCAAAACCGTAATCCGCTGTTGCTGCACCAGCCTTGGGCGCCGCTGCACTGCGCTTTCGGCTGTCTTTGCAGGTGACCAATGCACTTTGCTGCCACAAGCCATTGCTACTCCACTCCGCTGCTGCTTTTGGCTGATGCACTGTGCTGCGCTTACCATGTTTCGCTGGGCTACGCTGTGCTGTTACACTCCGTTACAGTAGCACTGTACTGAAGTTCAAAGCTGCTGCTGTACTGTTGCACTGTGTTGCTGCTGTTGGCCCCTGCGCTGTGCCGCCGCTTTGGGCTGCCACTGCTCCGTGCCACTGCACGTGGCTGCCGCAGCGTTCATAGTGTGCAGAGTGCAGAGGGGACAGCATGCATTCTGCTTTCTGTACGCTGTCCATTGTGCACACAGTGCAGTGCATGCTGCAATTTGAGACCTGGCACGCTACACTGTGCACACTGCGTATCTGCACACAGCACACTCAGCACTGTGTAGATTGCACTGTGCATAGTGTGCACTGCTACACTGCACAGACTGCACAGAGCGCAAGGCAGCACCTCCAGACACATCTACGCCCTGGGCGCACTGCACACTATGCACTCTGCAAAGTACACGAGGTGCGCCATGCAAAGTGCAACCTGCCGCTGGGCACGTTGCATACTGCCGACTCTACGCGCGTCCCCCTGTGCACTGGCCCTATGGCAGTGCCCCACGTTAGAATGTCGTTATGGGGATGCTTTTGCCCATGCTTAGCCGTTTGTGAAGGTTTGCAATTGCCAGCCCATTTGAGTTTTATGTTTTACGGTAAAACAACACCTGGTGCCAGGAATAAATTATTTCCGCACAGAAATAGTATTTGTATGATACCCACCGATCCCCCCCAATACTCAACAGTCCGGGGAACGATGGCAACAGCCCCAGGGACAGACGCCCAGATGCGGATTGGAGGAGCACTACCCAAGTGCGCAGTGCCCGTCACGTGTGGGCCTGAGTGGGCGGGGTCCAGGGTGGCCCACAGGCGGACAACCAAGGCCGGCGTGTGGAATGCCCCGGGCGATATGAACCGCCCTGGCCCGTGTCAACCCCCCAAAATCTGGGTTCCGGCAACCCGTATCGGCTGCAAGAATTAGGAAGAGGGCCTACACGGATCAGCTCCGATTAGGGAACCAAGATGTTGGGCCAGGGAGGTCTGCGCACCGTACACTGCACACTGTGCACCCCGCGCACCTCACAATACCTACTCCGAACATCGCACACTGTAATCACTGCACAATTTGCACTCACACCGCGCAGTGTGCAACGTGTGTACAATTTGCTGTACAGTGTGCAGAGTGCGGAATGCAACACGTGTGAATCCCCACACCACACCTGATCTGACGGCCCAAAATGGGCCCAGACCTCCAGAAACAAGCTGCATACCCTTCGCAAAAATAACATCCGCAAAACAAAATCGCCCAAAATATACTTTTTGTCCTTGCCCCCCCTTCTGGCCCGCCGGATTTAAGTGGACTTGGGTTCGGCGGACCTATCGGCTCGGCGGACTTATTGGCTTGGCGGACCTTCGGACCGAAAGTCCGGTTTAATCCGTCACCCCCCCCTTTTGTCATACCCCCCCCACCGCAAGAGTCATGTTATTTAAGGGGCCACGGACAAGGCGGAACACACAAAAGACAGTCTGTGGCCACCGCAGGAGTCATGTTATTTCAGGGGCCACATGCAAGGCGGTACACACAGAAGGCGGTGCACACACAAGGCGGAACACACAAAAGGCAGTTTGTGGCCACCGCAAGAGTCATGTTATTGAAGGGGCCACGGGCAAGGCGGTACACACATAAGGCGGTGCACACACAAGGCGGTGCACACACAAGGCGGAACACACAAAAGGCGGTCTATGGCCACTGCAGGAGTCATGTTATTTAAGGGGCCGCATGCAAGGCGGTACACATAGAAGGCGGTGCACACACAAGGCGGTGCACACACAAGGCGGAACACACAAAAGGCAGTCTGTGGCCACCGCAGGAGTAATGTTATTTCAGGGGCCACGTTCAAGGCGGTACACATATAAGGCGGTGCACACACGAGGCGGTGCACACACAAGGCGGAACACACAAAAGGCGGTCTATGGCCACCACAGGAGTTATTTAAGGGGCCACATGCAAGGCGGTACACATAGAACGCGGTGCACACACAAGGCGGAACACACAAAAGGCAGTTTGTGGCCACCGCAGGAGTCATGTTATTGAAGGGGCCACGGGCAAGGCGGTACACACATAAGGCGGTGCACACACAAGGCGGTGCACACACAAGGCGGAACACACAAAAGGCGGTCTGTGGCCACTGCAGGAGTCATGTTATTTAAGGGGCCACAGGCAAGGCGGCACACATAGAAGGCGGTGCACACACAAGGCGGTGCACACACAAGGCGGTCTGTGGCCACCGAAGGAGTCATGTTATTTAAGGGGCCACGTTCAAGGCGGTACACACAAAAGGCGGTTCATACACAAGGCGGTGCACACACAAGGCGGTCTGTGGCCACCGCAGGAGTCATGTTATTGAAGGGGCCACAGGCAAGGCGGTACACACGGAACGCAGTGTACACACAAGGCGGTGCACACACAAGACGGAACACACAAAAGGCGTCCGTGGCCACCGCAGGAGTCATGTTATTGAAGGGGCCACAGGCAAGGCGGTACACACGGAACGCGGTGTACACACAAGGCGGTGCACACAAGGCTGAACACACAAAAGGCGGTCTATGGCCACCGCAAGAGTCTTGTTGTTAGTATGCGGGGGGGGGCTTATTAGTATATGGGGGTATTAGTACAAGGGGGGGTGACAGATTAAACCGGACTTTTGGCCGTTTTTTCGGCCGAAAAAAGGTGGGGGTGACGGATTAAACCGGACTTTCGGCCGGCTGATCGGCCGGCCGAAAGTCTGCCGAGCCGATAAGTTCGCCGAACCCCAAGTCCGGTTTAATCCGTTGAGCTCCCCCTTCTGACTTGAACACGCTTGTGCTGCATGGTGCATCCCTTTTCTTCGTTGCCTCCCTTTCTTCACTTTTGGACTGTGTCTTTTTGTCGGTGCTCTGGACTGCAATCCCAAAGTCCAACTGCCACATTGGGATGTAGGAATGGACCGCAATCCCAGAGCCCAAGGTGCCCCAGGTCTTTTTCAGTAGCATGACTGAATGAACCATAACCCCCCCCAAAAAAAAGGAGCCCAACCCCCCCCCCCTTCCAAAAAAATCGCAAAAGTAAAAGAAACTCTGGACTCATTCAACCCAAAACAGCTCCGCAAAACTGAATTCCGCAGAAAATAATCAAGGAGTTCAATGATTTCCCTCTATTTTGGGTGCTGTGCCAAAAATTTTGTGTAAATACAAGTCAGAACACCCACCGCAAAAATTAGGATTCCGCAAAATGTTAGGTACCTGCGGCTGCATGGCAAGACCATTTCTTGAGGAAGGCACCCAAGCTGTTGTGGTGCACGACGCAGCTGTTGTTAGGGATGCCGGGGATGCTGCATGTGGCGTATTCCGGTGCATGCACTTTGCATTATTCGTCACATGTCGGCAGATGGTGCAATCAAGGATTGAAGAATTGGAGACACTGCGCAGTGTGTTGCCTCTGGATCACCAATGGCGTCATTTGTTGTTCTGGGAAACGTGCTGTTGCAAGGCAGTCCTGACGTTTTGGCAAATCGTTCAGGGAGGCGTTCAACATGCTTTTTGTCTGAAGATCCAAATTTGCATCCCTAACCCCAACCCTGACCCAGAAAAACGCGACCTCCGTCAACACGCACACGATAGGGGCCAGACACATGCGCACGCAGCGGAAGGGCAGAAAGGCCCAACAGTAGATGCACACATGCAACCGCACGCAGCGCACACGCAGAGACAGATCAAGGTGACAAACAGGCACTGGTCGTTGATCAGGTTGAATGTACAAATATTGTCAGGTTCTCTGGCACAGTCTTTTGATTGAGTTGAGTTGCAGTTTGAGGACCCTTCAACGGTCGGTGCAGGGTATGACCAGGGGACAAACTGCCCTTGCCAGGCCACAACTTTCCGAGGCGGATTGTGCAAGTCCACGAGAGCGGAGTTCATTTGATGTAGGAATGCACCACCGCGTGAAGGAAACGGAGCGAGAAGGGCGACAGACATCAACACCAGGAGCTACAACACGTTGACCCAGAATGAGGTGCAGGATGAGAAGAGAATGCGAAGAAGAATGAGAAAGACACTGAGAATGAGACTGAAGCAGAGCCGAACGAGTGAGAATGAGAGTAACTAGTCAGAGAATGAGTCTAACAAGTAAGTGAATAAGATGAACGAGTAAGAGAATGAGACTGAGAAAAAGATCCGCATAATGTGAATCACTTCACCGATCAATGATTCTTTTGGTGGCTGAGCCCCGCTCTCCCTTCTGTCAATTGCCGGCAACAACCACCTAACTGGTCCACCAGTGTTCGCTGAGCTGTACACTAGCTGTACGGTACGTAGAACACACACGATTCGTCCGCGGTTGCCAATGTGCCGCGTTATCTAGACAATAATTCGGTGCCAAATTGATTGATGGTCCCCCTGAGAAGGCATTTTCCCTTCTTTTTATGCAATTCTGACAAAATACTGTTTGCATCAATTGAAAGTCCCTGGTGGTTGCTTGTGGCGTTTCCTTTGTCAAGGTGCCCCCCTGGCCGACGTTCCCCCTTCTTTGATGCATACCTGTTTGCATGCAATTTTTCTGATGTATGCCAGCTGTGTCTTGTTCAAGCTACGCCCCCTTTAGGGACCATGTGTTGGTGCATAGCTGTAGCTGCACAAGCGGGGAGGGGTGCAATTTATGTCATTTCTTTTAAGTGGGGCGTGAATGGGGACAGAAGCCATACAACTAATTACTGGTTCTGAGACTGAGCACCACTTATTTCTTTCCCGCTCCCGTCGTTACATGCCGCCTGCGTACACCTGCAAGCCAAGTATGCGATGACCCAGCAGCTCGTGTGTGTGCCTTTGCTTCTTTCAAAAGGATCCAACAGCGGCGGCGGCTGGCATTGCCAGGCGTGTAACGCACGAGCATGGGCGAGACAACAGACGCGCCAGCTCAGTATCGAGGTGCTGACTGGAGACATTGTTGTGGCAAAGCGACCGCGGTTGATGCTCGCTGATGTTGGTGATGGCAGGGCATCTTACAAAAGAAGAACAATTCCCCGCTCAAGCTTGGAAGTTCAAGGGCCAAGATGGAATCCATGGGGTGTCACATCGCAACGGAATTTCGTGCCAACACACAGCGAGCCTGTTGACACTGAGATGAATTCCATGCCTGCTCTGCTTGTGTTTGTCAAAACATGATGCGCTCCCAGGGGCCAGTCTGGGTGAAAAGCAACCTGAGGGCAACGCCTTTGTATGCCATGCACCACATACGGGACGGTAACAAGTCGGTAGATCAGCCATGCTGGGAGCGAACTCGCCTACCGGACCCCATGTCATGCCCTTGCAACGCTATGGACGCTATGGTATGGTATGCAAGAGCAAGAACGCTGGTGGAGATTTCCAATGATATATGCCCCCTCCCGCCATGGTCTTACCCCCCCCCCCCAAAAAAAACCCCACGAGGACCTTCGGCCAGTGTTAGTTTGGGGCGGAGTCTGCATCAGACCTCAAGGAGTTGCCACAGCCGAACGAATGCCACCATGAAACGCATGATCTTCCTTGTAACTTGCTTGCCGGAATTTCTGCTGCAATGATGAGTCTCTTTTGTCGAAAGCACCACAATTTTGTTCATTTTTCACCTGCTTGCGCACTGTATCAATGTAGCCTCAAAGTGTTGAGGAGACCTGGCTTCCCTCCCTGGAAATTTTCTCAAGTGGCCAGGGGCCCGACAGGCACTTTTCCTGGTCTGTCCCATCCCATTGAAAATTTTTCTCAGGTGGACCAGTGGACCTGGTGCAGGGCCAAGAAATCTTTTTTATTCTACCCCCGCCCCCCCCCATGGCGCAGACCTGGCGCAGAGCGCAGAAGATATTACTGCAACGCACTGCCAGCAAGTCACACATTGGTGAGCTAGCACCCATGGCCTTGTGTGACATACACGTTGCTGGTTGTGGTGAGCACCTCCCAGCCTGGGGTCTTCGTGATAACCGCATACCGGGCACTGATCAGGCCGTCAGGGGAGGACGCCATGGGCAGAAGTTGCATTCTGGATTCCCACCTAGGAAGGTGGATGCCCGCGGCAGTGCGGATGCCCGCAGTAGTACGGATGCCTGCGTGTCATAGCAGAAGGTTCAAAGGCGAGAGGCCAATAGGCGCCGCCACAGGCTACCAGAGCCAACCACCAAGGCCTTGTGCCAACCCCCCCCCCCCCCCCCATGAATACCCCTAGGTGCATAAATAAATCAGGGTTGGCTGGCTGGCGAAAGGGCGGAATTGTTAGGGGGGGGGGGATTATTTGACTCTTTTGCTGTGCACCAGGGATGGGGCCAAAAACATTGTCCCTGATGTGCACCCATGCTTGTGATCTGCAGTCATAAGATGAATATTCTTCTCCCTGGTATTTTGCATGATGATGATGAGGATGCTGGTGGCATGTCTTCTTCTGATGACAATTTGTCTCAGCATGATGTTCGAGGGTTGGAAGACTTTGTGTATGACACTGATGAAGCGGAAATTTCAGATGAGGATGAGGATGCCCTGCAGCAATTGCTTCTGCCTGTTGCTAGGTTCTCCAATCAAGTTTCTTTGAGGGACTTTTGGGCCAATGGTTTGCAACTAGGGGTGCAGCAGATGATGAGCTACCTGCTTTGTGCAGTGATTGTCAAGAGCAAGCTCCAAAGGGTTCATGCAACATATGTAGCAAACAATTATGTGATGACTGCGCAGCCAACCATGCTTTGGCTTGGAGTGATACACAACGATCTAAGTTGTTGATGTGCATTTCTATGTCTTGCCCGTCTCTTGCCAAATTGCACAAGGGGGGGGAATGATTTGGCCATTTGAAATCATCACTAAAAGAGGGGAATTATTCAGGGGGGAGATTATTCAGGGAGGGAATTATTTGGGGGGGGGTTAACAGCTTGTACAGAGTCATCAAAGAGGTAATCGGTGTCGTGGGATGCTTTCAGTGCCTGGGCTGGAGGTGTTTGGTGCTGCCTTGTTGGCATAATGTGTTGTCATTGCTCGACAATCAAAATCAGTCGTCCATTTGATGCATCAAAGGGACAACTGTCGTGTTCAGATGGTCTCTGTCGACCTTGCGTGTCTGCGGACTGTTGGGGCATCTGGGGACAACCCGGCAGGAGTGGAAATAGTACATTGGAAAGTGTGAAACAGTCTCAAAAGTGGCGCATGTCGCTCATGCGTCACAGGTACTCCCTCGTGGACGCGACAGCGATGTGAAGAGAAAGGAAGGGTCTTGGCTAGGCAGCTGATTTGTGCTGAACCAGCGACCAGACAGCCAAACTATGGAGAGCTTTTCTTCGCCACATTCCCGCCATTCCCGTGTTCCTTCATTCCAACCAGTCCAGCCAGCTCTGCGCTCCTTTCGCCCTCACCAGACCACTGTATGCCTAACCAGAAATAACGCCCACTCCTATCTCCACAGAATGGTACCACTAGGTCCCTTCTGCATAATTTTCGACTTTGCTGTGGCGAATGATAACGCACAAGAAAGCACAAGGGAAGTCGGAGGGGGTGGCTGATGGGTTTCAGTGCACGCATGCATGTCGTTGGGCATCGTGAACCATATCTCTCGGGGACATCCAGAATATGCCAAAGCGGAGCAAATTCGCAATTTTTCAGGGTTTTCTCAACTTTTGGTCCAATGCACCAAAATGTCGTTACCTCGGGGGGGGGGGGGGGTATGTGTATGCTTTTTGAAATCTGTGAGAAAAGGCCGTTTCAGAAATGTATGGGTTGGGGGGGGTAGGTGGTCACAGTTTTGAGCACAGAGCTGGACAAGGGACAACACACAGGACGGGGCAATCCTCCTGGGATCACTCATTATTCCGAATCTGAGTTGTCGTCATTGCTGCCCCTCTCCACAAGGGTGGGGCACACATCCCCCTGCTTGTGACTGGGAACATATTCTCAGCCTGTGGCAGTGCCTGCAGAAATTTCTCAAATTTCATTTTGATGGCTTTTGATGGCTCTTTACAATCCCAAAACTGGGTTGCAAAAGCAGTGGCCTCAGCAGTGGACAAAATCTGGTGTTCCTGGTGGGAGCATGCAGGTTGCTGCGAACCGTTTAATGGAGGCTTTTTGCCCTTCCGGCCAGGCTCATCCCAACTCACCTGCACCCATTTCACGCCCCCGGAGCGGGCCCTTTTCCGCACCAAAGGTTTCTGTGGTGCATCCGGGGATGCAACAGCACGTTGCGTGGATTTATGTGCGGACATGGTGGCTACCTGTTGACAAAAAGAGGCAGCAAGTGACACAGGCACCCTCCAAAACGGACGAAAATCTCAAACATGTCGTCAGTATAGCATGCAGACGTGGGGTGTTCCGAATAGCCCTTTTCAAGGGCTTTCCGAATATACCCCGCATACCCCCCCCTACAAGGCACTCAAGAGGCACAAATGAGGCAGCAATGGCACCGACACCCTAAAACGCTCCGTGTTGGCATAAGAGCCCACCGTCCCAGAGAGATATGACATACAGTGGTGGGGTTCTGCTGGTTGGCATGGGGTGCAATGTTGATGGGTTGGGCATTGGCAACCGCTGATCAGTCGCCTCTTGCCCATCGCAGCGTTAGCCAGCGTGGACTGGCCGACCAGCCGCAGCACCACACGTCACGCCCGTCTCTGTCCCCCTTCTGCCCGCGCACGCCTGCAGCCATGCATACGCCCGTCATGGTGCTTGTCTGCTACTGCTGTTGGCTGCTGCTCGTCACTGCCACCAGCAGTGCACCCCAAGAGCCAGACGCCGCGGTGCACAAAGCGTCTCGAAGGCGCATGCAGCCCCAAGAACAGTTCTGTGACTTCTCCTCCGGTACGACTTCTTTTTGTGCGGGTCTGTGGGAGACTGTCGGAGGCGATTTCCTATGGACCCAAGTCCCTTCCGGAGGTACCCCAACGGGCTCCACGGGGCCATCTGAGGGGCCGCACGGGGGCTCCTACGTGTACACGGAGTCCAGTGGCGACAACTACCCACATAAAGTGGCATACCTGGTCTCGGCCGACGGCGCGTACCACGGGATAACATTCTGGTACTCCATGTACGGGTGGGCGATCGGGAACGTGTCCGTGGAGACGCAGGCGCGTTCCCGCCGCTGGACGACGGCCTGGACCCGGAGTGGGCAGCAGCACTTTTCGCGCTCACGGTGGTCCAATGCCACGGTGTTCTTCCCGACGGTGGTCAACAAAGTGCGATTCATCGCATTCACCGGCGAATCGTACACCTCCGACATCGC
Source organism: Eutreptiella sp. 'Long Island Sound 2002' (assembly GCA_964036045.1). Classification (NCBI taxonomy): domain Eukaryota; phylum Euglenozoa; class Euglenophyceae; order Eutreptiales; family Eutreptiaceae; genus Eutreptiella; species Eutreptiella sp. 'Long Island Sound 2002'. The sequence continues at coordinate 184,092,373 of OZ038379.1, read as the reverse complement.
CATCTCCGACGTGCGGCTGCTGTCGTGGACGGGGACCCCAACTCTTACTCCAACGGTGGTCCCAACGGCAACACCGTTGCCTACCCGGACGCTTACGCTGACACCAACCGCGACGCCGCGTGGACCGTTCTGTGATTTCGCCAGCAGCACCGGCAACTCTTTCTGCGGAGGGATGTGGGAGACACAAGGCGGTGATTTCAATTGGACGCAGTCAAGCGGTGGAGAGACCCCGACGTCCGGCACCGGGCCCGACGCAGGGCCCCGTGGCGGGGCATATGTGTTCACCGAGGCCAGCGATCCCAATTCGCCAAACAAAGTGGCATACCTGATGTCTCGTGAGGGTGGGTACCATGGGATCTCTTTCTGGTACCACATGTACGGGTTTAACATGGGGACCTTGTCTGTAGAGGTACAGGGCCTTGCTGGCGCCTGGACGGTGGTGTGGGCGAGAAGCGGGCAGCAGCACACGAGCTGGCGGGCTGCGTGGACGAGTGCGACGGTGGCTTTCACGAAGGTGGCCGGACGCGTGCGCTTCGTCGGGCTGACCGGCGATGGAGTGCGATCGGACATGGCCATTTCTGACGTGGAGGTTTTGGTGTGGTCCGGGACTCCCAGTCCAACGCCAACAACGGTCCCGACTGCAACGCCTTTGCCCACGCCCACTTCCACTGCAACAGCCACGCCAAGCCCTCTGGGGGCGTTCTGCAATTTCCTATCCAGCAGCCCGGGCCCGTCCGGAAACGGCACGTACTTCTGCGGCCGGATGTGGCATACCTTTGGTGGCAACTTCGAGTGGACGCAAATGAGTTCGGGACGGACACCGGGGTACAGCACCGGCCCTGACAGCGGGCCTGGGAGCTCCAACGGGGGCTTCAACGAGGCCTATGTGTTCACCGACTCTCGGTCCCCCAACTATCCCCACAAAACTGCGTACCTTGTGTCGCACTCTGGGGCCTTCCGGGGCATCAAGTTCTGGTACCATATGTACGGGTGGGGTATGGGGAACTTGTCTGTGGAGACGGAAGGGGCGTCCGGCCTGTGGAGGCCCGTTTGGCTGAGGAGTGAGCAGCAGCACTCCTTTTACACTACGCCCTGGTCCAGTGCCTCGCTGGTGTTCACGAAGAGCGTGCGCAAGGTCCGATTCAAAGCGGTGACTGGCAGCTCCCGGACATCGGACATGGCCGTGTCCGATGTGCAGCTTCTTTCGTGGTCGGACACCCCAAGTCCCACGCCCACGGCCATCCCAAGGCTCGTTCCCACTGCGACGCTTGTGCCCACGTTGACCTTGACGCCCACCAAGAGCCCCACTCCAACGGCCCGTCATTGCTCGAACGCCCCGCCGGACTGGGCTGACAGTCACGGGGACGACTGCACAAAGTACGTCACCCACTTGTATTGCACGTCCTCGGGGGGCTACGGCCCCGGATGGGATGCCGCTTTTGGCACCTTCGAGTCTCGTGCCGTGGGAGGCATCGACGCCGTTGGAGCGTGCTGCGGCTGCGGGGGTGGCGGGCCGCCGCGCGCCCCCACGCGCGCGACGTGCCGCGACGAGCCCCCGCTGTGGCGCGACTCCGGCAATTTCGACTGCGCGCACTACGGGACGTCCCGGTGGTGCACGCCGGCGAAGGGCTACGGCTCTGGCTGGTCGCCGTCGTGGGGGGCGTTCGCGGACTTTTCAGTGGCCGGCGTCAGCGCGACCGACGCCTGTTGCCTCTGCGGCGGGGGCGCCACTGGCACCGCCACGCCCAGCCCCACCGAAAGCAGCACCCGCACCGCGACCCCCGTGCCAACCGCAAGCGGCACGCCGACCGCCTCCGACAGCCTGGGCAACACCAGCACCCCCGTGCCCACTCCGACGCCGCTGCCCTCCGGCACCCCGACCCCCTCCGTGAGCGCGCGCCCCTCCTTCGGCCCCGTGTATACGTTCGGCAGCAACACGTTCGGCCAGCTCGGCTTCCCCGCCGACCAGCTCCCGCACCCGGACCCGCGCCTCCTGGCCCTCCCGCACGGGGAGGCCGTCACTGCGGTGGCGCTGGGCGGCACGCTGGGCAACATGGAGGGGCGCTCGGCGGTCGTGGCGGGGGGTCGCCTGTTCCTGTTCGGGGACTGGCACCGCGCGCACTTCCCGGGGGACGACGCGGCGGCAAACCCTCCACACCACCGGCCCCGCACGCCCTCCCACTGGGCCGCCTGCTGGGCCTCCACCCACGACTGGGTGCCGTCCCACGAGGTCACGGCCTTCGCGACGGGGCCGGGGGAGCACGACGCCTTCATCGCGCGCGGGGAGGTCTACACCTTCGGCGTCTTGTCCTCCAACAGCGCCTTCCAGACGGACTTCGGGCAGCTCGGCCGGCTCTCCCGCCTCAGCATCGGCGCGTGCGCGCACGTGCCGCAGCGCGTCCCCGTCCCGGCCTCGCTCGCGACGTCGCACAACGTGAGCCGGGCGGCGGCGGCCGTCGCGGTGGGGCGGTTCCACACCGCGATCCTGACCACCAGCGGCCACCTGCTGATGCTCGGCCGCACGTGGCCCGGGCAGCTCGGGATTGGGGACTACAGCGCGTACGAGTGCTCCCTCTGCGACCCCACGCCCGAACCCTTCCGCGGGGTCATGACGCCGACGCTCGTCGCGTTCCCGGAGCCCATCGCGGCCGTCGCGCTGGGCAACGACCACTCCGCGTTCGTCGCGCGCGCGCGCGCGTACACCTTCGGCGGCAACCTGTACGGCCAGCTCTGTCTCGGGCTGCGGATGCAGGACGTCGACTTGGAGCGGCGCACGCCGCAGCGCGTGGACCTCCCCGGGCCCGTCAGCGCCCTGGCGCTCGGAGTGTACACGTCGGCGTTCGTGGCCGGGGGGCGGCTGTACACCTGCGGCGACAACGAGTACGGGCAGCTCGGGGTCGGGGACGTCACGGACCGCAACACGCCGCAGCTGGTGCCGGCCCCCAACGGGGCCCCCGTCACGGCCGTGGCCGCCGCGTGGCGCACCACCGCCTTCATCGCCGGGGGGCACGTGTTCCTGTTTGGGCGCAACGACCTCGGGCAGCTCGGCCTGGGCCACCGGCGGCCCGTGCGGGTCCCGGAGCGCCTGGTCCCGCGCGACGCGCGCGCCGTGCGGCTGGTCGCGCTGGGGCCCCTGCACGGGGCCATCCAGACCGTGGCGACCGACACCCCCACGCCCACGCCCACGGCCGTGCCCACCGCCACGGCCTCCCCCAGCCGGTCCGCCACCCACACCCCGACGGACTCGGCCACGCCGTCCGCCACGGGGTCGCGCACGCGGTCGCGGACCGCGTCGCCCAGCCGCTCGCACACCCCGTCCCGCTCCCCGTCCCCCACCGGCTCGCCCACGCCGTCCCGCAGCCGCTCCCCCTCGCCGTCCCGCACGGCGTCGCCCACGGCGTCCCCGACGCCGTTCCCCACCCGCCCGCCCACGCCCTCGCCCACGCCCACCCGCTCCGCAGCCTCCACCCGGACGCCGTCCCCCCGCGCCACGCCCACGCCCACCGCCTCCCCCAGCCCGACGCTCGCCTCCACCGGCACAGCGTCCCCCACCGCAACGGCGGCGGGGACTCCCACGCAGACCGGCACGGCAACCCCCGCGCCCACCGCCACCCCCAGCGCCACCGACACAGCGGTGCTGCCGCGGTGCGGCAACAGCACCGGGGCGGGCGGGGTCGCCAGCTTCGTGGTGGCCAGCGCGGGCCAGTGCATTCAGGGGGTCTCCCTCGGCCCGGGCTCCACGAGCATGCGCCGCAGCAGCCTCCTGCTGCGCATCCGGCAGCTGACGGGGGGGGCCCTGCTCGCGCGCGTCGCCCAGGGCTGCTCGGTGCAGGGGCCCGGCTGCCCGGACTGCAGCGGCTGCATCCGCCGCTACGACGCCGTCTCCTTCCCCGGCGAGGACCTCCTTCCGGTCGCCGCCGTGCCCGACGTCCGGGTGCTGCTCATGTACCAGCCCACGGCCGCCGCCCCCGCCGCCCGGTCCCGCGCCGTCCGCGCGCAGGCGACGGCCGTCGACGCGGAGCTTGTGGTGGTGTACACCGCCTCCGCCATGCTCTACGTCATCGTGTGCTGCGGCATCGCCGGGGCCGTCGCGCTGGTGGTCCTCGCCGGGTGTTGCCGGACCGGGTGCGCCAAGTACCGCGAGGTGCCGGATAAGCCTTGGGAGCGCAACCCCCGGCTGGACCGCTTCGGGGCCCGCCTGTGGATCTTCGCCGGGGCCCTCGCCCTGGTCTTTGGGCTCGGGCTATTCCTAACGGCCACCCTCAGCTCCCACCGCTCGTCCCGGCCCGGCGCACTGCAGACCGCCGCCCTCGCCCTCGCCGCCGCCGGGGCCCTCGTGCTCGTCCCCATCGGCCTGTGGGCCCTGCGCGACCCCGAGCAGATGCACTGCCCGGAGTGCGCGGGCCCGACGTCCCGGTGGCGGTGCCGCGGCACGTACGTGCCCGCGGACACCCCGCAGGGGTTCGCCAAGGCGCACACGGCGCACGTCCGCTGCGTCCTCTGCGGCCGGCCGGTGGTGCTGGACCGCTGGGCCGGGTCCCCCCCCGGGCGGGTGTACCACAACGAGTGCTGGCGCGCGCACTGCGAGCTGGTGGTCTCCCAGCCGCACTTCGCGCCGCAGTGGATGGAGCGGCACTGCGACACGGTGACGGACACGGAGCTCACGCACATGCTGCTGGCCACGATCCAGGGGTCCGCGCGCGACAGCCTGGACCGCATGCTCGCCAAGGTGCCGCTGTCCCGCTTCAGCATCCCCGACACCGGCCGCACGGCGCTGCACGAGGCCGTCGCGATCGGCAACCTCGAGATGCTCTCCCGGCTGCTGGCGCTCCAGGGCACGCCCGTCGACCCCTACTGCCCGCCCGACCCCGGCGCCGAGCCGAGCGTCGTGGTGCAGGGGCTCGGCCCGGGGAGCGACGACGTGTACCTGCGCCACCCCATCGTCAAGTACAACGGCCGCGCGGTGTACGTCGGGCACGCGCACGGCAAGTACGTCTACTACTTCCAACCCCCGAAGGAGCGGGACCCCGGCTCGGGCCCCGCCGCGCCCGCGGGCTGGTGCCTGGCCTCGTACCTCGGAGACGGCAGCCCCGCCTTCCGGTTGCCGCTCCCCGTGACGGACCCCGACGCGCCCGTCGACTCCGTGTCCGGGTCCCCGCGGCAGCGCGGCGGCACCCTCAAGAAGACCAAGTCGGTCTGGAAGCGCATGAAGTCCTCCATGTTCCCGTCCGGCTCGGACAGCCACAGCACGGCGCAGGACGAGACGGAGCCCCTGACGCCCTGGCCCGGCGACGTGGACCCCTGGCTCGCGGGCGCGGGCGACGCCAGCAACCCGACCTCGCCCGGCGCCGCCGCGCACCCCGACGTCAAGCTCCTGTCCCTCAGCGACGTCCGGCTGCAGTGGGTGCCGCACGCGACCTCCCTGTTACAGGAGGCGGTGCAGGCTGGCGCCGCGGACATCATCCAGCACCTGATTGGCCTGTACCAGTCCGCGTACCCCGACGCGCTCGTCTGGGAGTATTGCGCCAGCCCCGGCCTGTGGCAGACCTACCCCCCCGAGGTCCTGGCGGAACTGCAGACCGCGGTCGTCGCGGGTGCCCCGGCTCCGGTGACGGTCCCGATCGGCGGGCTCATGGTCACGATCGATGTCCGCGGCCGGCGGCACGCGACGGCCGCCGGGACGGTGCCGCTCCGCCGCCGCTTCCGGCCCATGTTCCAGTACCGGAGCGCCGACGGCGAGGTTGCCGGCGTCGTGAGCGATCCGGCGCGCGTCCCGGACTGGGGGCGCGCGGCGGTGCTGTCCGCGCCTTGCAACCTCGTCGCGTGTGCCGCGAGCCCCGACGTCCTTGCGCTGCTGTGCGCCGAGGGCGTGGCGGACGTCACTTTGTGGGAGCTGCCGTGCAAGAGCTCGGCTGCCCTGGCATTTGCCCGGGACGAGCACGAGCGGATGCTGGATGACACGGCCCAGTGGATGCTCGCGGACGTGCTTGGGGCCGAGGCCGGCAGTGCCAGCGTGAACGTCCCGCAGGCGTTGGCGCTCCAGCGACGCCGGCGCCGGCAGCGGCGATCCGCCCCCCAGACCGAGATCCGCGGCGGCGGGCGCGAGACGGGGATCGGTAGCCGGTTGGAGGACGGACTGGGGGCCCCGGTGAGCGACGCGGGGACGCGCAGCCTGTTCTACGGGCGGGACTACAGCAATGGATTGGGGGTGCTGCCCTTCTGCATCGCGCTGCCGGACAACGACATCGGGCTGCGCTTCCACTTGCCCCCGGTCCTGGGCATGGCCGCGGACACGATTATGAAGGTGTGTGTATCGCCCAACACGAGGCGTGCGGCACCCTTGGCCCCGCGCTATGGGCGACTGGGCTCCGGTGGGCCGTCGTGAAGCAGTGCCTCCTCGGCCTCTTTCAGCACGAACCGCCCCCGAAGTTCAGAGCAGTGACTTGCAACCATCCGTGTTGTCACAGGGGGCGGTCCGTTCTGGTTGGGTGTGCGTTGGGGGTTGGGGGAGATCCTTTGGTGCTCACGGAGTCGCACTGGTGCCAGCTGAAGCTTCAAGCCGCCAGAAAAGCAACCCATGAATGGTCCATTGCTAGCTTTCCGTTGGGTGGCATTCCACACGCACGCACGCACACGACACAGAACATACACACTCCCCGCACACACCAAATACACTGCAGCCATTGAAGCGGCCGCCAGCAATTCTCCCTTCCCCCCCCGGCCCCCGTGCCTCAGGATATGGAAGAGGACTTGGAGATACAACCCCGCGCCTTATTTTCACAGGGACATGGGAGGGCGAGCACTGAGCAAACATAACCCAGTCACCGCGCTGAGGTTCTGATTCAGCAGGAAGGGTGGACCACAGACACACAGAGTGCCAACTCTCATGCCTGCATGAATGTGCCTGCCGCTCCCAGGCTGTGTATGGATCTCCCTCGTAAATAATACCGGCCCCCTCGTCCGGGGGAGGGGGGGAAGGTCCAGCAGGGCCGGGAGCGGCGGTGCTGCTCCACGGAGGCTCGCAGGGGCCGGGGCACGGCCACGGGAGGGCCTCCGAGGAGGGCACATAGCCCATGGTGGACGTCCTTCCAAGCGGATTTTTTTTTCAAAATTTGAGCACACTGGCTGATGGCTGCAAAAGGAAGGCGTGCTTGGGGCCTGGTATTGAGATCCAGGTTAAGCAGGAACCACCTTGGGGGAAAACTCCTTGGGGGAAAAAATCCTGGAAGCGTGCGAAATTTCCGCTCAATTTTCAGGCCACTGTGCGAAATAAAACCCGGTGCGAAATTTTCTTGTGCGAAAAATTCCTGGTGCATACACCCCCCCCCCCCTTTTTGCAGCAAATGTGGTAGTGGCGAGCGCCCTCCAGACTTCACTGTCGGCGTGGAAGGGACGCCAAGGGGGTAGAAGCACTTGAGTCAACAGCTTGTGGAGCCACCAGCTGCTTGGTACTGTGGTTGCTCAGAGTGTTCGCTCGCTAATGCCCCTCGGCTGTCTTGGTGATGACTGCAAAGGAGCGGAGAGCCACGGCCTTCTCCCTGACACGCATACAATGACCTGCCCATGGGACTTGCAAGACTCTATCGTGGCAAATGACAGAGCCTTGGGCATGCCCCATGGGCAGGCCCATGAGCAGACTGGGTGAGCAGAGGGATAACCGTCCCACCTGCCAAAGATATGTTTCCCCGGCCAGGCCATTGCTTTAGGAGAACCCCGCGCAGGGGGGGGGGGGGGGTGGCAAAGGCCAAAAAAAAATTGCGTACCTGAAATCTGCCTCAAATTTTCCAGCCCCTTTGATAAATTTCATTTTTTGCCCGGAGGAAAATTTTTCTGACGTGGGTGGGTGGGTGGGTGGTTGTGTGGGTCGGGGCTGGCCATCCCCCCCCCCCCACCCCGGGGTCACTACCCCCGCCCCCCCTTTGTCCAAGCGTCAGCACCAGGCGTTAGTTCCGTCAATTTCTGGTCATTTACCGTTGCTTGGACAAGGTGGTGGTGGGGAAGGTAGGCAGTGGCCTGTCCCCGGCTTGGGACAGGCAATGTAGTCAAGTTATGCCTGAACACGCAGACCAGTGCGTGAGTTCCAACCGCCACACTCACTCAGCCTTCGCGGCAGGGCCCCCATGGCATTGAAACCGGGACACGTGCACCGCCCTCCAAAGACCGAGCAACGCGTGGGTCAGGTCACTGGTGACGGTCCACAGAGTGCGTCAGGGTGCTGTCGCTGGGGAGAGCGTCCATGCCCCCACCCCCGCCGTCTTCACTGGGGCACGAGGCGCTGGAAGCGACGGTGCCCACCCCGTGCCGCACGCCCCCGCCCGGGCCCACCCCGCGCCGCCTCGGGACCTGAGAACACCTTTTCAGCTCAAAATCGAAAGAAACCCAAAGATTCGTGTTTTTTTGACTCCACCCCTAAAAAGGGGTGCCCCCCCCCCTTTCCAACATCCCTCACCACCCAAAAAGTGGGTTTCAATGGGTGGAGGCGGGGGGTACGGGGGGCCTGACCAAAAACTGATGGGGGGGGGATGCGTTTATTGGACACAACAGTGACTTCACACAGGGGCACACCAACAACCCTCCCGCAGGTGGCGGAGATGCAGCGGCAGCAGTCCCCGCTGGGGGTCCGCCACGCGGCGGCGATCTACATCTACAGCTACGAGATGGACCACGATGAGCCCCAGGACCAGATCTACGCGGCCATGAACGCGGCCATGCGGCTGCACGACCCCCGGGGCATCGCCTTCTGGCGCCCCCTGATCTGGGAGATCGACGTGGCGCTGCAGCAGCTGCCGGGGTACGACGGCCGGCTCTACCGCGGCATCAACTGCCGGTTCGACGCGGACACGTACCGCACGGGGCGCACGGTGTGCTGGCCCTCCTTCTCCTCCGCGTCGCAGACGAAGGGCGTCGCGCAGGAGTTTGCGACGGGGGCCGAGGGGTCCCTGTTCTTCCTCCAGAGCGTGCGCGCGGTCCCCATCAGCGCCATCTCGCGGTTCCCGGACGAGGCGGAGGTGCTGTTCCGGCCCAACACCACCTTCAAGATCACCTCCACTCTGCAGGTGCGCCGCACCATGCCTCGTTCTTGCTCGTCACAGGCACTGCAGGTACTATGACTAAGGGGGCGTACCGTGCGCTGTGCGAAAAGTTGGCTGTTCTCCACCACCGGGACTTCGGTAAGTTCAGAAGATTGAAAGGACGTCATTGAATGGCTGCTGCAGTGGGCGGGGCTATAGGGGGCAGAATTTAGGTCCCTGGGACCCATGGCAAGCATCAGATGTTTGAATTTTTGAGTTTTGAATTGATTGTACATGATTCCGCAGGTGCGTGGTTTTCAGGGTTGTTACCTGGATGATCACCGTAATAATGGGCGCTGTGCCCGCGCTGTGCGAAAATGCCCCCTAAGACCCTGGAACCCTGCAACACCCACAGCGGTATTATCTCAGCCGCCGAGTAGGCTGTGCATATCAATCGAACGACAATGCATGACACTGGTCCCCACCCCCTCCCATCCTCTGGTTGCTACTGAGTTTACACAAGTCCATGTAGCCGGCACGCCCCCTCAGCTGCCACTTGGCAGGCGCGCCCTTCACTCCCCCCTCCTCCGCCGTCCCCCCTGCCTGACACAGCCCCGCTCCCTGCACCCCCCCCCCCCCCCGGACCCACTGTGATCCCGCCCGGTTTCCCATGTACGCCTGTACATATGGTTGCACATTCGATAGTGGAGCACCCCAACCAAGAAGGGGACACAAATGCAATGTGCAAGAACCACTGGACTACGGGCTGAAGTTGTCTATGGCGGGGGCATTCAGTCAATCGATACCGACCCTTGATCCCCGACCCAAAATTTCACTGTTTTTGGCAATGTTTGAATGTGAAGCATTGCCGGCGCCGGCGCGGGGCCCGGGGGGCGCCGACGCTGAACCCCTCCCTCCCGCCTAAGTCTGCGCACCGCATACACGCAGCCCTCGCCCCTCAGCCCCTCGCGCCACTCCCCCCTCCCCCCCACTCCCACAGGGCTCGTCAGACATCGGGCAGTTCTACGCGAACGTGGACAACATCGCGATGCAGGAGATCGTCGAGGCCGAGGCCCGGGCCGGGGCGCCGCCGCTCTGCCCGTCCGGCCGCACGCGGATGGTGGTGGAGCTGCCCCCTTTGCTGCTGGACGACGCGCTGGCCGCGCTGTCCCACATGCCGCACGCCACCGTGCAGGCCCTGGACCTGCAGCCGGACCCGGCCCAGAACTGCGCCGCCCGCCTCGTGCTCGTCCCCGCCGGCCCGTCCCCGGCGCCGGCGTCCGCCCGCAAGCCGCCGGAGCCGCAGCGCCTCGAAGTCTGCGTGGCGAAGGACGCGACCTCGGAGTCGCTGGCGTCGCTGCTGCAGCCCCAGGCCGCCACCCCCACGTCGTGGACGCTCCCGGCCGGGCTGCCCTCGCCGGTGTCGCTGCGGCGCGGCGCGGCGCCGCACGCGCCCCCGCCCCCGACCCCGTCGCAGCGGCACGGGGAGGGGCCCGGGCCGCCGCCGGACGCCGAGCCCGGGGCCCTGGTGCGCGGGGAGTCGGGGGGGTCCCTGGGGCCGTACCCGTCGCTGGCCAGCCCCCAGGGGTACACGGGGCTGTACAGCTTCGAGCTGCCGAGCCCCGCCAGCCACGCCAAGTACCCCTGGCCTCTGCAGGGCCCTGAGTAGCGCCGCGCGCGATGGGCGGTGGATCGGCGTGAGAGGCGTGCGCTTGAATGGGGCGGCGGTAACCCCCCCTCCCCCCCTCCCCCCTTCGGGCTTTGGAGCGAAGGTCGGCCCTCCCAACCAGGCATGCCACTCGTGTCCGGCAGGGGAACTGAGTTCCGCTCAGAATCAGCCCAGTACGAGTGTGCCACTCAGTAAGATCCGCTCTTGGCACATCTAAAACTCAGTAGGAACCAGCCAGGGCCGTGTCCGACTCACTAGTGGCAACTCTGCTCCCAACCGCCTTTGTCCGCCAGCACCGGCCCTCCAAGCGGTTTATTACACCCCCCTCCCCCCAAACCGGGGGCCGATTTCCCCGATTTCCCCGATTTCCCCCGATTTTGTGCCCCGATTTGTTGGATTCTTGGTGCCCTGGTAGTAATCGACAGTTCTTAGTGTGCATGCGTCTTACTTCTTGTGCGGACAGGCTGCTTTTGCCTCCATGGCCTGTCATGTGGTTGCAAACGCTCCCGCTTGCACTTGCACTTTCTGTTCAAGCCCCAATGACCACTCCAAGGCAGGGGATAACAATGTTCACCGCGAGACCAGTGCTATGACGACTGCGTCACTGACTGTGCCTGAGATACTACCGCTCAAGGACCATGTGCAGACCGAAGGGTGAAATTTTGTTTTCCCCAAATTGACAGGAATCTTGGGTTTCCATGTGACTCTACCTGTGCAACAACCAAACAGAAGGTGTGTTTGGGGCCTGGGACTGAGATCCAGGTCACTGGGAAGCTTTTTCACTGAACAGCATGCGGAAACCTGCTGAAAGTGGCCCCCCAATTTGTTTCCCCAATGTGTTCGAAAATTTCCCCTGATTTGGGGGGGAGGTTGTCATAACCGCCGCAAACTGCCTCCCACCCGGTTTTCAAACCGCCGGTGACCTCTTTTGCGAATAGTATTCCCCTCAAGCGCACCCCTGGCGGGAGAAATACACTGTGTGTCCCTTTCACTGCCTCACACGGCACCTTTCGCCCCCCCCCCCCCCCCCATCCCCCCTCCTTTTAACAGCTGGGCACCATTGGGGCGGGGGGGGGGGTCCCTAGAAGATTGGGCCAAATTTTCGGCCAATCAAAAAATTCTTTGGCGCCTTCGGTGCCAATCAGTTTAGGCCAAAAAAAGCTTTCTTCGACGACTTCGGCACCTCTAAAACCTCGGCACCACTTGGGGGGGGGAGGGGGGGGCTCCACCCCCCCCCCCCCTCTCGAAAGGAGCCCTGGAACAGCAGCCTCAGTTCTCCTAAGTAGCCGTGGCGGGGCATCTGTGCTCGTCGGCTTTTTACGGTTGGAGATTTTGGGGGCCTACATTTCTATCGAGCAGTCGGGGAGCAGTAGGTGAAGGTGTTGAGAAACCAGGTCGCAATGCATATTGAGGTATGTGTGTGCAATGGTTGTGCAGTGAACGGATATTTTTGTGAACTTTGACAGCCACAGGGGCTACTCACCTGCGGTGCACCCTGTGGCATGCTTGCGGTGTCTGTTGCGCGCCTTCGGAATAAGTCAGCCAGCAAATGGCTGTGTTGTTCATTTTCATGTTGTGCGCTGCCTTTTTGGTACCCGACTGCTTTGCATGGTGCATGCGCAGGGTCTGGGGTAGCGTGGTTTGGGGGTAATTCCCCTCCGTAGGAGATGGGCCAAAACAGTGCCCAAACCGTGCCGCCAAAGTGGATGCCGCCATTGCCAAATGCAGTTGTGCTGACAGGAATGCATGTGAGGCTGTGGTGCGCCAGCCATTGCAACTGTTGGCGCTCTGAGGGATTATCTTACCCCTCCCCCCCCTGCGCAAGCACCACCTTGTCTAAGCACCGGGACCTGCACGCAACCTAATCTTCTGTATCTGTATTCCTGTAATCTGTATTCCTGTAATCTGTATTCCTGTAATCTGTATTCCTGTAATCTGTATTCCTATTCGGAGGGATCAGCGTGGAACTGGACAGCTCTGAACCTTGACCATGAGAGCAATCACGAGTATCAGGCGGTGAGCAGGCTATGCCGGCTCATCTTGTCCTGCCGCCAGCCACAAAAATTCCTCACCCGGATTCCAAACACTCATCCTGCTCCTCGTCGCGATGCTGCCACTCCCACCATTTTCGGCTTTGCTGAATTGTCTGTGGGACGTCCGGGGCAGTGTGCGTGGTTGCTGAGGGGCCACATGCACCAGATGCCATATGTCTGCAGTTTGCGCAGGGGGAGCAGGTCAACAGGCTGGGCAGGGTGGTGCGCTTTGCGCTCCTACCGGTCTGTTTGCATGCGTGTGTGTGCAAGGCACAGCGGGTACGTTGCCCTGGATCAGCTTTTCCCCTCCGGCACTGCCACGGCTGCTCACCTGAACTGCAGAGGGAGAAGTAGCGACACTGATGCATCAGAGGAGTATGCCCTCTGCACGCCCTCTGCATGCCCTGTGCAGGCCCTCTGTCGGTCCTCCAGATGCCCCTCACATGCCCTGTGCGTGCCCCCCGCATGCCCTGTGCATGCCCTGCGCATGCCCTCTGTCGGCCCTCCACATGCCCCCCATATGCCCTCAGCACGGGGGGAGGGGGCGAAATTGAGGTCCGCAATTTTCTGCAATTTACTGCAATTTTCCGCAATTTTTCCGCAATCTTTCTGACTTACCCATCTTACATGCCTGTCGGTGCCCCTTGCTGTCAATGGTGAACCATATTAGTGTGCACAACTATGCAGAACGATGAGACTCCATTTTGTCCACCCTTGAAGATGACTGAACGGTTCCTTCCTGTGCCACAGGGGCATGCTGCAATGTGTGTCTGACAACTGCCATTTGCTGGTGTGCCACACTGTGCGCGCAGTGCAAGGATTCGCCCTCCGATAAGGTTATGCGCAAATGTGCCACCACCGCAGAGCCAGGTCCAGATGAAGTTGTGCGCCAGTACAAACAAACATTTCATTGCAGACTGCAAAGAAAGGCAGGTCATCCACCCTCGCGGGACAGCGTCTACGCAAGCGTTTCCGAAAAATGGGCATTCACACAGCGTCAGGCCTTGATGGCTGGTGTGCCCCAAATGCTGATGGGCCTTTCTGGGCATGAGTCCTATGAGAACCACTTGCCAACATGCTAGCACACCGCTGTGGCCGTCAAACTGCGGGGTGTTTAGGAGAGTTTGGAGCCGCGGCTTTACTTCGGGCGTTGTTCGAGTGGAATCTTGGGGTCCGAACCTGGGTTTAGGGGTTCTGAAGTCATGTGCTCTAACCTTTTCACCGACCGGAGTCTCTCAATTGCTGGTGGGTATCCGCCGAACGTCAACAGCCGAGAGACACCCGGCTCAGAGAGGCAATGCCCCACCGCACATTCTGCATACCGCTGTGGTGCCGAGTTGCATTATGCTTTCGTTAGGATGCTCTGGACATTGCTTCTGAGAGCCCTTTGGGATATTGGTGGTGACTGTGTGCTCTACGAGTGTAATGACTTGTAAGAGCTGTCACTATGCAATGCTTTGGGTTATGCCCAGGGTGTTCTGTGTACTGTGGTGGGGCCTGTCCTGCTGTGTCGTTGGGTGTTGTTGTATATCTCTCGGGGACGGTACCGAACCTGCCAACTTTGTGGGTTTTCAAGGGTCGGTGCCATTGTTGCCTCATTTGTGCCAACTGAGTGTTCAGGAGGTAGGGGTATGTGGGGTATATTCGGAAAGCCCTTGAAAAGGGCTATTTGGAACACCCAGGTCTGCTTGCTGGACTGACGACATGTCTGAGATTTTCGTCCGTTTTGGACGATGCTTGTGTTTTTTGCTGCCTCTTTTTGTCAACAGGCAGCTGCCATGTCTTCATACAAATTCACGCCACGGGCTGTTGCTTCCCCGGACGCACCACAAAAGCCTTTGACGCGCAAAAGGGCTCGCTCTGGGGGTGTAAAGTGGGTGCAGGTTGCTCGGCATGAGCCTGGTAGCCGGGCAAAGAAGCCCCGTACCTCCCGCTCACAGCCACCCGCATGCTCCCACAAGGAGCATGACATTCTGACGACCGCTGAGGCCACCGCTTTTGCTGCCCAGTTTTGGGATCGAAAGACGTACCCCACCAAGGCTTCGCAACATGAATTTTTGGCCACATGCATTGACGTTGATGTGGAGAAAGACGTGAAGTACAACAATTACGCGAAGTACACCATCAAGAGGGGTCATCGAACGAAATATTTTGTGCCGTACAGGGGTATGCGTCGGGAGATTTGCAAAACACAGTTTTTGCACTACTTCAAAATATCAAGGTTTGTGGTTCAGTCTGTGGCCAAGACCAAAGCGGCTGCGGCCATGAGCAACCCCTTGAGTCCTATGAAAAGCCCCAGCAAACAAGCTGCCAGCAACACAACACGGAGTTCTCCCATAAAGGTGAAATTCGAGAAATTTCTGCAGTCACTGCCCCAGGCGGACAACCGATTTAGCGATGCCGCCCGTCCACACACTGAAACTGTCCACCTGGCCCCCATTGGTGGACGACGTGCCTCCGCATACAATGTTTGGGTACATTGGTTGAGAACAGAGGAGGCCGAACAGTTTGCGAAACGGGGGAAGGTCGACTTCAAACCACTGATTTCGTTGAAGACAGTGCAGCGGACAATGAGAACTTACAAACTGGGTTTTCAGCCACCGATGAAGGATGCGTGCGCGGAGTGTGAGCTGTACAACCTTCAAATTCGGACAGCCAGCCCGGCTTTGAAGGTTGCTCTGCTCTGGCGCTGTGCACACTTTCTTCGTCCGTTTTACTGTCCACTGTACCACGTTTTGTGCCCTGTGTTGATCCGAGACGATAAAGTTAAATGGCTGGATTTTGGCAGCACACCTGACCCAGTGAATCTGCAGCCCCATCCTGGTTATGTATGGCTGAAATCAGGATACAGTGAGGCGATTCCCTGGCGTAAGGTGGGGTTGATCAAACAACGAAACGTGGACCTCACAACCGATGGCCTGTGGGCCATGCCCCTTAACGAGGGTTGGGTGCCAGTGAAAGCACGGAGGTTGCAAGATTGGCAAAAATTGAAGAAATATGTCCCTGTCCACAAACAGGGGGATGTCTGCCCTAATGGGGTCCCCGCCCTGCCTGAAAAAAGCAATGCTGACAGTGACAGTGATTCTGAATAAAAATGGATAAACGGTGCAGTGCTGTGTTTGTGTGCACCGCCCCATGTGTTGTGCTGCGCTGAAAAATCACAACCCCTCCCCCCCAAACCCATACATTTCTGAAATGGCGTTTTCTTGCAGATTTCAAAAAGTATACACATACCCCCCCCCCAGGTGACGACATGTTTGCACGCGGAAGCAAAAGTTGCAGAAACTACCGAAAAGTGCCAAAACCCACAAAGTTGGCAGGTTCTGAATGTCCCCGAGAGATATGTGTACACGATCTGCAGCTGTCGAACATGTTATGTGGCAGCATGGTGTGGCGAGAGCGAATGGTTTTGTGCACACAGGGCCCGGGGGTTGTTATGGGCAGTGCCATCACAGCATTGTGCTTTGGAGTGCAAGCCATTTTGATGGCCACTGTTGCCGTACTCAACATGCACTCCCCTTCATGTCGACGCGCAAGCACTGCCTTGTCTAAGCATGTCCCCGTGTTACTGCCGTTTTTTTGGGCCCTGGGCCGTGCTTGCGGCCGGGGGAGCGTAATGTGACGGAAGTGCGTCCAGCGCCATTGATTGGCGGCGTGATCCGAAGGACCTCCTATGACAGTAAGCTGACCAACGAGGACCTCTGAGACTTACCTGCCGTCGACTGAAAGCTGCACCACGGACCCTGTCCGCGATAATCAGGCAGCACGCCAGCCAACGGCACACTTGGCACACTTGCTTTCTTGCATTGACGGTCAAAGGAAAGCCCCCTGGCAGAAGCTTGTGGAGGTATCAGGTTCTTGCCAGTAAGGCGGTATGCGAGTTCGTCTTCCCTTTGGAGCCAAGGTGAAGGGTGCTGGATGAGGGGCTGGTATGGTGTGCGTAGTGGAGGCTTTCGCTGGGGAACTTTGCCGCCCAGAAAAGCGGCGAGATTTCCCCATTGCATATTCACATGCGGGTGTGGTCCTGTACACCCCCCCCCCCCGACCCTTGCGCAAGCACCGCTCGCCCAAGCACAACGACCCTGTGTTTGCTGTCATTTTTTGGGACCTTTGTGATCCAGAATGTGAGGTCACATGAATGCGAGCCCGCTGTGTGGGGGGCCACAAGGAAACAGGGGCGGATGCATGTATATGTGATTTGCTTCTGTGCTCGGGCAAGGGGATGGGTGTATGTCCAACATCATATTGACGTACGCTCAAGCGTCATTCGTCCATCGGACAGGCGACCGACCTATCAGCTCATTGTAGGCTGCCCTGCGCTGGGATTGGGGCTGAGAAGCAGCGGAAGCAGACACAGTGAAGTCCTAACACCCTCTTAAGTCCAGACGAGGGTGCACCTCGGGCAACACCATGTTCAACCAGATTTTCCGGCGGCTGTCTCCATAACTGACTGACCTGTGAGGACTGCAGGGCAGGGGCGAATGGGAGGAGAATTCGACGGTTGCTGCCCCCACTTGCCAATCCCAAAGCTCAGGATTGCCTCAGGGCGGTATGCCAGGTGGTCCATGGCAGCACGAGTGTACATTTTGGCGTTGTTATCAGCAGTAAGATGCAATTTTCATCAACACTAACTACTGTCACCCTCAACTATGTACAATCCATATGCATTTGAATAAAACCAGAATTGCTGGTTTAATGTCGTCAATGGACACTCAATAACAGTCTGCAAGAGGTCAGGTCCAACCGCACTCACGCCTGTGTGTTGGGTGTGTGTGTGTGTGTGTTTCCGTGCCGTGCCCGCGTGTTTCGCCCACACTGACGGTGCGCTTTCGCGGTTTGGCTCTCTGATCCCCTTCACCAAATGTGTATGTGTGTGCGTTTGCGTGTTTGTGTGTGCATGTGTGCGTGTGTGCGTGTCGTGACAGGGAATGTTGTTCATGCTGTGCAAAGTTTTCTATGTTGGCAACTGCCTGCACCGAAATTTGGCTATGGAAGTGTATTACCATACATATGTGTGCCATGTTATAGGCAGGTTGTCTCCTTCTGTAGAATGACTTCATCAGCCGATATATGTGAGTGCAGCATCTGTCACTGGAACATGTGCCCATTATGCATGCCATTGCAGAGTTGGAGTTCTTGCCTGGCTGGTTTTGCTGAATATGTACGCAGTACGGATGCAGTGGGTGCAACAACGTTACCACAGAGTGCTGTCTGGTCTATTGGCGTGTCTGCGCCCTCCAACCCCACGGAGTTCCTTTGGGCAGACTGACGTGCGCCTCTTTCTTACAAGCTGTAGATGCACTGACTGCTGTCCGGACGTGGCATCCGTGAAGTGAGCATGTATATTATGGTCCATATTTGGCTTTAAGCACTGTGCTGCGTGTGAGTGCTTTGAAGTCCTCGACATGAAAATGTACGCAATAATTTGCATCACAATCCCACGAATACTTCCGTGCAATCCTTCCGCATCATCAATATCGATAGCAGGGTGGTCAAAGGTCCACACTGGTTTTTCTTGATGGGCCGTGGGACGTTTCGTACGACGCCGCCCAACATTAAAACTCAACTCCGTTGAGCACGCGGAAGTTTGAAGGAGAGATTCTACCTCGTCAAGTTGACACAAAATTTCTTCCGTGATGCAACTGGGCACGTGCGGATGGGGGGGCCCTGCTTTATCGGATGAAGAGCCCTGCTTCGTGGGATTATCGTAGCACTGAACAGCTCTAGCACTCAACAGCTCTGAACCTTGATCCCGAGAGGTTATCTCGAGTACTGTGAAGCGAGCAGGCTACGCTAGCTCATCTTAGTCTGAACCAAAAAAAAAAAAGAAGAGCCCTGCTTTATAGGATGTCCTCTTGGTACGGCTTTTCTCCTGGTGGACTAATTTGCTATAAGCGGGATTGGTTTGTGCGGCAGATGTGGGTCATGGGATCCCAATTTGACAATGGTCCACGTGTGGATAGTTCTGAAAGCAACACACTGTGCATCACATTACCCGAACAGTTGTCCTCTTTCGGCTCATGTGGACAGTAGATGAAGCTTTGCATGCCACACCGCTTTTTGTGCCCCGCTTAAACATGCAAGGGGTTGTGTGTGTACGCCATTGAGGGTCACATGCTCACTGCCCACCCTTTTGAGCAAACACGTCTTGTTTGTGCTGTCTACTGCTCAACGTGCTACAGCAATGGCCCAAATGTGCCCCCCCTGCCCCTCCAAAGAAAACAGCAGAGGGCGTCAAGACGCCAATTTCAAGCCCCCACAACATTATCCCCACAGTGACACCCAGTACAGCCTCCACTGTGACAACATCTTGCAGTAGCAAGAATAGTAGCAGTAGTGGTAGCTACAATGGCAACACAAGCACCAACGGTAGTAGCCGTTGATCCCCCCCCCCCCCCCATATTACACGCCCATTGGTGCACACCATTTTTGAAGGATGATTGGTGCATGAATTTAGAGAAAATTGTTGCCAATTTGACACCATGAATTAAAATTAGAACGCATGCCATACCATGCCATGCCATGCCATGCCAGCCATGCATTGCCTTGGCTTCTTGGCTTCTTGCAAACCAATTTGGAGAAAAAGGCCCCCATGCCAAACCATGCTATGCCATGCTAGCCATGCTGAGCCTTGGATTGACTGGGCGTAGCGAGCAAGCACGCGCATATGTGGAGATAAATGTTGCATAGATGTTGAACCCTCTCAGACATGCACTGACCACACACATCCATCCAAACCCGCCTCTCTTTCCGAGGACCAAATCGGATAGTTGCCCCCTTTTTTTCAATGGCACACTCTTAGCCAAGGCACACATGCACAGATTTGAAGCATTGTTTCCGTACACCTAAAACTGAATCAGAAGATTGCCCCCTTTTTCAATGTTACACTTCCATTCCATTCCATTCCATGGCCAAGGCACACGTGCACACGAAATTCGAAGCATTGGTTTCATACCAATTCGGAGAAAATGGCTTTCAATTTGACAACACGGATGATAACCAATACACATCCTGCACCAAAGTATGCCATGCCATGCTAGCCATGCCTTCATGCCTTGCCTTGGGTTGGGTTGGGGAGGCAAGGTGAGCAACCACGCGTGCATGTGGAGAAACAATACTGCATCATGCTGAAGGAGTACAACATGCCGTTCCACAGGTAGGGGAGTATTGGCTACTGCGTCCACATGAGGGTTGGCACCCTACTGCAGCTCAGGGGCCGCACATGTACCCGCCTCAAGGGCCGCCGCCCAGTCAGCCACACCGAGCTTAGGTAGTGCTGGCTATGAGCGCTCTCATGAGGCCGCTCTCCCGCTCCACATAGCAAAGTGTACCATGCACAACAACACACATGCCATCCGATACGGATAATGGTACGTGCTTGCGAGCAGGCAGGTGCATTGGGCGGATCACGAACAAGATGTCCGAGGATGTCCAACTTGCACGACGCATTGTGGGCGTCCTCCTTAATGCAATTGGCCAAGGGCACCATATTTATGAGGTCCTTGGAGGGAGTTGCACGCATCGTGTGCGCACCGTGCGCGCACCGTGCGAAGTTTCGATATTCATGTCTTTGTCCTGGGTCACCCCTGGTACGGATGTCTTCTACAATCGCGCAAGTACAGGTGATCGAGTCCCAGCAATTGTGTTGGGTTCTTCACCGCAGCCCGGGGACTTTTTGCGGATCCAATATGAAGTTGGTGGCAAAGTAAGAAAGTAAGAAAAGTAAGAAAAATTCTAGGTGTACCAGCAAGGGCCAACAAGGGCGGAATTAGGGACACTTGGACATATGAAAACCATTAGACCCACCAAGAAGTAACAAAAAAAGCCCCGCAAGGCAGAAAGAAACACCAGATATCACCCAAAGGCCTTTGGCGACCATCCACAAGCATTTGGGGACACCCGCCAGAGTGGTTTGTTGTGGGCCTCTCCACTGGGTAAAATCCCCGGAAACACCGGAAAGGGGCCGCACCGTGCGCGCACCGTGCGGCAACACCCCCTTGAGACGCCACGGTACTAGCGTCCGCTGCCATCGCCGCTGCCACCATATAGACACACAAGATGAGATCGTAAGTCTTGGCCAACTCCGTCCCAGTACCTCAGCAATGAGGCCAGCCGTGCTGGTGAGCAACAGGGTGACAACCACCCGAGTGTAGCGGGGTAGGGGCCTGCCTAGCAGCAATTGCCCTGGTCTTGGCGAGTGCCATGTGGTGCATGATACACGGCGACCCCCTCACCAATGGTGAGTGCGAGGTAGTCCCACCGTCCCACTGTGGGACTGTCGCCAGTCGGATCAAGCGCACCATCTGGGACCGTAGCTAGGGTATGGCCTACCTATACCTATGCCTACCTATACCATAGGCCCACTTGAAGTCTAGGGCATGGCACAATGGCGTATGGCTGCAGCAGCATACATTATAGTCACCAAGTTGGCCATGAGCCAATGAGTGCCAGCATTGCAAGCCGAACCCCTCTTCAATACCGGGACCAACATGTACAATGAATGCACCTGAGAACTATGAGTGGCGTCAATCCCAGCTTGAGGGGCTGGAGTAGCTGGAAAACCTCGTGATTCGGCCATCACTTTTTTGAGGGGGGGGCTGTTGGGGGGTCAAAAGTTTGTGCTCAAAAGGATTCAAGTAGTGGGGAGAAAAACAGCTATCAGAGCAAGCAGTGGTCGAATGGTAATGCAGTGGACCGCGGACTTGGAGGTCGGCGGTCCGATTCCCGGCTGGCTGAAGGTCTGTCGTGGTCAGCTGACCACGGTTCGAACCGCCGACCTACATGTCCGCGGTCGGCTACCTTACCACTCGACCATTGCTTGTTCTACGGTAAGAATTTTCCCCACTGCTCAAAGGTGAGTCTGCCACTGAAAAAAAAGTTTGACTGACTGCTGGCTTGACTAACTGACTGATTGGCTGACTGTGAGCCTCTCTTGGAGGTGCACTGCCGAAGGCAATAGAACTACCACCGAAGCATTTGGAATGTCCCTTGCTGCCTTTGTGCAGCCGTCCCTATGACCCGGCGTTTGCAAGGGTGGACTCCATTTTGTGGTTCCGGGTCCGCTCCCCCCACCCTCACCAGTATCTGGCCTACAGTCTGTACTCTATGTACCATTGAAGACACACCCGACACTACACCGCCGTATGAAGGACAGGGGGTAACTCTTCTTGTTGCTGCCCACACAACCCATGACATCTTACCACACCACACACCACTCATTGCACCTGCACCCACCACACATATCTAATGAATGACTGCCCATTGGGTGCAGATTGACTGCAGGACTATATGAAGGGTCAACACATGTTATGACTTTGCGTTGCCACGGCCTGAGGTCCGTCTTCTGCTTTCTGGTGCTTTCCCGAATACACCTTGACACCTTGAGTGTTCGGAGCTAGAAAAAAAAAGTAACCACAACACACACCACACCAAACCATGCCATGCCATACCATGCCAATGCCATGCATTGGCTTAGACTAGTGAGATGAGGTGAGCGAGTGCACACGTTGGCGGAAAGGGATGCTGCATCCAAATGTGTCAAGCGTAAGTCGCTTTTTTTTTTTTTGGGCGTAAGGCATCCAAACCCTCTCAAACATGCGTTCACCAAAGGTACACATCCAAACACTCCTCTCTCTCTCTCTCTCTCTCTCTCTCTCTCTCTCTCTCTCCTTGTCTCTCAAAACTGAACCAGACCCTTTCCTCTTTGGCCAAGACGCACGTGCACACCAATTTGAAGCATTGTTTCCGTACCAATTTGGAGAAGGTGGCTTCCAATGTGACATCATGGTTGAAAAGCAGAATGCACGCCTCACCAAACCATGCCGTGCCACGCCAGCCATGCCTTGGCTTGGCTTGGCTCGGTGAGGCGAGGCAAGTGTGTGGAGAAAGATTGTGCATCCAAACCCTCTTAGGAATGCACCGACCACGCACACCCAACCAACCACGCCGCTTTCTCAGAACTGAATTAGAGAGTTGCACCACATGTACCATGAGACCAATGGCTTGATTGTACGGCTTGACTAAGCCAGTGCCTCCATGGTACTTCGATCTTCCGGACCTTAGACATGGGTGAGGACCGTAGGTAGGCCCTGGATATGGAACACAGCCCTCCCTACAGCCACACCACTGCCCCTCTCAATCGCAGAATAGCCAGCTGCAAGATAGGCCCATCAACTAAACCGGGCCCACCAGGCCATCGCCCTGCGATCCTCCTCAACTCTGGTCTTGTCCAAGGCCCACTACCCCTGTACAGCTCGATTGCTGCCCTGTACAGGCTCACGGTGGCACATGCCATGGGCCGCTTGGGGGGCCCTCATGTGCCTCCTCTTTGGTTTGGGCCACTCTGTGGCCAGTATGTGCGGTGTCGCTGATGTTTGGGCCTGCGAGCATTCGCCCGACTCCTGCGGGGTGACGTACATCATGTTGGACTCCCTGTTTGGTTTCCGTAACCGGCACATTGCCCACAACAGAGCCACGCGGTATGTGGTAGCGGCGCCGTCGGTGTTGCCGAGGATTTGGTGGTGATGTGGTCCCGTGCCTGATCATTAGGAGGATTCCAAAATATTGTTGCGCATCAATTGTCCATTATTTTGGGTGACAGGGATTTCGCACTCTTTTGCTGCACTTCGTTGGACTGGTCGGGACAAAGCCCCACTTTTCACACCGGTTTTCAATCCCTTGGAATGCGGGCACTGTGCACATCAGCAGACAGGGCCCACGCGCGTTGTGCCCTGCCCTCACCAGGACGGAGTATTAGGACCGGTGGGAAGGCTTTCACGCTCTGCTGCACAGTGTGCAGCTTGTACTCTTGACTCTGACGTTGACTTTGCACTCTTCACAGCACGTGCAAGCCACGCGCCGTGCCGTGTGCACATTGCACTGCACAGCCTGCACGTTGTGCACTCACTGCACAATGTACACAGTGCACTCACCATACACTCTGCAGACATGCACTTTGCGCTCTATTCCTATGCATTGTACACTCAACATGTTACACCACCGCCTGTGCACACTGCTAGCCTCGCACGCAAGTCAGAAATTGCTCTGCATGCGTCTCCGGGTACTTCGGCGCATGGAACTCATAGCTCCCCCACTGTGCGTGCACTGCGCCCTCTGCATTGGCACTGTACGGTCGAAATACGCCTTTTTGATGATTTTTGATAGTTTTTGGAACACATCCCCTCAGTTTGCAACGCCCATACCCAGCCACCACTATTCAGGTCTTTGCCTATACGCACGGTGGAGAACTCCCCCAGGTGGGACAATGGTTTCTACAAGCAAGCAGCAAAGCAGCATGTGCAAAGTAGTCATGACCAGGAACTCAGCCTTGGCCGTTTTATGTCCACCTTTTGGTGAATGACATATTGGCATATGAAGTTGAATCCCACAGAGTTCGTGGAGTTGCATGTTGCGGCGGTTGCAATTTGCATTGCGTATGGGGGGCGGGGGGTTGAGGTCCGCAGTCTCCCGCAATTTGCCGCAATTTTCCGCAATTTTCCCGCAATTTTTCTGACTTGCCCATCTTACGTGCCTGCTGGTGTGGTCCAGGGCCACCATTCCGAGTTGCTGCGTTCAGTGCCCTGCGGTATCGCAATTTTCCCGCAATGTTCCACAAGTTTCCCGCATTTTCCCCGCAATTTTTCGCAATTGGACTTGACCCCCCCAGACCGCAACCCCCCCCCCCCCCCTAGACCGCGATACCCCCCCACCCCTGCATTGCGTTGCACTTTTGTGTGTCAGCACTTGTCACGACGCGCCATTGCAGTTCGTTGAGCGAGGCCCTGCCCTGGGCTCTGTAGGCAGAAGGCGACGGCGCATTTCCAGTCCATGAAGCAGTTTGCGGGGGTGCAGACTTTGCGGGAGCAGTGCCCGAACATCACCAACGTCGCCCTCATAACGGACGTGCTCTGGGACGAGAACATCACAGCCCTGTTCAGCAAAGTCATTCACATTGACAGGCCTCGTGCTGTTGCGAGTAAAGTATGGGCCGTGTATGACGCATTGGAATGCGCTGCGACACGGGCAGTGGTCTTGAGTCCGGGCAGTGATAGGGGGCGTACCGTGCGCTGTGCGCGCGCTGTGCGAAAAGTTGGCTGTTCTCCACCACCGGGAGTTCGGTACGTTCAGAAGGTTGAAAGGACGTCATTGAATGGCTGCTCCAGTGGACGGGGCTATAGGGGGCAGAATTTAGGTCCCTGGGACCCATGGCAAGCATCAGATGTTTGAATTTTTGAGTTTTGAATTGATTGTGCATGATTCCGCAGGTGCGTGGTTTTCAGGGTTGTTACCTGGATAATCACCGTAATAATTGGCGCTGTGCCCGCGCTGTGCGCGCGCTGTGCGAAAACGCCCCCACGGGCAGTGGTCTTGAGTCTGGGCAGTGATAGGTGCAGCGATATGCGCATTGATACAGACGTCTTCCGTTTGCATTGCTGCTGCATCGTGTGCCAGGGACGTGTGCACTGGGGGTCTACCGGGGCGCTGTGAATTTGGGAGCGCAGCACTGAGCACTACCATTTCTCCGCGTGCTTAAGGGCCACAGCGCCACGTCCCACAAGAGACTTGACGTTGGTGTGCGGAGGGAGGGTGGGCTTGCGTGTGCCAGGGTCTGGCGGATGAGCAGCGCAATTGTGTTTTTTTTTTGTGCCCCTCACCGTCATTGAACCCCCGCAGTGGGCCCGTCTGCTGCCGTGGCTGTGGGATAGGGCGCCCGGCCCCAGGGTGCGGCGTCTGGCATGGGGGGTGGTGCTGCGTGTGCCGACGTCTGGCGGGCACAATGCTCCCGCTTGTGCCGACGTGTGGTTTACTGCGCACGAACGTCAGGTCTGTCCTGCTACCACAACGTCACGCGTGCCGTCGAGGGTGTTCACCCGGCCCCTGACATGTATGGCAGACCCAATCCACGTGCCTCTGGCCCACACAACACCATCCCTCTGCTGTGGCTCGGGTCTGGCTGTGCCCTGCCTGCCCGTCTGCCCAGGCACTGTATCTGCACCTGTCGCCCTGGACCCGCACGCTGTACCTCGACATGGACACGCTGGTGGTGCAGCCGCTGCCCTGGGCCGTGTTCGACCTCCTCCAGTGGTACGATTTCTTGGCCGTGCCTGAGCCGCAGTGGGACGGCGGTTATTTGGCGAAGATGGAGTTGGGCCCGGAGGGCGAGCAGCAGTTCAACACTGGTACCCTCCTGGCAGTGCGCTGGGTGGTGGTGGTGGGGGAGCGGCAGACAACCGCTGGCTTCGGGGCATTGTGCCCCGGAGGCATGCGCCACGCGGGCACACACGCAGGGATGTGACGGTGAGGACTC
This sequence comes from Eutreptiella sp. 'Long Island Sound 2002', assembly GCA_964036045.1. Classification (NCBI taxonomy): domain Eukaryota; phylum Euglenozoa; class Euglenophyceae; order Eutreptiales; family Eutreptiaceae; genus Eutreptiella; species Eutreptiella sp. 'Long Island Sound 2002'. The sequence goes on along the minus strand of OZ038379.1, from coordinate 184,066,354 downwards.
GTATCAAGGACCGCCTTGCGGGCCCACGGTAAATCGATTGAGAGCATTGTACGGTCCAGCGTTCACGGGTGCCGCTCGGAGCCATGCAAAAGGGGTTGAGAATCTGGGCTCCCGGGCCCTGCTCACCGACCCGGGATGGACGTGCGGCCCTAGGCGACCTGAAAATTGCTCTGCCGGCGGGGGGGGGGGGTTGACATGGACGCCCGCCGAAGGAGGGAGGGGGGGTTGGAGAAATGGGGTTCCGTGTCGGGCCCTTTGTTTTGTGTAAGAATGGATGTTGGCACCGAAGGCGCAGGAACACAAAATTTTGGCCCGAAAAAGTTTTTTCCACCAATATTCCCCCCCCCCCCCCCCCCCACATTTGAGTAGTCAAAATGATCAGCGCGACGTGGGTATCATTTTGAGCCATAGATGTTGGGTTGACCCCCCCCCCCCCCGGCACGGCAGGTCGGGCACCCCCGCCCTGAACCCCCCCTCCCGTCACGGCGGCCAAGGAGGGGGGGGGGTTGGGAAAATGGGCTTCCGTGTCACCCCCCCCCCCCCCCGCAGAGCAATTTTCTTCCCGCCCTAGTGGCGCTCTGCATAATGGGCAGCGCGCGCACGGCCCTGGCACCAGCGGATGCCAGGGGGTGGGGGCGTTGCTGCGGGCCAGAGGGGCGCCGGGAGCCGGTCCGGTGGGTACAGAGGTCCTCTCCCGGCCCAGGGGACGTTCAAGGCTCCAGGGCTGCAGCGCCGTGGCAGGGGCACAGGGTGGGGCAGTGGGCATACGGGCGGGATGGGGGCACGTGGGGGCGGCGGTCGTTGTCAGGAGCTTCCGCCCACCCAGGGGCAGTCGAGGGCCCTGAGAGTGCATTTCATATGGCATGGCTGGCCGACATGCTGTGGCGTCGAGGACACCGCCGTGCGCCCCCCAACCAGCAGAGGATTCACGGGCAATTCAAGCACCACGGTGCGGCCGCAGCAACCTGTACATGTTTGAGTGTACATACTATAGTGGAGCAACCCAACCAAGAAGGGGACACATTGCTGAATCTCGTTGCACTGATCGGACTACCGGCTGAAAGTGTCTATGGCGGGGACATTCAGTCAATCATTACCGACCATTGATCCCCCCACCAGCCTATCAGCCTTAAGACTGCCCTCCAAACCCCCCCCCCCCCTCAGGTCATTGTGAAGGTTTGGTAAGGTACCTTCCCCCCCCCGTGTCCATCCCCCCCCCCAGGGGGGGAACCGTCACTTGGCCCATGAACAATAAGAAATCAATAGGAAATCACAGGCGCCGAAGGCGCTGAAGAAATTTTTTAGTTGGGTTATACTAGAATTGGCTGGTCGGGAGTGGTGTACGGTCCCCCCCCCCCCCCCCCAGGGGGGGGAACCGTCACTTGGTGACGGTTCCCCCCGGGGTGGGGGGGAACCGTCGTCCCTTTGGGGGGGGGGTGGACATGGGGGGGGGAAGGTACACAAGAACACCGACGAGGGACGAATGTGAGTTGTGGCCCCCCTCCCTTTTGCATTTCTTGTGGGCTCTGCTTCGTGCGCTTCTCCGGGGAGCCGGTCCTAACGCAAACAGGCTCGAACGGCCTCCTCCCCTGCAAACCTGGTTTCTTCCCGCCCTTTATGCCCTTTTTGCCTCAGGGGTCATGCTCTACCGACGGTCGGAGTGCCTGCGCCGCTTCTTTGCTCTTTGGGAGGAAATCTGGTCGAATGAGACGTCGTGCGATTTCCGTAGCCCATGGGATCAGTGCGGGCTGTACCGGGCGGTGCGTCGCACACCCCATTTCAAGGTGTGGGTACGCAGGGGCCAGGGAGGATATGAGGGAGTGCAGTACGCACAGGGCCAGGGACAGGGGGGCACCCGCCTGCCCTTCTGCTTTCTGTCTGCCGACCTGCCCACCTTCCCCCTGCCTCGTTGCTTTCACGCCCACGCGGCTGTCTTTCTTCTCGCCTGCCTGATTGCGTGGCAGCCTGTTTGCCTGCGTGCTTTTCCCCGCCAGAGTTGAGGCTAGACCGCGGCAAGGATTATGCTGGCATCCGGCAGCCTCCAGGGGGGGTAGTAGCCCTGGCATCCGGCAGCCTCCGGGGGGGGGGGGGTAGCCCTCGCATCCATTAGCCTTCAGCCGGCAGTTGCCCTTGCATCCGGCAGCCTCCGGCAGGGGAAGCACCACTCTCCCTGAAGCAAAAGTAGACGTCTCTGGCAGGGCAGTGGGTGTTGGAAATTTGCGACCACCCACCTCCTTTGGCAAGGGTACCGTTTTTTAAGCCCAGGAGAGCGCCTTACCACCACTGCACATCCACAATCCACACCAAGCATCCGTCCAACAGCCTCTGGCAGAGGGAGGAACCGCATCCGGCGGCTTCCGGCACGGAGTTGCCCTCGCATCCGGCGGCCATGGATTGCTGGAGTCTAGCCTCAACTCTGTTCCCCACCTGCCTGCCTGTACGCATGCCCCCTCCTTTACTCCCTCCAAGTGTTGCATCTCCCTGCTTAACCCCTGGCCTCCTGCGAGACCAAAGGTTTCACCCACGGCTTAGCTCACCTTAATCCGGTTTTTGCCGCCCTCTTGTGAGAACAACGCCCTTGTCAGAGAAACACGAGGTATTGTTTCCACAAGTTCTGGACCCGTGGGATTTGGCACTTCCTTTTTCTGGAGGTCCGTGAAGATCATGTTCTTTGTCTGATTTTTGGGCCAAGGACGGTATTTAGTATTTCAGGGATGCTGATGACTGTCCTGCCAACCGAGGCGCATTCGCTAGCGAGCACTCTGGGCGACCGCTAGCACCAAGCAGCCGGTGGCCCCACGAGCTGTTGACCAAGGCACTCCGTGCGTACTCGGATGGAAACCACCGGCCATGAAGACATTCACTGCCCACCGAGGCAGGCAGGCAGGCAGGCAGGCACGCTGGGCTGTGCCCAAATTCTTGGCCCGTCCCATTGCCCGTGGGGGGGTACAAATTCTGACGTAGGATCTCCAACACGAAAATGGGAATCCATCGTCGGCCTGTCAATCGAGGCCTCCACACAGGGCCCCTCGCTCACACGCTGCACAGGGAAATGTGCACAGCGGTGAAAACCATGAGTTCGTATGACGGGCGCCGTGTTGAAATGCATTCGACGTCCGCTCTAGCTCATGATCGCTGTTCTGTGGCCATACCTTCTTCGTTCTTCCGCAGGTTGGGACTTTGTCCCACGCGTTCAATTGCAAAGACCAGACCCTGGACCCCCCACGCCTCTACATCGTCCATTCGACCACTGGAGCGTGCTACCACCGCTGGTATCACAGGGCGTGATGGGGTACCACACAGTCCTGCGGGGTGCCCGCATGTGCCCGTTGTGAGAGGGGTCCGCGGTGGTTCAGGTGGAGACGGGTTGTGCAATAGACATCGGGGGAGGGAGGGCATCCTCTGCATCCGTTGTGCCTTGAAGGCCGGGGTGTTGCGCCCCCGAGGCCCCTTCCTCCCTTGGTCCAAGGAGTACTCGGAGCAGCTTTACGGATGCCGCTTGCAGTGCCATGCACCGCATCGTGCGGTGCGCATTGTGTCCCTGGCTTGTCTGGATGGGAGTAAATCGCCTCCGACAACTGCAGTCACATGGGAATGTCGTTCGCGCCGTGCGCATGGAATGCAACAGCGAGGCATAGAGTTTGGTCCAATTGGTCAACTCCTCGAACTCGGATCACAGTCAGAGTCGTACCAGCTCCTAAGCTTCCTTCACATTGCCATGCCCAGTCGCTGTGGTGCACGCCGTGCCCACGCAGCGCCCAGTACCCACACAATACGCACCCAGTGCGTAACTGTGACCCTGCCTGACTTCTGGCAAAGGTGACGCGACCCTTCCATCACCCACGTTCGGAGACAGGCGGACTGTCCTTGTACATTAGAATGTGGAGTGATGTAAGGGCCCTCTGGATTTATGGTATTGCAGATGAATCACACAGTGCTTTATTTATGACCTAACCCGACCCCTGCCTGGGGTCATGGAGTCTCACATCAGGCCGGGGATCAAACACGACACTGCAACCAATGAGGTCGGTACCTGCATCGCGTTTGCGTTTAGGCTTAGGGTCAGAATTGCGATGAACATCTGGATCGGGGCTGGCACTTGGATGAAGCTTTGGCCAGATCAGAATTTGGACTGGGATCCACATTCACTGCGAAGTAATGTGCAACACTCGAGACTGTAGAGGAATTGCGTGACACTATTGACCTCTACAGTTCTTCTGTAGCGGCAATGCAGCGCCCCATAGTCAAGACGACACTGAAAGTGTTGTTGAGCACTGCGTTTGGTGATGGTGTGTGAGTGAATGCATACTACATTTCCCACAATACCATTCTTTAGTGTTCATGCTCAGCCGAACGACTTTTGCTGAGCATGCCGCGTGTTCCACAACGTAGTGTAGACACCACCACACAACACACGCTACACCGCACACACCATGCACCACCACACTGCAAATCCAAGCACTGCTGTATTGGGGACCCCAGAAGCGGAAAACCTTGAAATGGCTGGGTACATGCGAGTTCCTCGGGGTACACAAAGCAAGGAGAACTGAACGTAGGGACATGACACCTGGCGTCTCTGGCTTTGAGAATGGGGAGCAAAGAATGGCTACATGAACCCTGCCATCTTGGGTCCCAAGAATGGGGAGGCAAAAAATGGCGTTTTCACCCCGCTCTAGAGCGGAGAGTTTGTAAATTTTTGTAATTGCGATCTTTTGTGAACTCTGCAATTTTTTTTGCGAAAACTTGCAAAAATTTGCAACACAATATCGCCCTACTCCATTTACAAATTCTGCCCTCCCCTGTTGATAACAAAACTCAATCACCACACATCACACACACCACTGCATACCGCGAAGCACAACCGCAAAAAGCATACACTGCTGCACACTGCACACACCACTGTAAAATGCACACACATCACTGCGCAGCGCATGCATTGAAGCACACCACCGCACGCTCCGCACACCAATAGTGCCTCATAGAGATCTCCCTTTCCCAATACCCCTCCCCATGTTGTCCCCGTGGTGGTTTTGACTGAGATTTGCGTTAACCAGGGCAGTGAGGAGCTATGTTATTTGATCACAGGGCAGGGGAGAATTCGCACGTTGCGAAATTTGCCAAATTTTGAGATTTGGTGATTTTGGGTTTAACAGGTCGAGCTGTGGAATACATGAATTTTTTTTCAAGCCCAATTGTGAGAGGCACAGGCACTGCACGTGATGCATTTTCTTTTCACCAAAGCGAAGAATGTCTGGTTTTCACCCGTGATGCCACAAATTCTTTCCACAGGTGCATTTTGGACACAACCAATCAGCAGCAACCTGCACATGAACAATATTGGGTTGCCCCACCTTTGAGTGACGTCCTGTATGACCGTCCCTCCCGATGTCTTAGAGTGTGTAACATGGGTCTCCCATGCAGCAAGCAAGCCGAAAAGCAAGCGGAGCAGCAAAAGCGGAGGAACAAAAAGGACCGTGCACGGTACCAGAAGCGTCGCCGTGCACGGACGTCATCCCCGCCGGCGGCGAAGCGTCGCCGCTCACGATCATCATTTGTGACAACTTCAACGTCGCGCCAAAGTCCGCGATCGCTTTCGGCACCGCAGTCGCCGGGAGTACAGCGATCGCCATCACTGTCGCTGGGAGTATACTTCCGGAGTCCCTCCCCTCGCTCCCCGCCCTCACCCAGAGCACCATTAGCAAGGGCAGAGGGGTAGGTTCCGCGTCGCGAGCCCACCCCCCATCCTATAGCAGGGCTCTACAACCCTGCTCGGTATATGTGTCCCCCTGCGGTGACACACCGCGTGCTCCCGGTCCCACTATCGACGTGTCCTCCGCGGATGTACGTGATGCATGACTTTGTGTCGATGGAGTTGGAGGCAAGGCTGGTTGCCTTGGCCCGGGAGGTGACACACTATAACACGTTTACGAGGCGCCGGGAAGCCCAATATGGGTCGCAGTACATGAAGGGCAGAGTAATCCCTCTATGCCCTTTGCATGATGCTGCGCCAACCCTGGTCCTGCGGCTTGCCGAGGACCTCAGCGAGTTGGTGGGGGTTCTGATGAAGCAGGGGCTCATCAACGGGTACAGGAAGGGAAGGGGGATTGGGCCCCATATCGACCCGCTGGAGTTTGGGGAGTGGGTTTGTATCATCAGCCTGAGTCGGGACGTGGTGCTGCGGTTCAGGCATCCCACATATGGAGAATGCCCAGTCTGGTTGCCTCGCCTCAGTTTGTTTGCCATGGTAGGCGAGGCACGGCGTGAATGGCAGCACTACATCCGGGACGAGGACATGCACGGGGAGAGGTGGTCATTTACCTTCCACGGGTAGGCATGGGCAAGGGGCCACAGTGGTTTTGACTCCCGCAGACCTTGTCCCCATGACCTGAGTCCCTGTTGGCGGACTTAGGTCGGGCTGACGATGGTCAGGTGAGTCAGCGTGCGATTTTGATTGCTGCAGACCTTGTCCCTGGGACCTGAGTCGCTATTGGCAGACTTGGGGCGGGGCGACGATGGTCATCGTACGCCTTCGACTCCCGCAGACCTTGTCCCCAGGACCTCGGTGCTTGTTGGGAAACCTGGGTCGGGCCGACAATGGTCAGGGAAGTCACCTGGTTGCACAATCCCCAAAGGCCAACATTAGGCGGCGGCCATAGGAGGAGTCCCCCCAGCCTCTAATTAAGTGCTATTCTAGTCGCTAGTCAAATTCAAAATAAATGCGTTTATGCGTTTATTTTCCAAAAAACGCCCGTTTTTGGGCGAGAATCGCTGTTTATTGATGTTTATTGATGTTTATCGGTGTTCACATATTGTTGCATGCATTGGGGAAGGTTTTGGGTTGCCTTGTTGTGCCATTCGCTTGCAAGTTGTCATTTCAGGTAGGTGGCATTTAAATTGGTTTCCGTAAAGCAACAATCATACTCGCCATCTTGTTCGCTTACAACAAAGAGGTTAGGGAAATGTGCCTCTTGACACTTCGTGACAGATTGCATTTGTACGTCCACATTAGAACAACAAGCTTCAACGCAAAATAAACAAAGTTCTCGCTTCTAATTCACCGCATGTCCGTGCGCATTACCATGAATAGATAGACAAAGCCTGAACTTCGGTGGTTCCTATGTTTCTCCATTCTGCTAGAAGAATTATCATCTCTCGTCTTCTTGTTTGTTCACCCTTCAGACCCTCTTTTCCTATCTCGCATCTCGGGATGGGTGGTGATGTATGGATGCGCCGCCTCGGTCCGGTCGCTCCCGAGGGTGCCGATTGGATGCTTTTCAACAATGCCTCGGCTGCCCTCCGGTACTTGCAGTCCCCTGACGGTGGGTCGCTGACGAAGTTGGCCCACACCCAGGTCATGCGCGCCGCCAAGACGGATGGCACGCGTGATGGCTGGGCCTTCACCATGAAGAAGCCGGCGTCTAGTTCAGGCGCATCGGCTGCCCCGCCTCCGCCGTCGTCACGTGCCACCCCCTCCTAAGTCCTTTTCTTCTTGTTCCAGTAAGGTGTGCATGTTGTGGTGCAAACATTTGTGGCACCAAGTATTCTTGTCAGAGGTGCCACAAGGTGGTTGATGAGGCGTGCATGACCATGGTTGGACATCGAGAATGTTATGAAAAGATGTTGGCCTCCGATGATAACCGAAACGCGGCGGAGCCTGCAGGTTTGCTTGCGTATGTGTGCAGTAGTGTGAGTAGTGTGCAGTAGTGTGCAGCCAGGGAAGGAATATCTCTAGTATGCAATATGCTGCTGCACATCCCGTGACTGTGGGTCTGCCTTTGCTTCTCAGGCCCCCCGGCAAGGCAATGTGTGGCGCCAGTGAACAATGACGTCGTGGAGCAAAGACCAGCAGCAGCCCCTTGGAACGTTATCGATGTGGACGATGACGAACAGGAAGAGCAGGAGGACGAGAGGGACAAGGGTGGTGAAGGGGAGGAGGAGCAGGAGGAGGAGGAGGGTGAGGAGGAGGGGCGCCTTTGCCTCGGGCAGGAGCACGACAGCAGGGCTGTCAGGGAGCAGGAGGGGAGTGAGTGGCCACCGAACTACTAAAGCAACCGCAGTGGGGCAGTGGAGCCCGCGCACATAAACACGTACATGCATTCAAACACAAAGATGTTCCGCATGTTTATGTCGTGCTCTTGTTTCATGTGCAGGGTATGGATTACAGGAAGGGATGAGCCAAGATTATTATTCACATGCAAACGCGAACAGCGGGAAAAAAAAACAGGCACAGAGGAAAAATCATTGAAGGTCCCAAAAAGAAACATTTGAATGAAGGTCCCAAAAGTAAACATTTGAATGAAGGTCCCAAAAATAAACAAGGATTGGGAACATCCGAGAATAAACAGCATGGGATTTGCTTTGTACCAAAATTGAAGACATACAAACATATCTAAACATGTAGTAGAGAATTATGTGGATACTCTCATCAGGTCAGCCCTGTGTGTTCGCGTGCGGATCTGTTCTCATCACTCCTTTCATTTGCAGAGGTTCGAGGTTCGAGTGTTGAAGCCATGAAGCCAATGACAGTGACATTCAGGGTGACAGGGGAGGGGGGCGCTTCTTGTCGTGATTGTAATGCACCGTTGCTGTCACTGTCCACTGTCACTGTCGCACCACTGTTCCTCCTACTGTTCCTCCTACTGTCGCAGTGCTGTCACTGTCCACTGTCCACCGTCCACTGTCACTATCACACCACTGTTCCATGTACCATCACCACTACATTGCACTCCACTGTCTACATCGCTTTTACTATTACTGTCACTATGCAGTCACTATCCTGTCACTGTCCACTGTCACTGTCACACGATTGTTCCTGTCTCCCACCATCAGTATTGCAGTCCAGTGTCACACCTGGCTGTCACTGTCACTGTCCACTGGCACTGTCACATCACTGTTCGTCGTACCATCACCATTGCAGTCCACTGTTCACTGTCCACTGTCCACTGTCGCTTTTACTATCACTGTCACTATGCCGTCAGTATTCTGTGACTGTCCACTGTTATTGACACAGCAGTGTTCCTCCTACCATCAGTATTGCACGCAAGTGCCACTGCTGGCTGTCACTGTGCACTGTGCACTGTGCACCGTCGCTGTCACAATCGCTGTCGCTATGCAGTCCCTACCCTGTCACTGTCCACTGTCACTGTGACACCACTGTTCACCCTAGGATCACCATTGTAGTCCACTGTCCACTGTCCACTGTCCACTGTCGCTTTCACTAGTACTGTCACTATGCAGTCAGCATCCTGTCACTGTCCACTGTCACTGCCACACCAGTGTCACTGTCACTCCTAGCTGTCACTGTCACTGTCAACTGTGCACTGTCGCTGTCACTGTCGCTGTCAGTATGCAGTCACTACCCTGTCACTGTCCACTGTCACTGTCACACCACTGTTCCTCCTACCATCACCATTGCAGTCCACTGTCCACTGTCCGCTGTGCACTGTCGCTTTTAGCATTACCGGCACTGTGCAGTCACTATCCTGTCACTGTGTACTGTCACTGTCACACCAGTGTTCGTCGCCATCAGTATTGCACTCCACTGTCACTCCTGGCTGTCACTGTCACCCCCCCCCCCCCCGGCACACACTGCAGGGCTGCAGTTGCGGGGTGCATATACAACCCCCCCTCCCCCCCACAGAGCAGGCGTCATGCCAAAACCCCCCACATAGCAGGGTGCTATTGCTGTCTAAATCTGGACTCACAGTTGGATGTTTGACAAAATTTTGTTTTCCACTCCCTTTCTGGGGGTCATGGACCCCCCTGATGAGGGTTTTGCAGGGTCTAGGGTCTGGACACTGTGGATACGGGTTTTCCCTCGGCAGGGTTAGGGTCCAGGGTAGAGCTGCCCCCCCCCCCCCCACACTGTGGACTGAAGGTTAGACCCCCCCCCCCCGCAGGGTACCGGGCTTTGTGTGCGGTGCATGGTCACCGTGGTTATGTTATGTGGACACTCTCATTTTGTTTCACGCTGTCATCAGGTCAGAATCAGTAGAACACCAGTCTCATCACTCGTTTCATTTGCAGAGGCAATGGCAAACCGGCTGCCACGGTTTGTCGAAGAGGCATGGGAACATGGGCCTTGTACCTTGGGCTTTGCCCTAACGTGAGGGTAGACCTAACATGGGACAAAGGCGTTGACTCGTGATGTGGAAGCCGATTGCAGTGACATTTTGCTGCAGCCGTTGACTAATTTTATGGCCGTTCCAGCTGTTGCATTTTACGTCTTTGGAAGGGAAGGTGAAGTGTTGAAGCCATGTTGGATTCAGGGTGACACCGCGGGGAGGGGGGCACTTCCTGTTGTTCACTGTGATTGCAATGCACCGTCGCTGTCCCATTCCGATGTACCTTTTGTTCAATTGATAGTGACGGCGACAGTGGCCAGCGGACAGTAATGGTGACAGCCAGGAGTAACAGTGGGGTGCACCAGGGACAGTAGGAGGGGCAGTGATGTGAGAGTGACAGTGCACAGTGACTGCACAGCAACAGGGGTAGTGACAGCAACAGTGCACAGTGCAGTTGGGAGCCAGGAGTGACAGTGGAGTGCAATACTGATGGTGGAAGACATTGGTGTGACAGTGACAGTGACAGGATAGTGACTGCATAGTGACGGTAATTGTGAAAGCAACAGTGGACAGTGGACAGTGGACAGTGGACAGTGGACAGTGGACAGTGGACAGTGGAGTACAATGGTGATGGTAGGATGGTAGGATGGTGTGACAGTGACAGTGGACTGTGACAGTGACAGTGGACAGTGACAGGGTAGTGACTGCATACTGACAGGGATAGTGACAGCGACAGTGCACAGTGCACAGTGACAGTGACAGCCAGGACAGTGGAGTGCCATACTAATGGTTGGAGGAACACTGGTGTGACAGTGACAGTGGACAGTGACAGGATACTGACTGCATAGTGACAGTAATAGTGAAAGCGACAGTGGACAGTGGACAGTGGACAGTGGACTACAATGGTGATCCTAGGGTGAACAGTGGTGTGACAGTGACGGTGGACAGTGACAGGGTAGGGACTGCATAGCGACAGCGATTGTGACAGCGATAGTGCACAGTGCACAGTGCACAGTGACAATGAGAGCCAGGAGTGGCTGGAGTGCAATACTGATGGTAGGAGGAACACTGGTGTAGCAGTGACAGTGGACGGTGACAGGATAGGGACTGCATAGTGACAGTAACAGTGAAAGCAACAGTGGACAGTGGACAGTGGACAGTGACAGCCAGGAGTGACAGCACTGCAACAGCAATAGTAGTTGAAACTATGACACCCAAACCTTTGGGTCCCCTTCCCTCTTTCATGAGGAAGATGAGAATGACGGTGACAGTGACAGTGGTGATGGTAAACGAAGACAGCAGGCACAGGTGACTGTTGTGGGGCAAAACGGCCTTCTGGTTTAGAGAAGGCCGTTTTGCAAGTGTGTGAGGAATGGTCATTGTGGTAGGGTTGTAGGGTGGCAGGGAGTAGGGCTGTCAGCAGGAAAAAAAACCGTTTTTGAGGGCAAAGAATTGTGAAAAACGGCAGTGTTTTGTGCGCAAGATAGGCGTATTGAGGCGTGCTTGAAGAGTTGCACCCCCACCCCCTTTGCAGGTGCAGGACTCGAAAAAAATGTGTGTTGCAGGATATTGTAGCAGAAAAACAGGTGTGTCAGGGTTGCGAGAATCCATAATTGGCAACTTTTTGTGCCCAAAAAGCCATTTTGTTTGACGCAAACGAGGCTGTTTGTAGCCCGGGTGCAGGGTGTCAACCCCACCCCTTCGCATTTTGAGCGTGCCAGCCCGGAAAAAAGGTGTGTTATATCTAATTGAAGCGGGAAAACGTGTGTTTCAAGGGTGCTAGGACTAAACACAGCAGGTTTGGAGGAAGAAAGTGCGAAATAATGCCTGTTTTTTGTTGTACCGCAAAGTGGTATGATTGAAGCCTGAATGGAGGGTGGAACCGTCTTTTGCCTTTTCTCAAGGATATGGACTGAAAAGAATGCGTGTTGCATGACATGGCAGCACGAAATCAAAAAAGTTTTAGGGTTGCCAGCACCTGAAAGTGCCGTATTGTAGCGCAAAAAAGCAGCTTTGGACCAAAAACATGCTGCTTTGAACATCGCAGGACAATGGAAGCCCGGTACCTCCCCATCGTAAGGGTACAAAAAAAAAACAACTATTGCATGAGAATGCAACAGAAGAACCAATGTTTTACGCCGCTAGCACCAAAGAAAGGGCTTTTTTTTGAGACAAAAATGCCCCCAAGAGGCAATATTTTAGATCCCAAGCCGGGATGAAGAGTTGACTACCCTCCTCCCCATTCAGGACAATGTGGACAGAAACAAAAATGTGTTGCACAATTTCGTAGGTGTTTCAAGGTTGCCAGCTTTCAGAAATGCCATGGCACCAACATTTTGTGACCAAAACAAAATTTTATTCACTGTGCACCAGAAATGGCGCTCGTCAAGGAGGCATGGAAAATGTATGTATAGCATTTTCCCTGTTGAGTCATTACGCCTTCACGAAACGACAGCTGCACTTTACCAATTTGCACAATTGAGCCCGGAACTAATCTAGCTGGCAATTAACAGGAGTTGATGATATAAAGGTGGTCGGTGCGCATTGAGGTATGCGGATGGTTATGATTAATGGAAGTTTGCGGTGGCATTTCTTAGTTCAAATGTAGTTTATTGAACGATGGCAATGGCATTTAACAGAATTCTACCTATGATAGAGAGGGAGTAAACTAAAGTGTTGTGGAATTTGTAAACTCTAGTGCCCGATATTTGTACTGGTTCTAAATAGCTGTCATACATGTGGGATTTCATTCAAGTTTGTGCGGTTGGTGCTATGGCAAGACGGTGTCCATGCTCCATGTAGATATTACAATCATGTTTGCCAGGTCGAAGAATTGGAAATTTAGGGGATGATTTGGTGTCTATGAATTGTAGAACCGGAATGGCAATGGTGATGTACTTTGGCCGCGGTCTTGTGCACAGTGCAGAAGAAATGCATGCCCTGTTGCAACGGATTGGGACTTCAGAAGTCAAATTTGCTGTGTTACTTCTTGCAGCGTCCTCTGGAAACGTGATCTGTCTGCTCCACACGGTTCACGTTGTTTTACAGAACTTTTTCAGAAGTCATTTAATCCTTGGAGTTGTACACAAGGCCGCGGAACGCAAAAATGCCAGGAATGGGAGGTTGTGAGACATTGCCGAACTTGGCACTTAAAGATTTTTGGTGATTGGCCGGAGAACGTATGGCACAGTCCCGGAGGTGATGTTTCAGGGCGGTGAACGGTTTGATTCCATGAAAGCCTAACGCAGGGATGTTTTGAGCCCTCAAAACATGGTGAGAGATACCAACGAAGAAAAAAAACATTTAGCAAGTTCGGAGGCGAGTATGGCGCGCTGTCCGCAGGAAAAAAAATTGAGGAACATTGAGTATGTCAAGGTTGCCGGCACACAAAAATACCTTTTTTGCGGAAAAAAAAGGGTCATTTTAGGGCCCTAAATAGGGTGTTTCTGGTCTGGCTGAAGAACATCTTTACGCCATGTTGATGGTACTAGACCGAGTAAATATGTTGTGAGACGCACAAATAGAAGAATCATTGCTCGTGGCATGTCATTTTTTTCAGAAAATGTTGGCAAAGATTGCCATTTTTGCACAAGAGTAGCACAGGTTGACTGTTAAAGGACGTGCTACGCATTAGAAGTGTGCCGGAATGGATGGGTGACCGGTTTTGTGAGGGCTTTTTGCACCAAAAACAAAGCTGATTTGCGAAAAATTGCCTCACAATGGTTTGTGGCGGCAGCTTATTCTCTTAATGGTGACAGACTCAGTAAAATATGTGTTTCATGATATCGAACACAAGAAAGCACCGCCGCAGTGCTGTCGGTACGCAATGCTATTTGTGGGCAAAATTATGCAAAATTTTGGATTTTATGCCGCAAAAAAGTAGATATGTGGATGGATAGTGGGCGTCCCTACCTCTCTGCTCTACCTTTTGAGCGTGCTAGACGCAAATCACAATAAGCGTTGCATCAAAGCTGAAACGACAAGTCTGTCGGGGTTATTGAAACGGGAAACACACCAATCTGTGTGCATTGTTAGCCAAAAAGGGACAATTTTTTTTTGAAATGCTGCATGATTGCAACCGATTGGACAATTGAAGGAACCGTCAGCCGTATTTGGGACATGTCCTCTCTTCCCCGCCCACAACCCAAAAATGCAATAGATTGAAGCACACAAACAAATGTTTTAGAACAGCCGGCAAAAAAAATGCCATCTTTTGTGGCTGACATTGGCGCTTTTTTAAATGAAAAAATTCCGCTTATGGTCACTCTCGTGAATTGCCAAACTCTCTTTGGCAAAAAAAAAGGTCCTACATGGCATTAAAGTAGAGCAAAGTATTAAAGTAAAGCAGCAAAGTAAGTATTCAATGGCCGTCACCAGAATGTCAGTTTTTGCGGAAAAGATGTTCACCAACTCTTTTTTTCTGTAATGCAAAACAACATGTTTGTGGCTCGTCCATACAACCCGATGAAGCCGGGATCTCATTTTTGTGTAGAGTTGCAACAAAAAAACAGCGCTGTGGAACAAAACACTTCCCACAAACTGCTATCTCCGAGTAGTCCGAATAGTGCAATTGATGGCTAGCTTGACAATGAACGAATATTTTACATAAGGATGACAACTGCATTTACAAAAAAACGTGTGATGCACAATAGTAGCTTACAAATGCGTATCTTTTAAGGATTGGTATATGTTGTTTGCAAAATCCGGGTGAGAACGGGTGGTGGTGTAAAATCAATGTAAACAGCTGTGGCATGGAATATTGTGATGCAATGTGACTACGTCAAATTGTGAATAGACACACTGCAGTATGATATAGTAAGATGGCTGAACTGCAATATTTTTGTTTGGTGCAATGCATGATGGCATCATGATGTGCATATGCGGCCTGGAATCGTGGAAAGAATAAAACCGGTGTGTAGGTGTATAGCGATGTCTTGGTGTGGGCGAAACTCATGCACAAATACCGAAGAACGTAATAGATAAGGTGGTAAACAAGGGACCATGGATGTCACACAGTAGTCGAAAAACAAAACATACCGGGGTTCAAAGTGCTTTTGAACAAACAGTTGTAGTATACACTTGAATCATGCAATGGAAGCTGATCTGCTTAATTTTGCCCAGAATTTGCCCGAACTAGAGTTAGGTATATAAAAGTGGTCTGTGTGCATAGAGTTATGCGGATGGTTATGGCTGACCTACGTTTGTGCTAGCATTTCTTAGTTCAGATTTACTTTATTGATGGATGGCAGTGTTTAATGTCTCACACTATGATTGTTTGTATTCTTTGGAGAGTAGGTGTAGCATTGCTGTTGAATCATTCCATTCTCACAAAATGGCATGTGCACTTTGCTAATTTGCATAATTTAGCTCTGAAGTAATCTTGTCCGCAATTAACCAGAGTTGGGTATATAAAGGTGGTCTGCGTGCATAGAGGTATGCGGAAGGTTATGTACAGCATAAGTTTGTGCTAGCATTTCTTAGTCCGAATTTAGTTTATTAATGGATGGTAGTGTTTAATGTCCCACACTACAGTTGTTTGTGTTCTTTAGAGAACCTTTGGTATTCTTTCGATGGTCGGTAGTGTTCTTTGAATGATGCGGCCATTGGTATTTTGTAACCGACATTGAAGCGGCCTATGTTGTAGGCAGCACAAATTGGATGCCACTATTAGGATGCCACTATTAGCCGAACATCTTGGATTGGCAAATGAGAGATCTGTAGGTGCAGACATTTCCTTTGAGACTCTGAATGGTTGCTCCAGGTTTGATTGTTGGCTAGACATAGTAGCCAGTATGATCATGAAGCGCTGTTGAATGCCATCAAGATATTTTGACTGTCTGGGCATAGATGCTTATATTTCTGAAACCTTTGTTACTCGATGATGCAGTGTGGATAGTGGCAGGTGTTATAGGTTATCATGCCATGGCTATGAGTGTTTGTAGCTAAATTGGCAATGGTATTTAACAGATAGTAATTAAAGTAAAGTGATGTAGATTTTCTAAATTCTAGTGCCCCGTACCTTTACTTGTTTCATGGAAGGTGTCTTTGAATGTGTTGATCCGATGGGCCCAAGGATTTCTAAGACGACTTCTTTGCATGTTGTGCCACAAGCCATGGATGCAAAGCTATGAGGAACGTGGGTGCGAGAGCAACCCATGAACAAGCACCACAAAATTTGTGTGCATGCATGGATTTTGGGTTGGGGGAAGTACTGGGGCATTTGGATTTAGATTTGCAGCGTGGCCATCATTTGGACCTAGTTTTGTGAGCATTTGGAAGGAGGGCAATTCATATGTTTTTAGGCAAAGTATGCTCAGAACATAGCGCGTAGTGCAGGGATTCCCCAGGGGGCCTGAACAACTTCGTTGAGTCCATTTTCTTCTTGGCGGATTTCATTCAACGAAACCAAAAGACTTGAACATGTAGAAATGTGTTGTTGTTGGTCCAATCGTGGAGGCACATAATTTTCACAAAGTTCTCAAAATCATAATTTCTGCCATCCCATGAGCCTTAGAATAGACAGGCAAACAATGACTATGTACCCTTTGCTGCCGGTGGGAAGCAGAGCGGGGAGGTATAAACGTGGTTATCTGCATCTAATTTCATGAGAATGGGAAGCAATGAATGCAATACAATTCTTCAGTAGGTGTTTGCATGTAGCATTGCATGTCTGCCTTGCTTTGTCCCTTTGGCACCCCTTAAAACACGGTCAGCTGAAGAGGGACGACCCTTCTCCTTGAGGCCACAGGCTTGCACCCCTTGCCCTTTGGTTGCTCATGGGCTTGGCCCTGCTTCAGCACACAATCCTGCCCCCCCCACCCCATTAAATTCCGTAGTAAAACGTAGTAAAACTGTTTTTAATTTTTTTTTACTAGGTAACAGTAGAGTCAAATTTAGATCAAAGAGCTTCTACACTAGTTGGTCTTGTTTTTTTCATGCATATGAGATGAGGGAAAAAATGAAACTACTAGCTTACCCCTCCAGCTTCGCCCTTCAGCAAGACATGTGACCAATCTCCCCTCGATCCCCACGCTAAGACGAGACATAGGATGCAAAAATCCCGAACATGTTTGTCCAATTAGGCAGCGCCGTGAAAGAGTTGGGGCGGGGAAGAGAAGATACGGGGCAAGTTGCAACTCTTCCCACAAGGTAGTGTCACCAACGTGTCTTGTACTTGCCGTGTGTCTCTTGCTGCTTCAGATGTTTTGTCGCTGAACACAATGTTTCTGTGCTCAGTGATTTTTGGCCTCGTGTTGCTTTCTTGCCTAACATCCCCTCTATGTGCCCACGAATGTAACGAGAATCTACCCTCAACAGGGCTGGTATACCAAATGCACACCCGCACTCGTATTGCTACTGGGTGCACCTTGAAGCTTGAGGATGCGCATGTTCTCCAAGTCATCGAACCGCTTTGTGCCCGCAATAAGGAAATGTTCACGGCCTGCGCAAGCACCACGGAGAAATACCACCGGACGCTAGAGTGGCACGGGGTGAACCGACTACTGGTCCTCGAACCCGAGGAATTTGCAAAGATGCGTGATTCACGTGGGCCTGTGCTTTGGTACAACGGGACGTCTTTTGGCAGCTTCTTAGGGATGTTCCCACATTCCGTCTAAGGCCTGATGCCCATCCTCAACCTTCCGGCCATGGGCATGCCCCCATCACGATTTGTACAGCTACCGGCTCATACGAATTTCCCTCCCGGGCAAGGCCTGGACCACTCCTTTGCATGGGCCCTCATCAAGGCCCTTACCTCTTGCTTAGCGGCCGACAGCGTTGTGGGCCAGCGGGAGTGGTGGGCGCACGATGTTGGCAACCGCGTGGTTTGCTTTGAGCGCATGGTGGTACCGCTCATCAGGTGTGGTGGCAAGGCGTTCTTTGTGCAGCGCCCTAGATCTCTCACGGAGAGTGGCGAGGTGGGGGCGTCAACTTTCCCGATGCATGGTCCCGATCTATTCAGGAGGGGCACCCCCCTTTATCCGCTATAACAAAGACTTTTCTGAGAAACAGAGTTTTCGAAAATTTCCTGTGCTGCCCAAACAGATAGCCTCAAAACAGTGTAACTGCCATGGTTGGGCCTTCAATCTGGCCCATTCGTCGGGTTGTATCGTGCGATGCATTGCGTCATTGAATGGTTGGATATCTGAGAACGCGATGCAGGCGTTGGTGGCGCCTCCATGGTGTGACCTTACCATTTCTTGCATGTGGGTGGTAAAGGGCTATATCTGCAGCCACAGAGTAGCCTTATGGTGCTCATCAGGCTGAGGTATGCAGCTGAAGGTCGTCCTGCTCTAGGAACAGATTGATCTATCAGGTTTGCCACTTGTGTACGTAAGGGACAAGCCACTTGTTGTGCCAAGTGCTCCAAGATACCCGCTGGCTCTCTCTGTTGAGCTGGGTGAGATGATGGCATGATGGCATTGTGTGCAACTGTTCGTCTTGTACAAGGGCACAAAATGAGGAATGCTGGCATTGTCTACTCCCTGCCGCTGTGCCAGTGTCACCCTCAGTTGGTTATTGTCTATGTTCCGCACTCACCAATTGAATTGCCGTGTGTTCGGTTGTGCACTGGTTTTTTCAGTTGTGTCGGTTTAGGTACCGGCTGGGGTATGATTGTGTGAGATTACTAATTTTTTGAATCAACGTGTTGTACCGTACCCTGGTGTGGGAAACAGCATTGGACTCTTGGTGCAGTGACTTGCCCCTCACAAAAGTCAGCGATGTAGCAATGTCAATGAGATGTCACACAAAGGTGATCGCTGATGGAGAGGGATGACTTGAGCGAACCCAGGTTGTAGTGAGTCCAGAGCCCCTTTCGCTATCTGCACTAGTATGTATTGCTTTGTCGTTTTTCTTGGTTGCCAAAGTTTAAGTATCAGTTGATATGGTCATTATGCCGTGGTGCTTGTCATCATGTCATGGTGGTTGTAATACCTAGTCACAACAGTCGGGTGTGCCCAAGTGCTCCTATTGTTTCTACAACAACTGCTTCCTCAGTTTGCCTAAATTGCTACACTGTGTGTGTGCATGTGTGTCTGTGTGTCTGTGTGTGTGCGTGTGTGTTCTTGCCAAACATGGGATTCTTCCGATGGGGAGATCTTTTCAAGTCGCACACCTTGCACCTTGGTTTGCGGTGATGCATTTGTGGTACGCGCGTGTGACACACAGCCTATTGGTTTGTGAACACCTTTGCCTCGATTGTGCCACAACCTCATCAGGTATGACCCCTGTGGGTACGTGTTTATGGAGCCACACTGGGCGCCGTCCATGATGCACAATTTCCGCCGGTATTTGTACCGCACCCTGAACATCACGCCCCCCGCCGCCTTCCCGCATGCAATCACATTCTTGCATCGAGCTGGGAATCGCCGCATCCTCAACCGTGATGAAGTCCTGGTGATGCTTCGGACTTTCGGATGGGAAGTAAAGTTGTTGGAGACCGAAAAGGATAAGCCATTTGCAGAGCAGGTGCAAGGGCTGTGTTGGGTTGCGCATCGACACCCCCCCCCCCCCCAGCCCCCGCTGGAAGAGTTCATTAAGCCGACAGTGTCAAATACGCACGACGGTGTGGTGTATTGCCAAATAGTATTCTTTCATGAGGAGGCATTCCCTTAAGAAGCGCAGTCGAATGTGAGACACCCTCTTGAATTGATAGGGTACTCGTGGTGATGGGGTGATGGTGATGGTGATGGTGGTGGTGATGGTGATGGTGATGGTGATGGTGATGGTGATGGTGATGGTGATGGTGATGGTGGTGGTGATGATGATGGTGATGGTGATGGTGATGGTGATGGTGATGGTGATGGTGATGGTGATGGTGATGGTGATGGTGATGGTGATGGTGATGGTGATGGTGATGGTGATGGTGATGGTGATGGTGATGGTGATGGTGATGGTGATGGTGATGGTGATGGTGATGGTGATGGTGATGGTGATGGTGATGGTGATGGTGATGGTGATGGTGATGGTGATGGTGGTGATCGTGATGGTGATGGTGATGATGGTGCTGGGGTTGGTGGTGGTGGTGGTGGTGGTGGTGTTGGTGGCGGTGGTGGTGGTGATGGGTTCTAGTGATGCTGATTCTGATGTTGATGGTGGTCTGTCTGGTGGCGGCGGTTTTCATGTGGTGGCGGGTTCAGCTCATCTCTCCTGGGCCATGATTGAAAACCTGCATTTTTAGGGGGATGGGGTGGGGGTCGGCAGGGGTAGGCTGAGGTTTCTTCAATTATTGAAACCGCCAGCTGCTCACCTGGGGCCGGGTCCAATGGAGCTCTTCTACCTGTTCCACTTTGGACTGCATATGATGTCATTGCATGTCCCCCTTCCTCCGGGTGTTTTACCACCATGACTGCCACCTGCATTAGCACCACCACCACCACCACCACCACCATCACCATGAGCATCACCCTTTGACAAAACAAGACTTTGCACACAACTCGGAACCACACGATGGTTGCACACGCTGTGTGCCAGAGCGTGTGGTGTGCTGTGCGCTTTTCATGCCATTTCATTTATTTTCTTACACTTTTGAAACTATGCCACGACGGAGACTCATCATTTATGGTGCGGGCCATCACTGTTGTTTGACACTAGGCGGGCTGCGTGCCCTGAAACAAAAAGACCAATACCGGAACCCCCCCCCCCCTCCCCCACCGGCACTAACGACTCACCCCGCCCCCAGCTCTCACAAAAGTGGCTTTGACAGCTTAAAGCATTGCCTAGGCCCCACCACAAGACCTTGGTAGTACAAACACGTGCGCTGCCGGGCCGCCGCAGCCCCCCTCACCCCCATCCACCGGTAGCACCAGGGCGGCAGCAGAATGACCTGGGGCTTTCGGCCTTTCCCCCACACCCACGGCACAAGACCCCGCCCCCCCCCCATTCGGCCGACAGAAGCACGCCTTCGGCTCCCACACCATGGTTGCAACCGCCGGGCACCAGAGAGTGACCCTGGGCAGGTTTCCGAGGCCCCGCAGGTTCGCTCCCTCTTTCTCGGGGGGAGCGGCCCTGCCCTCGGACCACAATGCCGGGCCAACCCCATCCCATACACCCCCGTCTTGTCCACACCCATGCAAACCAACCCACACAACCCCGCCCCCACCCCTCCCCCCCACCGCACGGGCTCTTGAGGGGAAGCACCCGCTACACCGCACAGCCTAGACCAGGGCTTCTTTAGAATAATTAAAAACCAAGGGGGGGGGGACCCCTCCCCCAAAACCCCCTCCCCCCCTCCCCAGACCAAAGTGACCATAGTGGGAAAAAACGAAATTTACATTAGGGAAAATCTGGTCAGGCCATTTTTGGTACACCAAGTTTTGGGTCCAAAACCCCCTCCCCCCCTCCCCCCCCCTGCTCAAAAGAAGCCCTGGCCTAGACCCCACCGCAGGGCCTTGG